>BLSH010528309.1:389088-442354 GCA_018402905.1 Glandirana rugosa
AGGGGGTGGAGGACAGAGAGACGGTGGGTGGACAGAGGGGGAGGAGAGAGAAACGGTGGGTGGACAGGGGGGGAGGACAGAGAGACGGTGGGAGGACAAGGTGGGTGGCAGAGAGACAGGAGGGGGGAGACAGGTGGGTGGCAGAGACACAGGAGGGGGGGAGACAGGTGGGTGGCAGAGAGACAGGAGGGGGGGAGACAGGTGGGTGGCAGAGAGACAGGAGGGGGGGAGACAGGTGGGTGGCAGAGAGCATCGGGTCATTAGGCAGCAGTGGGTGGTGGGGCTTGTGCAGGTACAGTTAGGGAGGTGAGTGTGGGGGTGTGAAGAGGTGCACATAGGCCAGCTGACATGCAGGTAAGGAGGAGAACAGCTGCTCAGTCTCCTACAGCAGCGGTGCAGTGGCAGTGGCTGGCGGATGCTCCTGCTATTGAAGACGGCGGCCTGCCTGTGCTATTCCGGACCGCTCCACTCCCGCTCCGCCCCTCTCCACTGCCCATCACTACTTCGGGCTCCTGTTGGCTGCTGACTGTCTGTGGTCCTCCGTCTCCTACTGAACGAGCGGCTACTCAGCGGTGCTGTGACGGCAGCCAGCAGGTGCTCCTGCTATTGAAGCCTGAGACCTGCCTGCCTGTGCTGTTCCGGACCGCTCCCCTCCTCTCCGCTCCCCAGCACTACTTCGGGCTCCTGCTGGCTGCTGCCTGTCTGCGATCCTCCGACTCCTCCCAAATGAATGGCTACTCAGCAGTGCAGTGGCGGCCTGTGCTGTGCTGTTCTAGGACCAGGAGAGCCGCTCCACACCCCGCTCCGCTCCCCAGCAGTATAAGCATGATATGACTGTATGACACAGACACTGCATGCATGCTAGGGAGAGGGAGCCTCCGGTCCTTGAGCAGTCTGCCCGGTTGCCGCCCCTCTTAAAGTGCCGCCTGGGTCCCATGGTAGGGCCGGCCCTGCAAGGGACACCCCGCCTAGTGCCTCTGAACATCGGAAACGGGTCAGTTATGGTATTAGTCACCCTAAGGCGCCGTGCCACCAGGGATGTATAGAGCAGTTTAACCCACTTAAGGAACCTGGGGCCAGACCCAAAACCTCCGAAGTACCGTGAATAGATATGGCCACTCAATTGAATCAAACGCCTTTCACGTATCTAATGACACCACTATTCTAGTATCGGGTTCCGGTCCCTCTATTTGCAAATTATGAAATAATCGTCGCAGATTAATCACCGTAGATCGGGCCGGTATGAATCCTGTTTGATCGGCGTTAATGATGTTAATAATAATGGCATTGAGTCGTCGCGCCAGCACTTTGGCTATTATTTTGGCGTCTACATTGATTAAGGAGATGGGTCTGTACGATTCACAGTATCTAGGATCTTTGTTTGGTTTCGGTATCAGCACTATTAAGGCCTCATTAAGGGATGTGGGCAAGGCTCCGTTTTCATATGCTTCCTGGAATACTTCTAGTAGCTTAGGGGAGAGATATTCTGCATATTCTCTATACCACTCTATCGGGTAGCCATCTAGCCCTGGGGTCTTATTACAGGCAAAAGTGGCAATTGCTGCCCCTATTTCCTTTGCTGAGATTGGCTGCTCCAGATCCTCCCTATCCTGGGAAGGGAGGGTGGGGAGCTGAATCCCATCCAGATATGCCTCCAGAGCGGACTGAGAATAATCAGCTCTGGAAGTATAAAATTGTGTGTAAAATTCTAGAAAAGTCTGAGTGATATCTTCTGTTTTTGTCTTAAGATCTTCAACTTGGTCAAAAATGCATGGTATAGAGGATGAGCTTGGTCCGTCCTGGCAAGATATGCCAGTATTTTACTATTCTTGTCTCCAAATTCAAACAGTCTCTGTTTTTGGTAAAGTAGTTTCTTTTGGGTTTTTTCAATTAAAACTAGGTCAAACTGTAACGTAGAGTCTCTCCAAATTTGATAGTTGGCCAAGGTGGGATTCTTAATGTATTCTACCTCTGCCTCAGCAACCTCCTTACTCAGCGTGTCCACTCTCCAAAGCCCTGTCCTCTCTAAGACGTTTGATAACTCCCGCTATTGATCCGCGAAGGGTGGCTTTAAAGGCATTTCATGTTATCCCCTGGGAAGTACCCTCAGTATTAAATGACCAGTAGCTAGCTATATCCTTGGCAGTAGTCAAAAAGAAATGGTCCTCCTTCAGCCATAGGGGACTCAGACGCCACATCCTATATCCTCTAGTAGGCAGCAGACTACACTGCAGGAGCAAAGGAGAATGGTCTGAGATAGCCCTCAGGAGATAGGAAACCTCCACTACCCTGGACAGAAAATCAACGGACACCAGACCCATATCAATTCTTGAGAGGGCCTTGTGTGTAGATGAGAAGCAAAAGTATTCTTGCACCTGAGGATATTCACTGCGCCAGCAATCCACCAGGTTGTAGCAGGGAGCAGGGGAGAGTACAGGGCTAAAATCACCTGCAATAATCAGTGGACCCTCCGCCACCCGCAGTACATGAGCCATAACCACCTCCCATACTGTGATGGTGAAAGGGGGGGTACACAGAACGCCACAAATGTATAGGTAGCATTGTTAATATTCAATACTGCTATAACAAATTGGCCAACAGGATCTGTTGCCACTGTAACAAGGGAGCAGCAGAGTGACTTGGCAATCAAAATGGACACCCCCTTGCATAGATCGAATAGGTGGCATGCAGCATATGTGCAACAAATGCTCTCTTAAGAGCCATTACCTTAGATCCGACCAGGTGTGTCTCCTGCAAAAAGAGTATATGGGATAACTGGGCAGTTTAGTTGGTTTCCCAGTTGTCTGTGGCTCAGATTCTCCTCGAGACTACATCTTCCAGAGTGCTGCAGCCTAAAGTCAGTCACCAGCTAAATAAAGCACAATTACTACTTCCATCTTGTGAAAGAAAAAGAGTCATATAAGAACTCTAAAAGTATATGATCCACCAGAACACCCAGCTCCTTTTCCACCATTGACTCCCCCAGCTGTTCTCCTACTTGTATGTATGATGCATGCATGTTTTAGTCCCCAAGTATATGACCTGACATTTGTCAACATTACAACTCATTTGCTACATAGTTGGCTAATTAAATAGTGCATCAAGGTCAGTTTGTACGTTTGAGACATCCTGTTCAGACTTCATTCCACTGCATAGCTTGGTGTTATCTGTAAACACTGAAATGGGACTTTTAATCACGGTCCCTATATTATTTATTAATACGTTAAAAAGTAACACTGATCCATGGGTTATACCACTAATAACCTTAGACCATTCAGAGTATGAATCTTTAATTACTACTCTCTGAATATAGTCTTTAAGACAGTTTTCTATGCATTCACAAACTGAATTTTCCAAACCTAGAGACTTTAAATTACACATTAGTCGCATGTGGGGAACTGCGTCAAACTCTTTGGGAATATCCAAGTATACTATGTCCACAGGCGCTCCTTTGTCTAAGTTTTTGCTTACTTCCTCATAAAAAGAAATCAGATTTAATAACAACATCGGTCTTTCATGAATCCATGCTGACTATTGCTTAAAATATTTCTTTCTAGCAAAAACTCTTCTATGTGTTCTTTTATTAAACTCTCCAGTACCTTCCCAACTATAAAAGTTAAACTAACCGATCTGTAGTTAATTAGCAAAAACTTTAAACCCTTTTTAAATATAGGCACCATATTGGCCTTACACCAATTTAGTGCTACCATGCCTGTCATTAAGAGTCTCTAAAAATTAGAAACAATGGCTTAGATATAACAGAGCTCAGCTCTTTGAGGATCCTTGGATCTAAGCCACCTGGTCTAGGTGCTTTGTTCACCTTTATTCTGTCTAAATGTTTGTGAACCATGTTAATTTTGAGCCACTGTGGTTCATTTGGGGCTATGTGAATATTATCCCCATTAAGGACTTGAGATTCCTGATTTTCTTTTGCATACAGAGAGCTGAGGTAGGTATTTAATGAATTTGCTTTCTCCGTGTCCCCAGTAATCAACTCAAAATTATCTAGTAAAGGGCCTAAATGCTCAGACCTGACCTTTTTACTGTTAATATGTTTGAATTCATCTGGTTCAGCACAGACTGGATGAAAATTGATCCATCTTTGGCTGCTCCCCTTCATAAGAAGCTGACCATATGATCGACTCATTATGAATGACCTTGTTGGAAAACTTTTGTTCGCCCAGCACTGCAGCGCCGATCAGTGTATTCTGAGAGTAGAGGAGTATCTGCTGTCAGAATACAACAGCACAGGGTGGAGAATTCCATTATCCAACATGCTTGTGTGGATGGGGAAATTTGTTTGGTTTCTTTGATCAGCCCACTGAAAAATTGATCCATGTATGGTCAGCTTAACACAACTCTTCACCACTGACCACCAAAGTGGGGGGCTACTTATCTGCTTTTCGCTAATGTAAAAGAACTTCATCACTGGCTACTAATGTGAGAGGACATTTCACCACTGAATTTCAATGTAAGTAGGCACTTTACCACGGACTACCAATGTAAAATGGCACTCCATTACTGACCAGCAGTGTAAGGGGTTACATTACCAATAACTATCCACATAAAGGAGCACTTACTGTATGAGATCACTTCGTTATTGACCACAAATCTAAGGATTCACCTTGCCACTGACCCCAATATAAGGGAGCATTTTTCCACTGACCACCAATGTAAGAAGGCACTTCATTGCTGACCATCTATTTAACTACTTCAGCCCTGGAAGGATTTCTCATGTTAGGACCAGAGCACTTTTTGCGGTTCGGCACTGCATCGCTTTAACTGACAATTGCGCGGTCGTGCGATGTTGTACCCAAACAAAATTTGCGTCCTTTTTTCCCCACAAATAGAGCTTTCTTTTGGTGGTATTTGATCACCTCTGCGTCATTTGTGATCAGAATTGTGGTCAGAATGGGGAACCGCCGTGTTTACATCGGCGGTTCCCCGTTCTTTGGCTCTGGCAGCTCATCACAGCTCACCTGCGGACATCGGGTCCACCCGAGCCACGGGCACACTCCTCCGGAGTGCGGCGGAAATGAACGCGCGCTCCCTAGCAGCCACTCTGCAAATCACCATTTATTATTATATTATTATAGTAAGTATACTGTGCGCGGTGTGGAAGTGGAAAAGGAGGCACTTTCAACTGATCACTAATATAACTGATATTTTATAACTCTCTTTCTCCGTGCAGAGATAGTTCAATTGGCAGAGTGTGCAGGAGTTGAGCGATCACATAACAACCTATAGGAAGCAAATCTGTAGTATTTAAAACAGAGAAGAGAGAGATTTATGTCCAAGGAAGTCTGTAAAGCTCACCATACACTATATAAACTGATTGTACAATCTCTGTTAGATCTATCATCAACTACGTAGTGCAAGGGCCTGCCTGATTGGATACTGAGTAATTGAATAGATAGGTGTGTCCTCTTATTATATTGTTTTGGTAAATCTAAATGAGTGAGAATGCACAGAGATTGTACAATCAGATTGTATAATGAATGGCCACCTTTATACACCTAAAATGGACCAATCACATTTTCGTGGCCATTAATTCTTAACGGCAGCCCAAATGTGGAAGCAAACCTGAATTTGGCTGGATGCAAAAATACACAACAAAACATGATAAAAAAAAATGTGCAAACCACAATGCGCCAAAGTACCCCATGAGTTACTTTGCCACCTTTGTCACATGCAAGGCAGCCCATTGAAATCAGTGGGCTTCCCTATGCATGTTGTAGGAAACACATGCCAAAAAACATGTGCTCCTACTACAATGGGTGTGAATGGGGTCTGAAAGTGAAATTGGTGTGTTTCCATCTCCCTCTCCCTGAGCTGGAGCTTTATTACAAGAACAATGACAGTTGAGTGTCTCCATCCCTCCCTCTCATGCACGTGTATAAACCTGGCTATACATTATACAATCTGTACAATCTCTGTATATTTCCTTTAGATTTACCACAACTATGTAAAAAGAGGACCCAAATGAACAATCTATTCAATTTGTATCAAATCAGACAGGCCCTTGCATTACATTGTTGATGGTAGATATAAAGATGATTGTTCAATCAGATTGTACAGTGTATGGCCAGTGTATGTATAGGAAAGTAGATGGGAAAAAAAAAGTTGTATAGTAATGAGGTGTATTGAATGTGTGATAGCGCTGCCCAAAACCTACATATAAATACTAGATATGTGAAAAGTCCATCATATATTGAAAATATTCTTATTTACAGTGCTCAACAAAACTTCACTGTGAAAACTGTGCTTCCCAACAGATTCTGATCCGTGACTTGTGCTCCCTTCACCAGGTGCAATGGACACTCACCACCTTCATAGACCCTGTTAGGGTCAAACGCGCTCAGACCAATTCCCATTTAGCGAATGGCTCCGCACTGGTCACCCATGGCTCCTTCCAAGGCCTTGCAGGGGTCAAACCCTCTCTGCCCAACGTGTACTTCTCCTTTAAAAGTGCCTCTATATTGCTCACCAGCAGCTCCAAGTCGAATAGACAAAAAGACAAAAGTGTTTCCAATAGTGCAGTACCTGGGTGTTAAGATAAATGAACCTCACCACCCCAGCTTAATACATTATACTCATATTTATTATGATAAAAAACAGCATGATATAAAATTCAGCAGGCCTCATGTTTAACAAGTGCAGGTCACCACCAGGCTCTACCTCTACGTGTTACGCCACCTCCCTCGTGGCTTCATCTGGAAAGCAAGCCGAGCAGTACTGGCTGGGAGAATTTATACACATTATGGGCTAAATTACAATTAATAATCACGCTTTGCGCATGTGCCGTGGGCTCCGTAATGAGGGAGGTGTGGTCTAGAGAGGTAAAACACACTCAATTCTGTGATGCAGTAAGGCAGTGTATGGTGGGATATGAAGTATCCTGGATGGCCACATGATGCTACAGGAAGCTCAGAATTCCTTTTTTTCATTTTGAAAATAGAGGTGCAAATTAAAGGCTGTCATGGACTAGGTAAGTGGGAGATAAGCACATGGATTGGAGAGAAAAGGCTTCTATTTTGGTATGAAAAGTAAAATTCTGCCTGGAAAGGTGAACTTAGCCTTTAATTAAGTAAGTGTGACAACACTGAAGAAATGACACTTTTCTACAATGTAAAGTAGTGAGTGTACAGCTTGTATAACAGTGTAAATGTGTTGTCCCCTCAAAATAACTCAACACGCAGCCATTAATGTCTAAACCGCTGGCAACAAAAGCGAGTACACCCCTAAGTGAAAATGTCCAAATTGGGACCAAAGTGTCAATATTTTGTGTAGCCACCATTATTTTCTAGCACTGCCTTAACCCTCTTGGGCATGGAGTGCACCAGAGCTTCACAGGTTGCCACTGGAGTCCTCTTCCACTCCTCCATGATGACATCACAGAGCTGGTGGATGTTAGAGACCTTGCGCTCCTTCACCTTCCATTTGAGGATGCCCCACAGATTCTCAATAGGGTTTAGGTCTGGAGTCATGCCTGGCTATTCCATCACCTTTACCCTTCTTCTTTAACAAGGCAGTGGTCGTCTTGGAGGTGTTTTGGGGTCGGTATGTTGGAATACTGCCCTGCGGCCCAGTCTCTGAAGGGAAGGGATCATGCTCTGCTTCAGTATGTCACAGTACATGTTGGCATTCATGGTTCACTCAATGAACTGTAGCTCCCCCGGTGCCGGCAGCACTTATGCAGCCCCAGACCATGACACACCCACCACCATGCTTGAGTGTAGGCAAGACACACTTGTCTTTGTACTCCTCACCTGGTTGCCACCACACACGCATGACACCATCTGAACCAAATAAGTTTACCTTGGTCTCATCAGACCACAGGACATGGTTCCAGTAATCCATGTCCTTAGTCTGCTTGTCCTCAGCAAACTGTTTGCAGGCTTTCTTGTGTATCATCTTTAGAAGACCAATTTGATGCAGCGTGTGGCGTACGGTCTGAGCACTGACAGGCTGACCCCCCCCCCACCCCTTCAACCTCTGCAGCAATGCTGGCAGCACTCATACGTTTATTTCCCAAAGACAACCTCTGGATATTACTTTTTTTCAGACCCTCAGAGAGTTCTTTGCCATGAGGTGCATGTTGAACTTCCAGGGACCAGTATGAGAGAGTGAGAATGATAAAACCAAATTTAACACATTTGCTCCCCATTCACACCTGAGACCTTGTAACACTAATGAGTCACATGACATTGAGGAGGGAAAATGGCTAATTGGGCCCAATTTGGACATTTTCACTTAGGGGTGTACTCACTTTTGTTGCCAGCGGTTTAGACATTAATGGCTGTGTGTTGAGTTATTTTGGGGACAGCAAATTTACACTGTTATACAAGCTGTACACTCACTACATTACATTTGTAGCAAAGTGTAATTTCTTCAGTGTTGTCACATGAAAAGATATAATAAAATATTTACAAAAATGTGAGGGGTGTACTCGCTTTAGTGAGATACTGTATCTAACTATCTATCTATATAGCTATCTCTCTGTCTATCTATTTATCTATATATCTGTCTGTATATGTACTATGTTATTTAACAGTGTTTAACCTCCCTGGCGGTAATCCTGAGTGTGGCTCAGGGTGGAATTTCAGTACCATTAGCGGTAACCCCGAGCCACACTCGGGATCGCATCGCTGGATCCAGGCAATGTTACTCACCTTGCCCCCTGGATCCAGTGATGTTCCCCGCTGTGTCTGTCCTCCACCCGATGCCTCTGTGTACCGGGCTCCGTTCTCTGCGAGCGTTGCATGGGGGCGGAGACTGGAGGCAAATTCAAAAAGTGAAACACACAGTGCACATACAGTACACTGTAATCTGTAAGATTACATTACTGTATGAAATCATTTCACATCCCCTTTGTCCCTAGTGGTTTGCCCAGTGCCCTGCATGCACTTTTATATCAGATATGTCATTCTTTCTGCCTGGAAACTTGAGAATGTCCATAGCAACCAAAAAGCGTCCCTTTACGTCAAAAGTGGTTTTTGATCAGCTAGAAAACAGCGATAGTAAATAAGAATCATTTGCAGAATTGAGTGACACTGATTTTTGGGGAAATTTATCATCAGAAACTGAAAGTGACAACAGCGACAATTCTGCAACTGAGCAAATTTCAGTGTTTTTGGTTTGATTACATTATTGAATACATTTTATTACTATTACGTTATTATATTTGATAATTATTTATAGTTATTTATTATATTATAATTTATGATTTCATGTTTCAAACTTTATCATACCCGGGATTTCTACTAGACTCTTGTTTGGACAGATTTAAGTGAGTTATTCCTAAGAATTACAGGCCTACAATATAAAACGCCAAATTTCCTTTCAGCACCAAAAATCTGACATAATCATACCGCCAGGGAGGCTAATAGTGTGGCTATAATTTAACACCAAATTGAATGTCCCAGGTGCTTCTGATCCATATGGTTTTTTGCACAGTAGTAGTTTAGCTTAATTAAAGTGAAACTGCAACCCAACTAAGACTATTGGCAAGAATTCACTATAGTTTTACCTTGACCTTTATAAATAAACAGTCCCAGGTGGGCCCTTACATAACTAATTATAATCAAAAGGTCAGTCAATAATGTCTTTCAACCAGGGCCGGCGCTCCTAGTAGGCGAACTAGGCAGCCGCCTAAAGCACACTGCCGCCTAGGGGCGCACTGCTGCCTAGCCTAGCCTAGCTGGGAGGGTGCAGGCTGGCCTGGGTGGATCAGTTTGCCGGGCCAGACGGCATCGACGGAATAGTGCTGTGCCTCTGCTGACTCTGACAGAGTGTCACTCACTTTGTGCTGCTGTGCGTCCGGAAAGCACTGTCTGTGTGCACGTATAGAATTGGTGGTGAGTTGCCTCCGCACATCAGACCCTGCCAATCCCTGTGGCCTGGCTGGCACTGGGTTCACAGGACAGGTGCCGTGTCAGCCACTGAGGTGCTGAGTGTGGGTACAGTGCTCCGCCTGCCTCGATGTGCGGTCATTCCCTCCAGTCCCACCCACGCAAGAGCAGAGGAGCCCGCACAGTCCCTGACTGTCTGGACTGTCAGCCCACACGGTGCGGATTGTTTGTGGATGCTCCGGCTAAAACAGTCTGAGAAGCGGAGGTACAATGTCAGTGTGTGTGTCATAACAGACAGTGTGGCACTGGCCTGTAATAATTTCTGCCTGGCTGAAGCTGTAGACAAACAGTATTATACACAGACAGTCAGCACCTGCAGAAATCATATTTTGAATTCCCTGTGTACTGTATTATGGCCCATAATACAGTACACAGAAGATTCCGAATATGATTTCTGCAGCTGCTGACTGTCTGTGTATACTACTGTTTGTCTATAGCTTGAGCCAGGCAGAAATTATTACAGGCCATAATTTATGGCCTGTAGTAATTGCTGACTGGCTCAAGCTGTAGACAAACAGTAGTATACTCAGTCGGCAGCAATCAGTTTTGGAATTCCCTGTGTACAGTATTATGGCATCAGGTACATATTTACTATAGCATGGTTATGGACAAATATTGGATACCGGATTGATGATCTAGATGAGAGAAGAGATGGGATTGGACCAGCATGTGATATCAGAAGTGAATTATATAAGCAGCAGTCTTGTGTGGCATTCCCCAATATATGCAGACGTGATAACGTTTACGCAAACCAATCATCAAACCAATCAATACACTTATTGGGATTTTTTTACCAAAAATATGTAGCAGAATACATATTGGCCTAAATTGATGAAGAAATTTGATTTTTTACAATTTTTTAATTGGATGTTTTATAGCAGAAAGTAAAAAATATAGTTTTTTTTTTTTTTTCAAAATTGTCGATCATTTTTTGTTCATAGCACAAAAATAAAAACCGCAGAGGTGATCAAATACCACCAAAAGAAAGCTCTGTTTGTGGGAAAAAAAGGACATCAATTTTATTTGGGTATGGCATTGCACGAAAAAAATGGCCTGGTCATTAAGAGGATAAATCTTCCAGAGCTGGAATAGTGGATAATAACAAAAGCAGCAATCTTTTAATATAATAATATATTATAATAAAAGACTGCAGCTTTTGTATATATCTACTTCCGGAACACCCCACGCACAAATACTGTGGAAGGGCGGCCCTTCAGCATGAAATTATGTACCTGTACATCTTTTTTTTTTCTCGGGAGGGCGCAAGTAACTGGTCTTGCCTAGGGCGCAAAATAGTCTAGCACCGGCCCTGCTTTCAACACTTTTCCTGCACAGATAGATTGTCTAGCTGAGATAGCAGCAAAAGCACAAGACATTTATTGCAGTGAAGTTCCAATGTTACTGTTTTTACATTTTCAAAACATCATCTCTATCCTGTCTCATTAACTGGACAACTACTGAATGCAGTTTATCTTTCACAAAAAAGGCCCAGAAATAGGAATCTCACCTAAAACAACAACTTTCCATGTGAACCTGCTCAGTCCAGTAGTAACTAGACCTTATCAGCAGTTTTAAATAATATGCATTGAAGTACAATATTGCCTTCTTAAAAATGTATTCTTGCAAATATGCATGAGCATCACAAAACCAGAAAAATAAGGGCTTTATTCCTTATTACTGTAGTGCATTGGGGGATACATGCAAATCATTGCCTGACGACCCTGTAACCAGTTCTGTATCCAGAGCTTATACCACAAACAAAGCCATTTTGCATGCAGCTGTTTTGAGTTCGCACTCCTGGCTTCTGTAAAGCTTAGGGACCAAAACTGAAACACTTATACTGTCTCAAATTTGAATATAAACTTTAATACAGATCACACCTAATAATCAATGACTAAACAAATGACAATTTTAACATAAACAATTGTAAGATATACACACGTCTTCTAGTATTTCTAATTCAGACAAAGGATTGTCATCTTCCTCCAAATTGCAAAACTTGGACAAGAAAATGAGAATTGTGACATTGACTGATAGTTGTAGAAAATCAAAGGAAAGAAGAGTCACACCTGCAGTCATCAGCAGTGGAGGACATCCATTCATCTAAAATTAATCAAACCACTGGTCAATTTCTGCCTTGTGTTCTCTTAAGATACACAATGTATTACAACTTCTCCTGACATCTGTGAAGGCCTGCTATGTCTCATTGATGAATTTCATATTTGTCTTCAGTATTCTTCTAGTCCTTGCTTTATCATCTTTCTTTCTTTACTTACCTCATAGCATCATCTCATGAGCCACAAATGTCACTGTAAAGATCCAAGTTTTAAAATCAATTCAATTAGCGAATCTTGAGTCTTCATCATGGCACTATAAACATCTCAGCATAATTAAAATGAGAGCACGGAAATGCAACAATAAATTACCATGAGCCTGCCACAAGACCTTCTTTGTATTTAGAATGTGTATTCCAGCACTCATTTTATTGGTCATGTTGAGGATGGATTGATCTAGGTTTGACGTCAAGAAATTCACGCAGTTCATTTGTCAGTTTTCCAAGAATTGTATCCATTGACAGGATGACTGATTTTCATTGGAAGTTTTTGGAATATGACACAATAACATGTCTGGGGACTATTTAAAAGTCAGCCCAACCAGGGAGAAACACATTCAAATACCAGGTCCTCGGCACAGTTCCATCAACCTACGGAGCAATATGATGGATAAAGCCACTTCCGTTCATCTGTGCCTTGGGACATTAACTTTCTTATTCATGATTTCTGCTCATTCAACTCAAGGGAAGCCTTATATATTGCAAGGTAAGCAGATATACAACACAGTTCAATATTGTGCATCATCAGTGTGTCATACATGGGGAATCCTAATGTTATTTTAAATGCATGCATATGTGTACAAGTGTAAACTAATGTAGAAAAAGGTATTTTTACATAAATGTCAAGGAGCAATATGCCTAAAGTTTATTCAGTGAAGAATTGTTAAATACCAATGTTTCAGTAGATTGTACCATGCAAACCAATCAGAATTTACTCCACTGATCTCAAAACAGCACAAGATCAGATCTAATATGTTGCTATGGGATACTTGCACTTAAGATAAAAGCAAATGGATCTATCATCACTACTTATTTAACTGTAATGTACTGGTCACTATCTCTGACTATGACATATATATTATAAAACATTTAATTTACTGCATTTTTTTTCTTCATTGCTGCCAATGCATTTTCCTAATATATGTTTGGGAAAATATAATTTAAAACTGAAATTCTCTTAATTCTGGATCCAATACATATCATTTTAGGTTAGTGTTTTCCAGGTATCTATTTTTCAATCTTTCAAGAAAGTACTCTTTCAAAACATGACACACTTTAGGTTAGTCTTATAGCCATTTTTACCCAGGCTTATTTCCAGACTTCTTTAGCATTTAGGCAGCATATATAAGTCATCATATTCAGTCTGTACGGTGTATAATTAAGCCAAAGGGGCTACAAAATGTATTAAAGCAGAAATTAAATATCTGAGGTCTAAGGGCTCACATTAAAGATGAGCACTGTGTAAAAGAACCACAATGACATGTTACATGTGATAATAATAATGTAAAATATAGCAGCAGCTATTTCATAATTAATACAATTGAATAATCTTTCAGACTAGAGCTAAGGAAGCAGGTGCATTCTACAGCATTCTGCAAAAAAACAAAAACAAAAAAACAACATTTTTAAATAAGATTTTTTGACACTCAATGATCATTAACATAGAAACATAGATGAGTCTTGGCAGAAAAAAGACCACGTGGTCCATTGAATCTGCTCCTTTTTTATTATTTATTTTAATTTTTAATGATATATATATATTTTTATTTTGTCCGAATATAAATCTATGTTCTGTCTTATCAATATCTTTTTGTAAGCGAGGACTGAACACTTTTAGCCCGGGTTCAGACTAAGGCGATCCTTAGAGATCGCATGTGATTCACACCCGCACTGCAAGTGCCGATCACATGCGATCTCTGAGCAGTGCGAGTTCAGCCATACACTTGTATGGCTGAACATGCATTAGATTTGCAAAAAAAAAGATAAATGTACCCTTTTCTATTCCCCGCACTAGAATCGCATCGCATGGGTGTTCTCGCCCATTCGATCCGTTTCATGTGCCAGTGCACATTTCGCACTGCGATCTGTGAAGAAAACTGGGGGTGTCATTAACTTTATAATGACACCCGCCAGCGGTTCATAGAAGGCAGTGTGAACTGCCGTGGGAGTGATGCGATGCGGGAACTGGCTGTATAATCATGCCAGTTCTTGCATCGCACAAGTCTGAACCAGGGCTCACTAAAACTGGAGAGTGCAAAATCTGGTGCAGCTGTGCATGGTAGCCAATCAGCGTCTAACATCAGCTTGTTCAATTAAGCTTTGATAAAAAAAAAAAACCTGGAAGCTGATTGGTTTCTATGCAGAGCTGCACCAGATTCTGCACTCTCCAGTTTTAGTAAATGAACCCCACTGTTTGTTCATTTTGCAATCATCTGAAATAAGTACCCCCAATCTTTTTTCCTCTTTAGTTATGGGCAACACTGTACCGCCAATACTGTACAACATCAATGGATTCTTTTTTCTCTAAGTGCATTAATTTGCAATTAGAAACACTGAACTGTGCTGCAATGTCAAATCTTGTTCTATGGTACAGACACCTCCAGGGATATCACCCTATTTCACACCTTTGTGTCAACTGTAGTAAGACCGACCTTACCCACCAAACCTTTAGTTAAATTACTCACAACAGATTAAATAGACTTGGTACTCAATACAGAGCCTTCTGGTACACCACTAGTGATTGGTCTCTGTTCTGAACAAGCTCCATTTATAACCACACACCGATATCTATCATACACACAATAGAGTTCATTTACTAAAACCGGAGAGTGCAAAGTCTGGTGCAGCTCTGCATAGAAACCAATCATCTTCCAGGTTATTTTGTCAAAGCTTAATTGAACAAGCTGAAGTTGAAAGTTGTTTGGCTACCACGCCCGACTGCACCAGATTTTGGACTCTCCAGTTTTACTAAATCTACCACACTGAGTTAATAACAGTTAGAAAAAAATACTTAATAGTTTGTAGTTCTTGTAAACAGCCACACGCAGGATACATGGTAAATTGGGATTTGAAAATGTCATCCTGCATGCAGCAATTTTATGTTATGGTTAGTCAAGAAATTATCCAATGTAAAATGAGTAGTGGCTGCAGTCGTCATTGTCGTTGCTGTTATTATTAGTTGTAATGCTAGTAGTAGCAATTTTATTGTCTTTTCTTGCTATGATAGCAAAGTTTAGTAAAGACATTTACAAGGAATGATTTATCATTGACATCAGTCCTTTCCCAAGAAGAGCTTGCAATTTAATTAGCTAATAGCTCTTTCTTAAATTGGCCTTAAAAATGGAACATGTATATGAACAGGCTTTGTGATCTCTGTACTCTTCGCAAAGCACTCATATTGTAGTAGATAGTAGTTCAACTGGTGTGAGCACTGTTCTTTGACTATCTACTTCTATTATTGCATGTTTTTCATTGAGTGGAGAACTCCATACATTTTATATGAAAATTCAGAAGGACTAAATATTTGCATTCCTATATAGAAAAAAGCAAAGTTCAGTTGGAGAATAACAGGGCATGTATTATACTGTGTAAAATCAAAACATACATTTTCACTGCAGCATGTCTTTAATAAATGGCACAATTTACATGTGTATAAAATGAACATACCATAATCACCACTAACAGTTTTTTCAGTAAGGAGGTACACAGAACCATACCTTTAAAAGTAAAGTGATCCCAGTTCGGATTGCTATGGGTTAAGGCACTTTGTACATTCTCATCGCCTAGTGCATGAGTTCTAAAATGCCACGTATATACCAATGAATTGCTAGATATTCACGGTAAATGAAGAAACATAACCATAAAAATAAAATGCTATATACCTTTGTACTTCTTTAAATGTTGAGTATCTACCTTCCTACCTATTGATATTTGCACTTCCCATCCTTCTTGATCTGTGTACCTCCTAAGTATGTGTGCCTCGTTACTGTATGTCACAAAGAGAACCATTTTTTATCTTTATGTCATTAAACTATTTCCCAAAATACTATTCCTTTGTATGTTCATAGATAATGAACTGTTTCCAGAGAAAGAAGATATGAATCACCAGGATATGCTATTGACACTTCTCCTCAACAAACACCTTCCACTGAGAAGACCTTCACATTTTGGTAAGAGGTTATGTGTGTACAATGGAGTTTAAATAATGGGGCCTGCGCAGAGACATTTCCAATGGTAACAACAATATAAAGACATTAAAAATCAGTATGTAAGATACCTGAATAAGCCACCCAAGTAATATGGCCCATGTAACTGTAATGTACTGGAGATGAAGGAGTTTTGTTTTACAATCTAGTGAACGAGTGGGGAAAATGGCCTTTCTGCTTTTTTGGCTGAATTTGTCAAGTGAATCGGTTTGGACTTTGTCCACTTAAAACTACTCTCCATAGTATTAACAGTAGTCCTATTCTGCACATCAAATTACACCATTTTTAGGTGTATACATTGCATCGTCACTGAATTAAGGATGTTGGATTGATCTGTATAAATCTGTATGTGGTTTTTAGATAGACAGTAAACTGTAAGCAATCCATATTCTTTTTACTTATATATTCATTTGATTCATTTATATATTTTATTAGTGTTAATATATTTCATGGTGAATGAATGTTAACAGGAGCTATTCACTTTAGTCTATGCCATGGAAGGAGCTTACATTGAGGCAATTTTGGCAGAAACCAATTAACCTATCATGTGTTTGAATTGCGGAGAACCTACTAGCACTTTAATTCTTGACAGAAAAATACACATAGTCAGTGGCAGTCATAAAGAGTATCATACTACTATTGTCAGTGCTTGCAACAGATTCATGTAGTTGTTGGGAACAGCTACATGATTTTTTTTGCATGAGATGGCTGGCACTAAGGATTAGCATTACTGAGCTCCCTTCTCAGTCTGTGTGCCTGTCACACAGACAAACGCAAAGACCAAGAAGTTTTGCTGTGGGTTTGGGCGAGCCTGATGGGGAACTTATGAGACTTGTTCTCCATCAGGTCTGCCTCCTTTCTGATTGACAGTGGTCGGATTCCATATCTGTTATGGAATCCACCAATTGGCATCAATTAAAAGGGAGGTCGATTTGATGGGGAACTCTTAAAAACAAATTTTCCATGAGGTCTGTGTACCCTGTAATTGACAGCAGATGGCAATAGATGAATTCTGAGGCCCTAATTGGTGGTGTAGAGGCTTTGAATCTATCCACTGCTGTCAGCTGTCAATATCAAGGCAGGTGGACCTGATGTGAAACTAGTCTCTGCATCTCTATCAGGCTTTGTCTAAGTTCAGCTCAGAATTATTGGTATCTAGGACGCTGGTGGCCTCCCTCCTAATAACCAATGAAGCAAATACAGAACACAATAATTAAGGTAAAACACAACATCACCCCAACAACACTATGGCCTCTCTCTTAGGGTTGGTCTTAATTACCTCCAGTTTCATTGTCATTTTTTCAATTTGTTACAGACATAGCGACACAATAAGAAAGTAGTGTGCATAAAACCTCCCTGGATCTGTTGTGCATGTTGGAACTGATAATGAATCTGTTGCAAGGCTTTCATGAATTAGATGAAGGACTTTCTAATGCGCCAATACTGACAGAAAAGTGTTGTAAATGTATTATTGAATTGGCCCATTTGTCTTTAGAGGGTACTGATATAGAACCCTACACTGATGACTATTAAAGTGGACCTTTTCAGGTCCCTAGCAGCTTCCTTTTAAAAAATGATTGCCCAACGCCTCTCCCCCAATACTTGCATCTCTCTTGGAGAGGGGTATGTCAGAAGTCCTTTGATCTCTGCCTTATTTCCACTTTCATGCATTGGCTGCCCACTGGGACAGGTCCTGTGTAAGACAGAGGCTCTAATAAGCTGTACAAGAATAAGCAGCTTCACATTTGCCTCATATGGATTTTGTCCTCTGTTGTGGCTAACAGGGGGAAGTGGAAGTGGCCAGAGGATGCAGGAACTCTTTTGTGACCCTGCTCCAGGAAAGAGTTAAGTGTCTGGTTGTTTGGAGAGCTATTTTTAAGTGGCAGCTGCAATGGGGTACCAGTATATCTGTGTTTGATGCTAAAGCAACTTTAAGCCACTGTCCATTATATCTGACAACTATTACTGTGCAATTTTACAGAGATGGAGCTGGAGAGCAAGCTAGAGCAACTGGAACAGGTGTGGGATCTCATTTCTTCAAGTCTCTTTAATTCCATACATGTGTACACTGAATATATATATATATATATATATATATATATATATATATATATATATATATGTGATACTAAACATGCACTGTTTAATTATTATTTATTATTGTTGTTATTATTATACAGGATTTATATAGGGCCAACAATTTGTGCAGCACTTTACAACAACACGAGGGCCGACAGTACAGTTACAATAACATTCAGTACAGGAGGAATCTGAGGGCCCTGCTCATTAGAACTTAAACTCAAGGAGGGAGGGTCAAGTGATACAAAAGGTAATAACTGTGGGAGAGGAGCTGATGGAGAAAAGTAAAGTACAGTTGTTAGGTGAAGGCAGGATAGGCTTCTCTGAAGAGATGGGTTTTCAGGGATCACCTAAATGCAAACATAGAGTAGGAGATAATCTGACAGATTGGGGTAGGGTGTTCCATAGGATGGGAGAGGCTCAGGAAAAGTCCTGGAGGCGAGAATGGGAGGAGGTGACAAGGGAGCTAGGGAGCAGGAGGTCTTGGGAGGACTGAAGAGAAAGATTAGGTTGGTATTTTGAGACTAGGTTAGTGATGTAGCTGGGGGCAGAGTTTTGGATGGCTTTGTAAGTTGTTGTTAGTATTTTGAACTTAATTTGTTGGGTGAACGGGAGCCAATTGAGGGACTGACACAAAGGAGTAGCAGACACTGAGCGGCTGGTAAGGTTGAGGAGCCTGGCAGCAGCATTCATAACGGACTGAAGGGGGATAGCCTATGTTAAGGTAAGCCAATGTAAAGGTAAGCCAATGAGAAGGGAGTAGCAGTAGTCGAGAAGGGAGATGACCAGGGAGTGAATTAGGAGCTTTGTGGTGTCATTAGTTAGAAAGGGACGTATTTTGGAGATGTTGCTTGCGGAGGTTGAGGTGGCAAGATTTGGACAATGATTGGACGTGGGGCCTAAAGAATAGTTCACAGTCCAGGATTACATCTAGAACCTTGGCATGTGGGGATGGGCCGATAGTTATGCCATCAATCTTGACAGAGAGATCAGGGGAAGGGGCACATGGGGGAGGAAAATTATGAGCTCGGTTTTGGATAGATTGAGTTTGAGGAAGTGGTGAGACATCCAGGCTGATATGTCTGTTAGTAAATTAGTGATACGTGAGCAGACTAAAGGAGTGAGCTGAGGGGTAGAGAGATAAATTTAGGTGTCGTCAGGGTAGAGATGGTATTGGAAGGAAGCCATATCAGCTAACCCAGGGAGGAGGTGTAGATCATGAATAGGAGAGATCCAAGAACCGAACCTTGGGGGACCCCAACAGAGAAAGGAGAAGGAGAGGAGGAGCTAGAATTATAAGTAATGCTAAAGGTGCAGTTGGATAAGTAGTAAGAGAACCAGCGAAGAGTACAGTCAAAGGCATAGAGTTTATTGAGGAGAAGGGGGTGGTCAATCGTAGTGAGTAGAAGCATGTATCCATTGCTTCAGGTCAAAGAAGGAGGTTAGACTGAGAAGTTTGGAAGTAGCAGGAGTATCAGTATTAAAAGGGCTGTTGAAGTCACCAAGGATGACTGTGGGGATTTCAGAAGAGAGAATTTAATTTACATTGTCCCTTCTATTTCTGTATATGATAGCAATGTAATCATTTTAATAAAAAAAAAATCGAAATACCCTTTCCTAAACGATTTCCTAAAGAATACAGAATAGTGTCCATTGGTTTTGGCCATTAGTAGATCATTTGTTCGTTTTAGGAGGGCATTTTCTGTGGAGTGTTGAGGGCGAAATCCAGACTGAAAGAAATCAAGAAGGTTATTCACGGTGAGGTGGTCACTCAGTTGGTTGTAAACCAGACATTCAAGAAGTTTGGATAAAAAGGGGAACAAGGAGATGGGGAGTAGGTTGTTAAGATTGGTGGGGACCAGTGAGGGCTTTTTAAGTAAGGGGTTGACTAGTGTATGTTTTAGAGAGTTGGGGAAGATGCCAGAAGAGAGGGTGGGCTTGAAGATGTGAGTTAGAGAGTGTAGAATAGAGCCAGAGCGTAAACATAGCATTTGTGAAGGAACTGGGTCCAGAGGGCAGGTGGTTAGCTGGATGTTAGAAATAAGTTTAGTATTAAGCAGAGAGGGTATCTGTACAGAGGAGATCTCTTCACAAATGATATCAATCTTATGTTTGAAGTAACTGGCGATCTCCTGGGCAGTGAATGAGTTAATGGGTGGAGGCAGTGGAGGATGAAGTAGAGAATTGAATGTAGAGAAGAGTTGACGGGGACGGGATGATAAGTTGTTAATGAGAGTGATAAAATAGTCTGCTTGGCATTGAGGAAGCAGGACTTGTAAGTTTGGAGGGCAGATTTATATTGTTTGAAATCTTTCTGAAACTTAGGGAGAGAATTACTAAAACTGGAGCACTCAGAATCTGGTGCAGCTGCTGCATGGTAGCCAATCAGCTTCTAACATTAGTTTGTTCAATTAAGCTTTGACAATAAAACCTGGAAGCTGATTGATTTGTACGCAGAGCTGCACCAGATTTTGCACTCTCCAGGTTTAGTAAATAACCCCCCACGTCTTACGCCACAGGCGCTCAAGAGCGCAGCTATGTTTTTTCAGACTTCTGGTGTCATCTGTTTGCTAAGGTTGTAGGTGGCACGGCCTGATTCTGTGTGTAGTGATGGGGGCTAGTGTGTCCATAGAGGATGACAGTAAAGTATTGTAGACAGAAGTGGCTAGGTTGGGGCAGGACAGGGGTGAGATTTTGTCATAGAGGTGGTCAGTGGCAGAGTAACTGTTAGGCAGTTGGAGGGGGAGGAGGTGGAGAGGGAGAGAGTGAAACTAATAAGGTGGTGGTCAGAGAGTTGAAAGAATAGTCAGAGAGGTTGCATGGAGTGCAATAGGTGGGAGAAAACAAGATCAAGAGCATTGTGAGTGACTTTTGTTTTTAAAAGGTAGTGATTTCTCTGTTGCATAGTCTGATTTCCTACCCTTTCATTCCAGCATGATAGCTTTGCTTTAAAACAAATATGTGGGCTGCCATTACCGAACTTCTGCCTGTGATAGTTGTCTGGCTGTCTTTAATTTCCATACTTTATCAATTACTGTCTTGAGCCAAGTATGCAGCAAGAGATATCAAAATGAAGTCCTAACTTGACTCAGGTCATAATTTCAGAAAGTACTGGATCAGCATGACAGACAGACAAATTGATTTTCAGAAGGATATGCTAGAAATGGCACCCTGCACAATTCTCACAATACCAGGTTTTTTTTTTATATACAGCAAGGATGTACATCTATTTAAAAGAATTTATTTTTACCAAATGGCTGCAGTGAACATGTCTTTTTGACACTTGGCATCTTGTCTTTATTATAAGGTGCTAGGTATATTTTCTTCCTACACTGCCACAATAATAGAGGCAATAAGCTTGAAATTAGTTTTCTATCTTCAATAAGATTAATTCATGACTGCATGTGAAAATTAAACTTTTTATTTTTAAAATAAATTAAACAGATATAACACACATAAATAACACTGAAGCAATGTTTTCTTGACTCAGCTGGAAAAACTTAAAGAACAACTTCTGGAAGATAAAAGTGGAGATATGAGCTACACCATGGATAGGCTGTCACCACCACACCACAACAAACGAGGTAGGTGATATTACAGATTACTAAAGTATATAGGTTCATCAAATGGAAATTTTGGTACAGAAACTGAAAATGCAGGATGTACTTGGCCGAAAACCAAAACTGACATTTTATAAAATATATATATTTTTATATATAATTGTATTATATTTGACTTTTCAATTAATGTCATAAATTTAAATGAATATGAATTTATTGTCGGCCATTATTGACACCTTTAGCGCAAGAAAAGTACAAGAAAAATGAATCCCTTTAAATTCTATGTATGTCTTCACACTGGTCTATTGCGCTCCCGTTGTGGTGTTAAAAATCCTGGTTGCTGTATTTTTAGTTAGTTTAAAAAAAATGCATTAAAAACACACCTCCCAGTTGAAATGCATTAAAAATGCAGCAAGAACATATCAATAATGCACCCATGTTACATTTTTGATGTCACATGACCAATGAGAAAAACACCATAAGCATAATAAAATTGTAATAAAATTATAATCACTATACTCCAATCAAACTGACCGGGGGGACCTAAACAGAAAGGCATGTTACTTTCTTTAGATCTCCGAAAGGCCTTCGACTCTTGGCCCTATTTATTCTCTATACTAGAACGCTGGGGCTTTGGTGAGAGATTTCTGAGTCTTGTAAGGGCACTCTACTCCCACCCACGGGCCCTGATAAAACTTAGGGGCTTCTTCTCCAAACCATTTTCCATTAGAAGAGGCACCAGACAAGGATGCCCTCTCTCTCCTCTTTTATTCGCTATTGCGATAGAGACCCTAACCATCTCAATTAGAAATAATCCTGATATTAAGGTAGTTATGTGCGGACAACAAGAGCACAAATGTGGCTTGTTCGCGGATGACGTCTTTTTATTTATTACTTCTCCAATAACCACTCTCCCTATTCTTCATCATTTATTAAAGGACTTCCACAAAATCTCAGGTCTTCAGGTTAACTATAACAAGTCACAGGCACTTAACGTTTCATTGCAACCAGATACGGTCGTCTTGTTAAAAAAGAACTTTCAGTCCGAATGGAGTGACTCTGTCCTTAGATACTTAGGCATTAACCCAAATTTGAATCCCTCTATGCCCCAAATTATCCATCCATGTTCCGTAGACTAGAGGCAGATATGCAATCTTGGTCTAAACTGAACTCCTCTTGGTTGGGTAAAATTAACTCGGTAAAAATGACCCTATTACCCAGATTGCTTTATCTCTTCTGCTCTCTACCTATTCCGATAAGAAAGGATCACCTAGCTTCGTTCCAAAGTAAAATCCTCAAATTCATCTGGGGGAGAGCAGGGTGCAGGATATCGCAACAGTATCTTTACCACCATAGGCGAAAGGGGGGCTTAGGTCTCCCACATCTCATTAAATATTTTTACGCGGCTAGACTGGCCCAACTATCTCTAGTTTACACCAAATTCGAGAAACCTGACTGGGTGTGGATGGAGAGGCAGGCCATGCCGAAGCATACTCTGGACTTTGTCCTATGGTGCCCTCCAAAAAATAGACCCCTGGTCCTGGCCCCGACCCTCTCGCACGCACTTGCACTTTGGGACAAACTAAGCCAACTTCCATCACTAGTATCTCCGACTAAACCTTTAGCACATATATTCCACAACCCAATCTTTCCACCAGGGATGAACATCAAAGCCTTCCAATGGTGGCTGAACAAAGGTCTTTACTGCATAGGACATTTTTATACTTCTTCGGGCCCAATATCTTTAAGTTTCTGTAAAAGTAAATTGGAATTACCTAATTCGGAAAGATTCAGGTTCCATCAAATCTCTAACTTCCTACACAAAATCTGGACAGAGAAACCTCTCCCCCCCCCCCAACTTTACCACCTATGAACGGTGGTGTGGTCAGCCTATTGAACAAAAGGGGGGTATCTCGGTCATTTATGAGGCTCTCACCCAGCCCTTGGAGAAATCCGCCTTCATGAAAGACTGGGAAGAGGATTTTAATATCCAATGGGACCTAGAGAAATGGCAAACAGCCTTTTTTAAATCATTCAAGGGGGTCTTAAATACAACTATCTCCGAGGCTAGTGTAAAGGTCATCTCGAGATGGTACCTTACCCCAGCAAGGCTATCAAGGTTTTACCCGTCAGCTAACCCGCTATGTTTTAGAGGCTGCCAAATGATGGGGACCATGGCACACATTTGGTGGGAATGCCCCAGAATAAGACCCTTTTGGTCTAAAATATATGCGCTAATCAAGAGGGTCACAGGTAACCAGCTCCCGAGGTCCCCTACAATTGCTTTGCTAAATGATTTTATTCCCAGGATATCCAAGCCAGCCCGCAAATTGATCCACCACATCCTCTTAGCTGCCAAGATAACTATTGCTGGGGCATGGAAACAACAGAGGGTCTCTCTGAGAGCAGCTAAACAAAAAATTTCATGGCTTATGGCCCAAGAAAAAATGGCCAGTTCCATCTCCAACAGTAAACAATTTTTTGAGGCGGTATGGGAACCCTGGGCGACATATAGGGACATCTCCCTTGTTCCTGGCATTCAGGCTCCATAGGTATTTAAAAGGGAACATCAGGTCAGGCGCGACAAATCTTTTTCTCTCTCTATAGGAGGCAGGTTGATCCTCTTTCATTTTCCCCCACTCCCTTTTCCCATCTTCTCTCATTCTCCCCGTTTCCCCTCTCTCTCTCTCCCCCCTCCTAGTCTCATTCCCCCATTTTTCTCCTCCCAGTAGGATTTGAGCAGGTAATAATAATGACTTAATGCTCTGAAGATCCTTTAGAAGGATCTCTTAAGGTGAAACTCTGGGAGAGCCTTCTTACCAGACTCTAGAGGGTGGGCGAAGGCTTCTTCATCTTGAGGGGAGGGGGGGTGCCTGGGCCCCCGGCACAGCGAGTTCCCTTCTGGGGTGGTGGGGGTCTAGGGTTCCCCCCCTTCTCTCCTTTATGATTAGCTTACCAGCTTCAGGCAGAGAAGTTGCTCCACAGTTGACAGCGAGCTTCGGTCATCCAGACTCTACAGGACACCCTGCCATTGGTAGTAATAGGATCGAAGCTCTTGTTAGTCACCATGTTGATTTGTACTATTTGGTCTCCCTATACATTAAGATGCATCAGCACTTTACTATCTGCCTAACTTTATAATTGAATGTTACTCACACGTTTGTGTTTGTATGCTTATAAAATCTCAATAAAATCTTTAAAATATAAAATCGTAGTAAAATTATGGTAAAATAGGGGCAGAATCACAGTAAAGTCGTGGCAAAATTGCGTTTTCAGCACCATTAATGGCACCTTTTTCTCTTATCGGCAAAATGCCGATAACAGCATTTTCGTCTGATATGTTTTGGCTGCCAAAATTTCTGTGCATCTCTACTAAAGCAATTAGGGATGATTTACTGAAAACATAGAGAATGTTAACTAAAAATGTATTTCTACTTTTTAGTGATGTTTCAGAAAATCCCACTATATGTTTGTTATGTGTTCTTCTTAACACAGCATACCTAAATATTGTTTTTCAAAATATTTCTTACCTTTTACATGTTTCTTAGGAAGATATTAGAGAGAGCTTGTCCCAAGTCTGTCCTCATTAACATGCAATGCAAGAAGCCCAGCCTACACACCCCTTAACCCTTTACTAGGACAGACAGGGGTTGATTTACTAAAACTGGATGGTGCAAAATCTGGTACAGCGGTGTATGATAGCCAATCAGCTTCTAACTTCAGCCTGTTCAGTTAAGCTTTGACAAAGGAAACTGGAAGCTGATTGTAGTAGGTGTTATCCCAATTTGGCAGCAAAAGTGTAAATACACTTTAAATAATGTGAAACAATGGCTGCTTTAAATACCCAATCATGTGCAAGGGAAATAAAAAGACAAGATTTTTCCTTGCACATGATGGATTCTCTACTTCTTCTGGAAGGGACAGTCACTTTGCAAAGGGAATACTCACTTTGTTTGTAAGAGGACACTGCAATTACCTCAATCATCCAACCATGTGCAGTCAATAGTCCAGTTTCTTAGTTCCCATGCTCATGACTAGGCATTCACGATGAATACAAATTCACCTTTTTACTAAGATGAGTGAACATTTATTTTTCCTCTCAATGCATTTTACAGTGATTTTGGCTATTTCTGAGCCAGTTTTAAAGGGTACGTTAACCTTTCACAGCATGTTACACCCATATTTAGGGTGTAACATGTAACATGCTCCAGACTTGACCCCCCCCCCCCAAACTCCCTGTGATCCTCTCCCCATACTCGCTGTCACATTTTGACAAGTGTGACTGTGCAGGGAGCCGCTTGCACAGCTGTGCCAACCAGTGACAGGAATCTGCAAATGAGAAAACTACAAGTCCTGTCTTCCACTGTAGAGAATGGTTTCTAGTTCTCAATGGACAGTGAGCATGCATATTCCATTCACATTGCCTAGAGCTCTGTAACAGAAAGCCCATACAGAGGTACGGGTAACAGAGCTGCAGGCATGGTGTCTACTGATTGTGGGTGCAATGCTCTGCAAGCTCCTGTGAAATTGCTTGCAAAAATATGTGCATTTATTTTTTTTTTTTTTTAAGGTTAACTTATCCTTTAAGTAGCCTAGCGTTACCACATTGATCTTTACCACACCTAAAAATGTGCAATTTTTTTTCTGGCTACATTTTTATAGGCTAGACCCCCACAGGAACACATGCATTTATATTTTCATGGTGCAATTGTTTGCTTTTTATTGTGCAGTATTTTATTAATTCCTTCATTTATTTCTTCTTTCTGTCAGCTTGTTTTTGGAAATACTGTGTGTGAAGATTCCACATCAAAAGAGAACATAATCATTTCAATTTTTATTGAAGCTTTGGAATATAAACCAAATTAACTTTAGCAACAATCAGAAACTGTGAAGTTATATTTTTATGCAATGTTTGTAATTTATTTGTGTGTTTTGGTGTTCATCTCAGTGGAAAGCTGTACATAATCTATGGAGTTTTCAATTCCCTGGAGATTCATGAGTTCACAATGCATTAAACATAATGTATTTTTTGTCTCATTAGATATGTCAAAATGAATTTATTGCTGTATTTTCAGACATTGGCTGTCACTGTGAAATATCTTTATTACACACCTATGTCTTCTATTTCTTTACATATAGAAAAACTATTTTTTGCATTCATTGAATAAAATTCTGTCCATTATATATATGATACCCAAATAGTCCTTATATTTCTAAAGTTGGTATGAGAAAATTTACCAAGAACCCTTTGCCACCCTGTGGTACAGTATCCTCTTTAGTCCCTAATTGGGGACACAGGCAGCAATAAACATAAAACATGGGTTCTACCCTTTACCCCTTCTATCCAAAACTAAGGAAAACGTTTTATTTTTAGATATACTTAAATTACAGCTACACTGTACATTAATGTGGATTGTTGTACCTTTTTGAACAATATACTTTTTACTGTTTTGCAATAATTTTGTTTTCCGACCCGACTAGATTTTCTAGCTCAGCATACCACAGTTCCAACACAGTAGGACATTTTCTTAAAGAGACCCTGTCACCAGACTGTTTTTTCTTCAACTAAATTAGCTTTTTTTTAACTGTAAAATCCTTCCTTGTGTAGACATCCAAAACCCAAGGTTTCTGCCAAGTGTCGTCATTTTCTTAGCAGCCCCAGCACATTCAGAGCTATCACTCAAGTGACCTGGAATAGTGTTCCACTTTACTTCTCCTCTTGATGCTAAATTAAAGGTTATGCAGGGAGGTGGGGGAGGAGGAGGTAAGCAAGCACACAGATTAATTAGACTCTCCCAGAACAGGAGATCGAGATAACATGCCAGGAGGGAGGCAAATGTGCTGACAATTTGATTCACCTGGGGTAGTCACATTTTTTAGCAAGTTCAAAGGCACATTGCAAGTAAATTAAAAAATTATGGAAATGAAGCTACCTGTTAATTATTTTTACTTACTGTATTTGTGCATGCACTCTTTTTACATTGGTGACAGGGTCACTATAAGATAATTGTAAAGATTAAGCTATGCCCCTAGCTGTCCAATTTTTACTATGTAGCACTGGGGTTTTTAAGATCAAGTGCAGTATCTCTTATTATCAGTGCCCAGTAGGGGTGCTCAGCCATCATTGTAGCCTTTTGACTGGGATGGCCAGCTCTATAGTATTTCTGCTGGTGTGATGGTGGTCCTTAGGGCCCTCCTTGTGGTAAATAAACCAAATGAAGTGCTTACTGGGTCAGGTGGGGGTCAGAAGTATTTCCCTGGTGTGGAGGGTTCCGAGAGGCTCAGTTCCTCCTGATTCACATTGTGCTACCTGGTCTGGTCAGGGGCTGGGAAGGCAGAGAGCTAGCATTGTTAACCGCCTCCTGAGAGGGGTGGCTCGGGGGTGATCTGAATAATAGATGGTAGGGTGGGGTCTTCGGGCTTACCTGGAAGTCTAGGAGGATGTGTGGTCCTCAGGTTCCTGCTTTAAGGGGGTCTCTCTTTGGGAGAGCCCCTCAACGAGTTCTTGGTGATTGGTTTCAGCTGATCATGAGGAGAGGCGTCTGTTGGGCTTTTTGGCTAGGCGGACATCAGTGTGCCCTGTCAGCAGTCTTGCACCTTGAGGGGTTAGGGAAGGGTCCTTCTCCTTTGGGAGGGGACCATATGATACACTCTAAGCGCACTTTTTTTGTGTATTCACATACACTTTTTTTGGTTCACTTTTGGTGTTTTGTTTTATGCACTGCACCGGGTGGCTCGGAAAAAAAAAGGAAAAAAAAAACTGGGCTTTTATGTTAGCTATTCTCTAAGTGATAGATTGACAGTACTGCACAATCATACAAGGAAAAATAGACTGGTAACATTTCTTGTAAGATAAGTTTATTTGTACAAAATTTATTAAGATTTTTAACAAGACTGACAAAAGGTAGGGGTGCATACATTACATTTTTTGACATACATTATAACTGTGGAAAAGTAATGAAAACAACAATGCTCCTTTATTATAATGTTTTCTAAAAAAAATGACAAAACTGGCATTACTATAAGGGTACTTTCACACCGGAGGCGATTTACAGGCCTTTTTGTGCGAAAAACAGCGCCTGTAAAGCGCCTCTGAATTAACTCCTAATGCACCCCAGTGTGAAAGCCTGAGTGTTTTCACACTGGGGAGGTGCGCTTGCAGGGTGGTAAAAAAAGTCCTGCAATATGCATCTTTTGGGGGCAGTGTGGAAGCGATGTATACACCGCTCCTCCATCGCCCCTGCCCATTGAAATGAATGGGCAGCGCTTCCGAAGCGGCTGCACACTGCTTTGGGAGCGCCACTAGCTGGCACTTTTAACCCCTTTTTAACCCCTGTGGGGGGTTAAAAGCGCACCGCTAAAAGCGCCGCAAATTACCACTAACGCTCGGGCAGTATTAGTGTGAAAGTACCCTAATTGTTAGACAACTTTGACTTACTGAAAAATTTGCTTCAAATGTAAATATTTCTTTTTAAAACACAAACATGATTGACTAATATCAGGCACCATTCATAAGTACATCCAGCACCTTCCTTACATTCAATGAAAAATGTACACGTGTACCTTAAAATCTAGGAGCCTAGGCAAACACCATATGTAAATACCAATTTGCCTCTCCTCCACATCCCACAATGCAATATGCAGTGATTTAATGAAAGATGAACATAAAATGACATGTGAGTTTGCCAAAGCATTTCACATATAGCACATGCCAGGGGTTCCTTGTTGTGCTCCAGAGCTTTTTAAAGAAAAAAAAAACTGTGTCAGACAGGGTCCGGCTAAGATAGAGGCAAAATAAGCTTCTGCTGGGATGCTGAGGAAAGAGGGTGGAAGGCTCTCCTGCCTCTGCCAGCGATTAGGGGGACCCTGTGTCAAACTGACAATGGGGCAGTTTAATTTGCAGGGCTCGGCTGTCAGTTTGACGGTCCAGACCAGCTTTGTGGTTATGAGCAATGACAATGGCACCTGTATTAATTAAGGCTGTACAGCTTGTTCACCTTTTTGTCCATGTCATGAGTTAGTTTTTGTAGCACTGCATTAGAGAAGTACACAATATTAAAAAAAATTGAATTAATTTGGAAATAACTTCAACAAACTATGTAGTAGGGAACATAATCATACTGACTTTATAATAGAGACAAATCACAGGATAACGTTTACACTTTTGATGAGTTATAAGCTACCTTGGATCCTTTTGATGTTCTCATTATGAATAAATTATACTAATTAAAAGGATGGGCAACTGTGGCTCTCCAGCTGTTGCGAAACTCCAAGTCCAATCATGCCTCTGCCTCTTGGAGTCATGCTTAGAATTGTCAGTTTTGTCTCCCTATCCCATGCAGTCTTCTATGGAACAAAATATGACATTAGGGCCGGCTGCTGTACATGCAAATTTTAGGTCTGATATTACACATTCATGCTAGTTAGACACATACATTTTCTTACTTACAGGTTTACTTTCAAACAAATTGTTTATGCTCCTTTGTTCAGACAACAAACAACCTACTCAGTCTAACAGTTGTCAACGTGGCAGTTAAAGTGGAAGAGATTAACTGGATACAATAGCATGATCCATTTCTAAACCCAATTTTCTAAGCCAAATTAACCTAATATTTGAAAAAAATCCCAGCATTGGATTACTTTAATGCATTGGTTTATATTTATTTTCTTCAAGGTTCCAATTAATATTATTTAATAGTTAAAAGTAGAAGGAGAATCACCAATTTACTACAAATTTTTATTCACCCAAATCTCGGGCCTATTCTGGCACTCCTCTCCTACATGTAAAAATCATCTTTTTTTTTGCTTGAAAATTACGCAGAACCACCAAATATTATGTATGTTTTTTAGCAGAGACCCTAGGGAATAAAATGGTGGTTGTTGCAACTTTTTATGTCACACGGTATTTGCGCAGTAATTTTTCGAAAAAAAAAACTGTTTTATGACTAAAAAAAAAAAAAAACACTTAAGTTAGCCCGATTTCTTTGTAAAATGTGAAAGATGGTGTTACACTGAGTAAATAGATACCTAACATGATACGCTTTAAAATTGGCTCTAAGCTTCGGTACTTAAAAATTTCCAATGGTGACGTTTTTAAAATCTTTGCAGATTATCTGTTTAGAGTTACAGAGGAGATATTGAGCTAGAATTATTGCTATCTCTCTAACGTTCCTGGTGATACCTCACATGTGTGGTTTGAATGCTGTTTACATATGAGGGCGCAATTTACACAGGCGTTCGCTTCTGCGTGCAATTATGCAGAGACAGGGGTGGTTTAAATTTTTTTATTGTTTATTTTATTTTTATTTTGACACTTTCCCTTTATTTTTTTTGATCACTTTTATTTCTATTACAAGGAATGTAAACATCTCTTGTTATAGGAATAAGGCATGACAGGTCCTCTTTACAGTAAGATATGGGGTCTATAAGTCCCCAGATCTCGCCTCTAGACTGGAAAGCCTGAAATAATAAAAAAAAAAACGATCTTGGCTTCCCAGCCGAGGCAACGGCAGTGTTTACATCTGCCGAGACCGGACGCAACGTCATAACGTCGTACCTGGCCTCCAAAGGTCATAGAGACTGCCATCTGGTCCATGGTATTCTCTATGGCAATCGGCTGCTGCCGGCCGATTCATTCTCCGGCTTGCCGATTGAACGGGCCAGCAGGTAGAATGAGGTACCGGAGGGTAGCGGGAGGGGAGACGCCCCCTCCCGCCGCCTGTAAAAGCAATCAAGCGGCTGAACAGTTGCTATGATTGATTTTACATCAAAGAGAATCCCCGGCAGAAAAAGAAGATATCTGAATGATGCCTGTAGCTGCAGGCATCATTCAGATTTAAACCACTTAAATTCCAGGCGTCATATGATGTCCACCTAAGTAGAAGTGGTTCCTTCTGATCACTTTGTTATTCATATGATTCTCTGCAGGACAAAATATTCAGACAAGTAAAACAATTTGCTATCTGCCTACTCTGATTTGCAAATTTATTCTTCCACCAATTATATACAATATATATTTATAATTATAGATCATAAGTGCAGTGCTAAAAACATTGTTAAAAGTCCAAATCTTATAACATCTTCATAGAAGTCCAATGGGTGCAATTCCACACATAAAGGGATGCCAAGAAAGGATCCGTCACCAGAAGGAAAAGTTCACAGTGACCCTTACTGCAACAGATGGACCACTTAGTCAAAAGTAGTCAGAATCGCTTAATAATGCTCCACTGTAGCTTGCCACACGCATGGGATGATAAGTTATTTATATGCCAATAAGATCCTCCTTAGACAAGTTCTCTCAGCATACATTCATAAAAATAGACAAAAAAAGAAACCTCATTGTGCAGTATTACTGACAAAGACGTCCCTGATGACATTTATGAGCGTCGAAACTCAGTGGAAGGAGTCAGGTCACATGACACTGCTTCACTCGATAGTTGGTCATATTACCAGTTGGAAACATTGCCTGTGCTTTTTGGAATAACAAGTTCTTTTGCATATCTCGTTTGTGAGTATTGTGACTTCTTGTTTTTAAATAAATGTATTTGTCAGTAATACTGCACAATGAGGTTTCTTTTTTTGTCTATTTTTACGAATGTATGCTGAGAGAACTTGTCTAAAGAGGATCTTATTGGCATATAAATAACTTGTTATTCCAAAAAGCACAGGCAATGTTTCCAACTGGTAATATGGCCGACTATGGAGCGAAGCAGTGTCATGTGACCCAACTCCTTCCACCGAGTTTCGTCGCTCATAGATGTCATCAGGGACGTCTTTGTCAGTAATACTGGAAAATTAGGTTTCTTTTTTTGTCTATTTTTATGAATGCATGCTGAGAGAACTTGTCTAAGGAGGATCTTCATGGCATATAAATAACTTATCATCCCATGCATGTGGCGAGCTACAGTGGAGCGCTTCTGACTACTTTTGACTAAGTGGTCCATCTGTTGCAGTAAGGGTCACTGTGAACCTTTCCTTCTAGTGACTGATGCTTTCTTAGTTAGCACCCCTCTATATGTAGACTTGCACCCATTGGACTTCTATGAGGATGTTTTAAGATTTGGACTTTTAGCAATGTTTTCAGAGCTGCACTTATGATCTATTGTTACTATTTTCTACACCAGGAGAAATGTGCTAGCAGATTTTGCGTTTTGTTACTATTGCCATTTTCATTATTTTTTTAGCGTGGGTATTTTGTGTTCAGTTCTCGGGGTTTGACCTGGTGGGGGCTAGCTGAAGCATTACTCCAATGCTGCAGCATGGAGGTGGGTATGTATGTTAGTTTTTTTTTAACAACACCAAACCTTTCCTTCAGGCTGGGTTCACACTATTGCGAATTGGATGCTGGTTCTCCGCATCCAATTCGCATGACAGGAGAGTGTGACCGATTCTATATGGAGGCGGATCACACATCTCCAGAGTGGCTCAGGTGGGAATTGCACAGGAGTCCTGTGCGTCTTCTGGTCCATTTCAGGTCTGAAATCAGCCAAAAATTTGGACTGAAATTGGACCTGAAACGGTGAACAGGGACGCACTGGACTCCTTCTGTGAGCCGTACCGTGCGGCAGTTTAAACCCACCCTCAAGCTCTGTTCTTGAAAACAAATGCATTAATGTAAAATGGAATTTTCCAATCTGTTTTTGTATGAGCCGATGAAAGTGTAAATTGTGCCAAATATTGCAGGAATCACAGACATGCCACATTCATATCTGTCACTGTGAAATGACATTGCTCCACAATGCGCCTGTATCATTCCTTCTGACTAGCTGTCAAAGCCAGAACAGAAGACAGCCTTCTGTCTGTGTAAATACTAATCCAAAAAAAAATTGTTACATACATCAAAAGTAGTGGTTACACACTAATTATATATCTGTTATCTAGCATTCTGTAAGAATGAGTGTCTAAAATAATAACTACAACTATTTGTGTTTCATTCCTAATAGGGAACAAGTATTCAGTTATGTTGTACAAAAGTTACATTTATTAGACAAAAAAGAGAGAAAACTTTTCACCAATTGTAAAGAAAAGAGAGCTGGAAAAGTAACACAGGTAGAGTCTACCTCACAAAGTTTTATAATATGTTTAGGGGCTCATTCACACCAGCAGCTGTGCTGGACACATGGCTGCTGGTGTGTACTGGAGGATACCTGGACGATGGGCCAATCCCAGTTAGAACTTTATTGAAATGTCACAACATTTCTTTCAGTTCTATTGGCCACAGTGCGGTGCGATGTGGTGGACTGTGTTGCACCATGCTGAGCTGAAAAAAATAACATAGAGTATCTCACAAAAGTGAGTACACCACTCACATTTTTGTAAATATTTTATTCTATCTTTCCATGTGACAACCCTGAAGAAATTACACTTTGCTACAATGTAAAGTAGTGAGTGTACAGCTTGTATGGCAGTGTAAATTTGCGGTCCCCTCAAAATAACTCAACACACAGCCATTAAGGTCTAAACCGCTGCCAACAAAAGTGAGTACACCCCTAAGTGAAAATATCCACATTGGGCCCAATTAGCTATTTTCCCTCCCCGGTGTCATGTGACTCGTTGGCACCTCATGGCAAAGATCTCTCTGAGGATCTGAAAAAAAGAATTGTTGCTCTACATAAAGATGGCCTAGGCTATAAGAAGACCCTGAAACTGAGCTGCAACATGGTTGCCAAGACCATACAGCGGTTTAATAGAACAGGTTCCACTCAGAACAGGCCTCGCCAGGGTCGACCAAAGAAGTTGAGTGCATGTGCTCAGCGTCATATCCAAAGGTTGTCTTTGGGAAATAGATGCGTGAGTGCTGCCAGCATTGCTGCAGAGATTGAAGGGGTGGGGAGTCAGCCTGTCAGTGCTCAGACCATACGCCACACACTACATCAAATTGGTCTGCATGGCTGTTGTCTCAGAAGGAAGCCTCTTCTAAAGATGATGCACAAGAAAGCCCTCAAACACAAGACAAGCAGACTAAGGACATGGATTAGTGGAACCATGTCTTGTGGTCTGATGAGACCAAAATAAACTTATTTGGTTCAGATGGTGTCAAGCGTGTGTGGTGGCAACCAGGTAAGCAGTACAAAGACAAGTGTGTCTTGCCTACAGTCAAGCATGGTGGTGGGAGTGTCATGGTCTGGGCCTGCATGAGTGCTGCCAGCACTGGGGAGCTACAGTTCATTGAGGGAACCATGGATGCAAACATGTACTGTGACATACTGAAACAGAGCATGATCCCCTCCCTGCCCACAGGGCAGTATTCCAACATGATAATGACCCCAAACACACCTCCAAGATGACCACAGTCTTGCTAAAGAAGCTGAGAATAAAGGTGATGGACTGGCCAAACCTAAACCCTATTGAGCATCTGTGGGGCATCCTCAAACGGAAGGTGGAGGAGCGCAAGGTCTCTAACATCCACCAGCTCCGTGATGTCATCATGGAGGAGTGGAAGAGGACTCCAGTGGCAACCTGTGAATCTTTGGTGAACTCCATGCCCAAGAGGGTTAAGGCAGTGCTGGAAAATAATGGTGGCCACGCAAAATATTGACACTTTGGGCCCAATTCGGACATTTTCACTTAGGATGTACTCACTTTTGTAGCCAACGGTTTAGACATTAATGACTTTGTGTTGAGTTATTTTGAGGGGGCAGCAAATTTACACTGTTATACAAGCTGTACACTCACTACTTTACATGGTAGCAAAGTGTCATTTCTTCAGTGTTGTCACATGAAAAGATATAATAAGATATTTACAAAAATGTGAGGGGTGTATTCAATTTTGTGAGATACTGTATCTATTTCCTTTTTTTTCACCACACACACACAATGCAATAGTAGGCACTGGCCTCATAGGTAAACAAGGTGTTTTGCTTTGACCTGCATGGGATGGTGCATAAGGCCGCCCAGCACAGTCCCAACACACATAAGGTGAACGAGCCCTAAAACTGCCAATGCTGATCCCTCCAATGTTCAACAACCAATATGAACCAAATAGGCATGGCTCTTCACTATGCAACCAAGATGACCAGATATAACTAACCACTAAAGACAGATCACAAATATGTATGTAAGATTCTATCACAATGAAAAATGATTCAAGTAGAGTTGGGAAGGGGGTTATTTATTTCACTCTCCACTGATCACTTCCTGCAAGCATTCCCACAGAATAACAATGTATTCAGTTATTTATCAATGTGAAAATGTATGCTATCCATCAAATATGAATGCAAAGGAAATCACCCAAGAATGAGAAAAGGCAAAAGTGCAATTGTATTTTAGGATTTTTTGGAATGTTTCTATGGACATGTAGCAACCATTTATTGTTTCAGCATTAATCTATTTTAAGCCCCTTGCTGTAAAAAATATTAATCAAGAAATTGGGGATAATAGCAAGAGCAATTAGATTGATTAACAAAGCCATAGGGGTCATTTATAAAGTGCAGTGGGTCTTTTTTTTGACTGTCCAGTCATCAAATACAATTGTTCCATACTAAAACCCAGTCCAATCCTTGTAGCTAACAGATGATCTTGTCTAAAATGATTTATATTATATGGAGTGAAGATTATTTTTCAGCTGAATTTAAAGAGTGTGTAACTTTAGATATATGTACATTAACTTTCCAGCATTTCCAAGATAATTGGTCAAGCGTGGGTTTACAGTACCATATTTACAAGTGCTACAACAAGAAAAAGTCAATGCAGGAAAGTAAGGTCATCAACGTAAAAAAAAAAAATTTACAGTAATAATGTGAGAAAATATTAACCGAGCAGGACAGTACCAACAGTTTAGCAGGATGAATACATGAATAAAACCAGTGACTTATCACATAGGTCCCATAAGCAAACTGAAAGCATTACACAGTGTATAAGATATGAGTGTGGTCCAGCCACTCTACATGCATAGTAGCCATCCTCATTTCTAAATTATAGTATTCTAAAGAAAAAAACGTCATGCATAAACCATTTACTGCAGACAAAAATCCCTATGTGAATGAATATACCTCATTAATGGTAGTACTCCCATAAAAACCCAAATTAATTTGCCTTTTTTCATGTAATTGCTGCACACCCCTTCCTGATGCCCCACAGCCTTTTCAGCGAAAACATCCACTTAGTGCACGCACACCGTAGCTTCATTCATTTCTCCTATAGGAAAGCCATACACTGCAGGACAGCACAGTGGGGCTGCAGCATGTAGGCACACTAAAGCAGACCTGCTAGGGAGCTTTCTCTAAAAAAGCTGTGTGCAGCTGGGCAGGGCTGCACAACAAAGATCACTGGATTGAAGAGGAAGGTAAGTATTTGAACTGAATGTCTGCACTCAGAGGAAGGTAGGAACTGATTAAAGGAATGTTGTAGCAAAGATAGAGTTTTCCCTTAAAGCCTAACTTTGGCCATTTTTTTAGGTGGGAAAGAGTTCAAATTTGTCAGTTTTTTTCCAGTTTGAAGTCTGAAGATTTCCAGTCTGAAGATTTCCCCTCACTTCCTGTCGTTGTGATGGCTATACAAGAAATGTGGGATGTGAGCATCTAACGGACAGGAAGGCACAGACAACAATATTAAACACTGTAATGAAAATGCACTGTATAGGCCTTTGAACTTAAGCTGACCATACATTGATTAATATTTGGCTGGGCCAGCAGCAAATTTTATTCAGCGTGGCTCCCCGTTTAACAAAAGTATACTGTTTAACTCATTCAGCAAGAAGGAGGAGAGTAGAGCAGACAGATGTGTGCTTGGCTTCCTCCCCTCTACTTGGCGGCAACCACCATGTCAGTCCTAGGCGAGCCGACCGGCTCATGGAACCTGAGATACATGGTGGGGGTACACAGGGGGGTGGCAGCCATTACTGAGGGCTTGTAGAAGCGAGCAGGCAGCTGCAGAGCTGACGGATTACTTCCATCTGACAGCTAGCATGCTGCTTATCAAATATACACACAATCCTGGTGGCTACAGCCACTGAGAGTGTGTGTAAACTCCCTGCTGTCAGGTTCGTATGGCACATGGATCTGATAGTATAAGGTTTTTTAATTGACTTCTCTTGAAGGGACATGTTGGAAAATTTTCAGGCAATCGCCGTTTGCAACCAATTAGCTGCAGCTGCTAAACAGTCTATCCTGACAGCAGTGGGTGCTACTATCAGAATACATTGTCCTTGGGGGGGACGGTTCTCCATCCACTGTGTTTTTGTGGACTGAGCAATGTGTTATTCATTTTTTTTTTTTTAAATGTACCTAGTATGACCAGCTTTAGGTCAGCTGGCTTAGAAGGGCCAATAATCAGGCCTTTGTTATGTGCTATTGTAGGGAAAGCTGACAAACTGCATAGGGAGAATTTAGGGTCAGTTACAAAACGGTACTTTAATTATGATTGATAGCACTGTGAGTAATCAACCCCTTTTCTGCCCTTTTTTTTATATTGAGAGATTTTGTGCCTTTAATTTTATTTCGTGGTCAGCAGTCGCTTTTAGTTGCTGCCCTGTCCATAATATTTTGAGGATGGCAATATTTTGTAGTCTTCATTTATTTGAGGCATATATTGTTTTTTATTTTATGTTGATACGGCCTTTTCTTTTGTTAAATATCTTATTTTTGTAACAAGACTTCCTTTGTTTCATTGGGTTTTATTCTTGGGTTCTCATTTTTTTTTTATTGTAAGGTGATAGTGTCTTTTAGGTTAAATAACTGGCCTCAAACGCTACACAGAGGTGAAACAAATCCTCCTACATAAGTTGTACATATTTATCTTCAGTATCTCTTCTCTATAGCCATTTAAAGTCCAGTAAAGTTTGTCTGAGAGTTCAGAAAAAAGGGGCAAAGAGCTGAAGTCACACTCTGCAAAGCTCAGTAAGGAGAGCTCCAACAGCTGATTGGAGGGAAGGGACACCTCCCTTTTGCACAGCACACAGGAACAGAGCTGAGGCTGTCAATCAGCTGGAGGTCCCTCCCCTGTCACCATTTTTCTCTTGGTGTCAGAAAAACTTTTTAGAAGTGATCCATGCTGATAGTAGATGAACAAAGCAGCAGACAGAAATGACACTTAGTGCTTTTAAGTGAGGCAAGTACAAGCATAGAGGGATATGCTTTGTTTATATTTCATGTCTGAGGTTTGCAACCACTTTAAGTTAAATTCTACTGCTTGCTACACTTTGTTCATCATCATTTCTGTATGCACTGCTTAAGTATGCTATTATGCACACATTTAAACCTTCTGTAAATTATTTTGTGAAATATAGATGCCAAATATACTCATCTGTTTTTATACTAAAGCATAATTAAGGGTAATGGCCTTTTTATTTTATCATTACAGTATTACATTGACTTGAACGGCATGTTGGGTAATCCGTTCTACAACAACTAAAAAGGTATATTAGGTCTTAATATGCATGTTCTCATAAGTGCAGCTACTCTCATTAAATGAGAAAAATGAAACTTGCAATTTCTACCTTTATACGTGCATATTAAAGACTTCACGTAGTTCTTGATTCCTAAATATTATGCTGCGCTACATTATAGGGGTGGGCTGGAGTGGATACTCAAAGAGTAAATGGTCTGTTAATTGGGGACTGGCAAACATACTTACGCAACAAAAAAGTGCATTCTTTTATATGCAGGACAAATTTTCAGTCACAAATGAAATGTTATTTCACGGAAATCAAATTTAAACAGAAACCCAGCAATTGTCAGATCACTAGGATGTGCGGTATTACACGTACACCCTGTGGTCTAAGCAAGACACACCCTGGCTGTAAAAGTTCTGACCTGATGGATTGGATCTATTATTGTTTTGACAGTGGATGTGAAATAGATTTATAGATGGTCAATTCATTAATCACTGTAGCAGAAATCAGGAATTGGAGTCCTGTAAGATATCAGAAGTGTATTTGTGGCATCCGTGATGTATCATATATCATCCAGGGTGTACATATCTGCAGAAAAATAAAAGAACAGGCTAAATAGAAAATAATTTTGTTAAAATCATTACAAATTTGAGGTTGCCTATTCAATATACAGTATACAACTGATCCCAACATTGCTTACAACAGTTGGCAAATATATGGCTTTATTCCCAAGACATAATGATCACTTGATCATTACTTGTTGTAAAGCCTTTATGGCATATCTGTAATCTTTTCCTTTTTTTGTTGATAGAAACAAGGAAACAAAATCATTCGAGATATTGCAGTAGATCCAGTGATATATAGGCAACTATGGACATAAGTACCTGTGTTAATGGGCTTTGTGTTAGTGTTGAGAAGCTTCTGAGATCACTCAAAATTCATTGAAAGGTGCATTTGACTTGTTGCTGTCCTCCTGATCTGCATTTCATCTGATTTAAATGGATTTCACATTTCTATTGATATGTACTGTGTAGGAATGCAGAACCCATTTAAAGTGAACAATAGCCCATTGACATAGGTCCTTAAGGAGTTGACAGACTTCGCACAATAAACTGCTCTCTTCCATCTCCCAAGCCTGTGTATTGGGATCCAATTTTGAGATGCAGAAGGTATAAGAGAACAGTGCCCAGGGTGTGGGAATCCAAACAAACCTAGAAGGATGCACAATGAGGTGCAGTAATGCCAGCAGGCTGAAGAGGGAAGGGAGGGAGATGCATGCAAAGGACTTAGCAGATGATTCAAAGGACTTCTGACTTTGAGCTCTGTGGTCTGAGTGGGAGGCAGACTCTGGCCACCTATTAAGTACTACTCTAGTAGAAGATAAAGGATGGGGGTTAATCCCACAGATTTCATCCACTGAGACAGGCACACAGTCTCACCAAGAGCAGCATAAGGCATAACATTGTCAAGGGCAGATGCAAAGAGATGCCTTCTCCTAAAAGGGCAAGTGAATCAGATGTTCCTTGGGCATATCGTTGGTATTCTGGACACATAGCTAAATAATCCTACACCAATGAGGCCTGTGAGCAGATATCACCTTCATGTGAGACACAAACTTAAGGCCTGTACACACAGTACAACGGTTGTACAACAACGGTCATACAACAGCTTGTTGTACGATCATCTGACCTTTAGTACACGCGATTAGAACAGCCAACGTGCGACGGTCGTACAACGGAAGTTGGATGAGCAGACTAGAAAACTTTTGTTGTACAACAAGCGGTTGTACGACCATTGTACTGTGTGTACAGAGAAGTTGGGCCAACAAAGCTGTACGTGCAAAACACGCATGCTCAGAAGTCAGGAATGCCTGGAAGTGTCCGTTCGTGTAAACCTACATTCCTAATTAACAAATCACATTCACCTTAACTTCCTCTTTATACGCTCGTAGCACGTCACCACGTTAGGCTTGGTGATATAATTGCTCATTGCACATCAGTACACGAGACACAACAGCCAACATACGATTTTGGACCTCGGGTCATACGACCGTCGCACCCTGTGTATGAGGCTTAAGATGCTTGCATGATGTTAGCACAGCTGAAGAGCACGGCTCCAAACACTTGTTCCAGAAGCTCCAGGCAGGAAGGCAGAAGACAAACAAGGCAACTTGGAAAAGGCAGCTGCACACCATGACAGGATACCAATAAAACTTCTTTATTGTACTGTAGACAGATGCAGTCACAGGAATGAACGGAAGGTTAACATGTTTCACACATCTTGTGCTTAGTCGTAACCAGGGGTCAAACTGTGTGGTTGGTGTTACATAGTTACATAGTTAGTCAGGTTGAATAAAGACATAAGTCCATCTAGTTCAACCAAAAAAAAAAATAGAAAAATTATATATAACCATACAATCCCATATACAATCCTTCACCCACAGTTGATCCAGAGGAAGGCAAAAAACCCCAGCAAAGCATGATCCAACTTGCTATAGCGGGGGAAAAAATTCCTTCCTGATCCCCCGAGAGGCAATCGGATTCACCCTGGATCAACTTTACCTAAAAATGTTAGTACCCAGTTATATTATTTACATTAAGGAAAGAATCCAGGCCTTCTTTAAAGCAATCTACCGTGCTGGCCAAAACCACCTCTGGAGGGAGTCTATTCCACATTTTCACAGCTCTAACTGTGAAGAAACCTGTGCTGAAATAGTTGAAAACCCATTCACGGCCAAATCCAATAAACTGCCTTTTCCAAGTTTCCTTCCAGAAGCTCCAGGCCAAGAGAGTTTGTCGTTGTGAGGGAGGGGGTCTGCATTAAGTGATTTGATCCATGACATGGACTTACAAATCAAAGTTACCACCAACAGAGAATGGAGGGTCACTTCAGTTAATTCAAACTGTGACTTAAGTAGGGTGCCCAACTGTCTTTCAGTGAAGTCCCCAAAGCTAAGAACGCTATCAGGATGGGTTCACACTAGTCCGACAAACGGACCGACATTGTGAGCACAAGTCGCATTACGTCACCAAATCAGTGTTTCCATATGAGAGCCGTCTTAACTGGTCCGACACAAGTCGGTCCAACTTTGAAAAAGGTTCCTGTACTACTTTGGTCCGACTTTGGTCCTACTTCAGCCCATTGAATATCACTGAAGTAGGATCAAAGTCGGATCCTTGTTCTAAGGATCCGACTGGTGACATCTGACTTGGTGATTACAGCAGCAGTAGAAGAAGAATTTGTCTCACACTGGGATTGTTTTGATTGGTCAAAAGACAAGTCACTATCTCAAAGTCCGAGCAAAATCTTATCTTGTTCATTCAAGTCGGATGGAAGTAGGACCAAAGTAGGACAGAAGTAGGACCGATGTTGCAGGGCAAAGTAGGATCAAAAGTCTGACCGTTTTTGTGTCGGATAGTGTGAACCCAGCCTCAATCTGTTTTATACTTGGTTAGACAGTCTTGTTGAGGCAGTCTTGTCTGCAGTTGGCAGAGACCACTTAGCAATTATTCCCTTGAAGCCTCCCTGGAAAAATTGTCAGGAGGGGACCATGATCTATCTTGTTAAATATTAATTGCATTGGGAAGGTCTTTGCACCCATAGAAACTATAAGAGATCCTAGGCCTAGAATAGCAGGCTGATCCTCCTGAGGACTCTGAATCTGAATTAGGGATGATAATATGGCCCTCAGGAACACTTAGAATAGGCCCAGTAGCAATTCTGCCATAGATGGAGTAGGAGTGCAGTTAGTGGCTCTGCAAGCATAATGTTCCATTTATTGTGCACAAACCAGAAAAAAAAAAAGAAATTAACTTACAATAGAAATCTTTAGCCTCTAGCATTAGCAAGGCGGTTCATGCCAATCCTATCAATTGGAATCCCAAATCTCCTTTTTGGAAGATCAACAACTTTCCTGTAAATATAGAAAAAATACTTCATCAGCAAGGCAGAATATGGCATTTCAGCATGTTTCAAATAACATGAGGTGGGTTTTCCTTTGCTTCACTTGCGTTAATGACAACACCTGTTCCTTTTTATAGAAAGACATTACAAAGCAACATTCTACTTAGTCTGTATTAAAATGGACACTGATTGCAATGTTCAACACATGTTGAATACTGGAATCTATATACTTGCATTGCTCCCCTGGGATACCCTCTGAACCTAGTCAGACAGTGCTGTACAGGCCAGGATTACCAGTATACTTTGAAATCACTAAATATTTACTTCTTCTATGTTAACACTAGTTTCTTTGTGTACAATCGCAAATGAATGGGCTGCCCAAATTGCACCACGTAGAAGAATGTAGGATTGCACAGGAACATGTGTGTTCTGGTGTGAACTGACTCTTAATCTGAATGGGAGGGTCTGGTTCATTATAATTAGCTAGTGCACTCTCATTGTTTAATAGGAGGGTCTGGTTCATTATAATTACCTAGTGCACTCTCAGTGTTTAATGAGAAAAGCTAGTAAATTTTGGCCTAGCCTTGCTTTTTAAAATTATCTAACTGCTGGTCAATTTTACACTGCTCTAAAGAAAAGTGATAAGGACCAACCAACAATACTAATAAGGTGCAGTTGTTGCACTTATCAGGCTGCTTTATTTAGCCAGAAAGCTGATAGCAAGATTCTGGTTATCTCCTCAAGCCCCTACATGTCAGCAGTGGATTCAACAGGCTAATAGCATTTTAATCCAGTAAACAAAATACAAATCAGAACAGGAGCACACCTAAAAAAATCCAAAAAAATTGGCAGGAATGACTAGGGACTCCTGAGATGGCCCCTTCACATCTTATTCTTAGCAGATTGATTCATATCTGAAGAATATTCTGAGCAAGCTTTCAGTGGGCCAGAGAAGAAGGTTGAATGTTTTTACTAATGGAATGTCATTTGGTGGTGGGCAGATTCAGTGTATTGCATATATGGGTACATGAGGAATGACACTGAACAAGTTTTGTTTTTTATTTCTTTTAGTCCTGTGTTTGTTTAGATTGCCTTGTTATTTTATCTGAACAGAAAGCATAAGTCAATGAGTGGTATGGACTCTATATAAACGGGACAATATTCCTGCTTGTCTTTTTTATACTTATGGAGTCTGTACTTGGAATTTTTGTACTTTAAGTCATTATGTACGATAAAACTTTTTTTTCTGATTAAAAAAAAAAATAATGTGCATCTGCCCCTTTAAGTGTAAAATACACTAGTGAATTGCAAAAAAATATAAAGAAAGGCACTACTCCTTTAACATTTTTAGTTAAACCAATGTGCCACAACACATCACAAAGCAATAATGTCCATACAACGTATAAAAAGTCCATACATGAAAACAGGGAAACAACCCAGACACCGTTCTGTTAATTTCTTCTATTGCATCCAACCATAGTGCTTCCACCACTTATGTTCACTCACCAACAGTAAATTGCCCAAGGGCCTAACGAGCCTTGCAGACACAATCCACTATGGGATGGATATGATGGACTCAGTACATAATTTGCTCCAGCGCTAATCCACTCTCAATATTGCCCAGAAATGACAACAGGTGGAAATGATGACTTGATGTGTCTCAATGCATTTCGCACATCTGTGCGTCTTCTGCATGGATGTGCGAAATACATTGAGGCACATCATTGTCATCATTTCTGCCTTTGTCCTCATGTTACTTGTGGGAATTGGAGCGCACGCCGGCTCGGTGGTTACAAGCGACACATGTCTGGGAAATAAGCGAGAGTGGTTTGAGGAGGAGGTGCCTCTCAGGCACCCTGAAAATCTAAGTGCAATACATCTGTGTTTAAAATGTTGTCCATTTTAAATGAAAAATTTCTGCACTATGAAGATTGTTCTCTCTTTGGATTCTTGGTGTTGGGCAATATTGAGAGTGGGCATGCTGGGTCGGCTATATCACATGGGGGCTGGGCCACCTGGTGACATCACTGGATGGCACCATCACTTAGAACTGTCAGATGACGTGTGCCTTTGTTGGCTGTGGAGCCTCTTTTTTTATTGTTCGGGTTGGCGTTGGCAATGGGCATCACGATTGACGATGGATCTACACCGGGGGGGACATTTTTTAAAATTTTTATTCTTTCAATAAAGAATTGGTTAAAAACGGCTTACTGTCTTTTTTACACTACACTTTTTATTTTTATGAATAAGTAAGGGTACTATGTACCTTATACTCATTCACATGGGGGGTGGGATGGGATCTGGGGGCCCAGATTCCAGATTCTGATAAGCCCCCACGCCTGACGACCCCCACAACCAGACAGGGTTGTGGGAAAGAGGCCCTTGTCCCCATCAACAAAGGAACAACAAGGTTAAAAGGTGCTTGGGGGGGGGGGGCATTGTTTTTTAAATGTTGGCATGGGGGTTCCCATCCGAATCTATACCAGACCCGAAGGGCATGGTATGGATTGGGGGGATCCCACAACATTTTTACTGTTATTTTTTCATTGCCAGCAATTCTTTTCTTTTACATTCATCTGTCAGTGGGGAACATGGTACATATCATATACTATAATCTTGCTGCTTACAGCACTGGAGATTTGTGTTACACTCACTCACTGCATGAAGTATAGTATGTATTTGTATACAGCACTGGAGTTCTATGCTAAACTTTATTTTTATGTTTGCATTTTATATATTTTAGTATGGAACATATTTGATAAGTATTTGGAATCTTGTAGCACTGGGGTTTTGGTTGCAAACACCACTTTGCATATACACATTTTATGTTTGAATATTTCTAGAGGTGCACTACATTTTTTTTGCATTTTATGCTACATTTTTGGTTGGAGATTTGCTGCAGAAGACAATATGAAACTGGGAACATATTACACAAAGCTAGTGTTATTACCCTAATCAATATTCCCACAGACTGCTGAGGTCCGAGGGCTGCACATCATATACCAAAGTACAAAAATACAAAAATACACATCAGGGCTTTATGTCTTTCTTCGTAATTATAGCAGGCAATTCACTAAGGCTCACACAGGGGCGATCTGACTTCAGGCACGACTTTGCCAGGCAACTTTGAGGCAACTTTGAAGCAACTTCAAGGCAACTTCAAACCTGACTATGCCAGGCGACTTTGCCAGTGGCCAATCAGAGAAGGGAGGGAGGGGGTTGCCCTGGATAAATTATTTTGTTTTTCCTGTAAAGTCACTTCCATATAGATGGGGATCCGATTTGGAGGCGACTTCTATTCAATTCTATGGGCACAAGTCAGTTAGAAATCGCCTAGAAGTAGTACAGGAACCAACTTCAGTAGTGTACATTAAGACGGCTCCCATTCATTTCAATGGGATTTCAAATGTCAAGCGACTTGGGGCAACTTGAGGCGACTCAAGTCGCCCCTGTGTGAATGGGCACTAAGAAATTTTGAGAATGATGTTGATGTAATTATATTGTTACTAGGTATATCTATATATTATCTATAAAATACTGTGATATTGCGCTAAAAATTCATGATCATTTACTTCCATAAGACTAGCTGTTTTTCAGCGCTATTGACCTTGTATAGCTTTATTTGTAGTACTATTTTAAACCTCAGCAAAAATATCTCAAGCTGAACTTGGTCCTGCAGGTGAGGACATTGAGGTCCAGCCCAAATTCTGGGGCTGGAGTGTGACAGGAGTAAAGCTGCCAGGGTAACAAGGAATAAGGTACATGGGGGAGTAGGGGTGCTATCACAGGGGAAATCATTTTTTGCAAATAATATAGAAACAATATTCTACATCTAGAATCGACTAAGTGCATAGACACACAATAACATTTTGCAGGAAAAATATTCTGGATTTTACTAGTTAAATCAATGTAATAAGACACACTATTATCCTGTATGAACCGTACAGGTTTGCATTTTTTTAAATTCAAAAGTCCTGCTACTTCCCAATTGCTAAACTATCCTTATGCTATGGCTTGTTTCTTAGTGCCCTCTTGTGACAAAGATTGTTAATTACAGTTTAATGCTACAAAGCTATTGCTATAAAAGGAATGCTGTTGTGAGAAACATTCAGATGAGGCTGCTATTGCTGACCTTCTGACCGGCTCGCTATGACTTAAATACTTTTGCAGTAGTAATGTACTGTATTCTGTTAGCCATCGATTAATGCAGCAAGTTTGGAGTTTAAGTGATAGCTGAATTGGCAAAATCGTGGTAACCTTATGCATAAAAATGTGGGTTTCAGAACCATTTTCTGAAACGTATAAAGCCTGAAGTAGGGATCTAAATTATCTCAAAAGCTCTTTAATAACTTAAGTTAGCCAATAAAGAGTATCACCTGAATTTTAAAAGCACAGAGATGTGAACTGATAAAATTTAAAGGGAGCTATTTTGCATGAGCTTTTGTTGTGCTCAAAAGGTGCATTTTACCACTGTAAAAACATATCAGCATGACAGGGCCTTGGGCCGGGGTCACACCGGTGTACTATGGTTTGACTGCAGTGCAGGTGTATGCATGACTTTTTGTGTGCTTTACCCTCGTTTTAGCCACCATCTTGCAGACTTCTATTAGGATGCGCATTTTAGCTGCATTTTCAGGAAGTGCACCAAAAGTCCTGCAGGCTGCATCTTTGGTACATTTTCATAAAACATGGCAAAAACATGCAACCTAATAGAAGTCAATGGTACCATGGCTATACACGTGTGTAAAACATGCGAAAAATGCACATACACCTGCGCTGAGGCCAAGCCGCAGCGTACCAGTATGACCCTAGCCTTAACCACCTCCAGCTCAGTCAATGCACAGATGCAGCCGGGCAGGACAAGCATCACTCTAAATGGATGCGTTGGTGAGTCCTCCCTCTTCTGGCTGTGTCCACTGGACATAATGGATTACAGATTGGTGTACTAGGCTGTTGTGATTGTCCCTGATACCATGTGATTAATGTGACCAATCACAGAGATCACATAAAAAGTAGCAAACACTAACTGTCATTCATGATGCCATTCCTTACTACTGTGATCTCTGTGATTGGACATAGTGATCCCATGGTATAGGGCCAATCATGGCAGTCCTATACCATGTGATAGCTGTGGCCAATCACAACTTTCACAATAGTAAACTATAGCAGTATGAATGGATGCCAAACACAGTGTAAATTATTGCTTATACAGTAATCATCATTGTAATAAGCAATCATCTGGACCTCTTGAGGTGGTTAAAGTCACATTAAATTTTCAGCAGCTGATTTAATAATTTACAAAGTATGCAGCCCCTTTATCTTTTAATCTATGCCTATGTTCCTGTTTAAGTTGTGATCCACGGTTTGATTAGTGTGCCGTTAAGGTTCAGTCACTATGGGGAGTAGTGTGGGTGATGCTGCAACCACTGCAGGAGTGCCAGCAGGGGATGGAGCTCTTCCTAGCTGCTGTAGGCACTGGAAGGAAGAGAGAAAAGATCCTTGATGCCGCACATCCACAGAGACCTATGGTGGTATAAGAGAGACCACCTCAGTCTGGGCCTTTGCCGGACCACGCCCCCACCGTGTTTCACTCCGCTCCCCCATGAAGTCACCTTTGCATGCACTGAATACTGTTGTTTCTCCCTATTCTGTATGAATCAATAGAAACACACAGCCCCATAGCGGAGGATGGCAAGGCACTCACCTGCTACCTACTGTAACTCTTTTTTGAACCAGAAGTTCAGGAAAGCAGCACAGAGAGCAGGAGTCAGCGGGAATGAAAGCTGTAAACTGCAAGTGCTGGGGTAAGAATTTTAACAAATAATTTATTGGAGAATGTTTGTTTCATTGTGCTGAATGCGTTTAACTTAAAAACACTGATGGTTTAATACTACTTTAAGGACCCATTCACGTTGTGCAAATGCTTTGTAGTTCGTTACCACACATGCATTAAATTGTGTTGCAGTAAAGTAGCCTGTTCTTTTTGAATGCATTTCTCATGCATCGGTATTAATTCTTTAATGGACATGCACCTTTTAATTGTAGGAAATTACAATGCACCCACCCATCACATCTGTAAATTGTGCTGTGCTAAAACACATGTGCATTGTGATACACTCTGTAGATGTATTAGGCACCAGATTGTAACACATATAGAGTCGCACACTAATGCACCTTTGAGATAAAACACAATAAAAAGTGCTTTTTAACACATGCTACAGCAACACATAGGGATTGATTTACTAAAACTGGAGAGTGCAAAATCTGGTGCAGCTCTGCATGGTAGTTAATCAGCTTCATGCACACTGGACGCTCTCTGGGCATCGGATTATGTGGCAGGAGACGCTGCTTAGAAAATGTGCTTTTAGCAGAGTTTTTTAAGCAGCGTTATGCGCGTTTATCGACGTCAGCATTTTTTTGTGGTCAGAAAAACTCCTGGACACCAATTCAGGGCGTTCAGAAAACAGCCCAAAAACGCCACTGCTGTTAAACGACAATAAACATCCATGTGTGCATGGACACATAGGATAACATAAAGGGGCGTTTTTGGGTTATTAAAAAAGACGCCCAAATGACCATACATGGTCGTTTATCAGCTTCAGTGTGCCTGGAGCCTTAAGCTTTGACAAAAAAAACTGGTTTCTATGCAGTGCTGCACTAAATTTTGCACTCTCTAATTTTAGTAAATTAACCCCGTAGTATAACTGCACTGTTAAGAACATCTGTCATAGGAGAATCATGGTGGCTACCCATGCCGATCATTCCTTCTGAAAATACCAAATTGCCTAGCTGTCATGCTGCTTGAATTGACTTTGTTGCTTTCTAAGTCACTGGCCTGAAACAAGCATAGAGATATGAAATTCTAAAACTTTTCTGTGATTCAAAACATATTGACTGTCAGACACAGCCAAGCTAAGTATTTTAGAAGAAGGCCAGCAATGACAACCCCTGTAATGTTTTCATTAACCACTTCAACTGCCACACAGAGCGTTTTTTTTATTTGTGGCGCTATAAACAAAAAAAGACTGACAATTTTGAAAAAAACAACAATATTTTTTACTTTCTGCTATAAAAAAATCAAAATCTCAATAAGTGTATATTGATTGCTTTGCGCAAAAGTTATAGCATCTACAAACTATGGGATATTTTTACTTTTAGTAATGGAGGCGATCAGCGATTTATAGTGGGACTGCGATATTGCGGCGGACAAATTGAACACCTAACTGACACTTTTGACACCTTTTAAGGACCAGTGACACTAATACAGTGATCAGTATTAAAAAATATGCACGGTCACTGTACTAATGACAGAGGCAGGGAAGGGGTTAACATCAGGGGCGATCAAAGGGTTAACTGTGTTCCTAGGGAGTGCTTATTCACTGTAGGGGAGGTGCTTTGACTAAGAGCCCTTTCACACTGGGGCGGCCAGGGTGCTAGCGGTAAAGCGCCACTAGTTTTAGCGGCGCTTTACCGCTGTTAGGGCTTTCACACTAGGATGGATTGGGGGGCGGTGCTTTAGAGGCGCTATTTTTAGCACTAAAGCGCCTGAAAACTGCCCCAGTGTGAAAGCGGTCTAAAGGAAGGTAAAGATCCGTGTTCCTGCTTAGCAGAAATACAGCATCAGTACATGGGAATGTAGGCTGCACAAATACCTCTATAAAGAATAAGACAACCACACCAATTATGGTATAAAAATGGGCCACGGCACCTTTATTGGTTTTAAAGTCAATTAATAAAACTTTATTCACTCCATGTATAATAAATAGAATTGAATATAAATTTAGAACTCATATACTATAAATCTATATATATATATATATATATATATATATATATATAACTGCTCAGTCATAGAACTCGAGCACATATCATTAATAATCCATTCAAGTCCCAAAGGTGACAGACCACATAAAAGATGCTGCAACAGGGAGGAGGGGATGGGGAGCTTGCCAAGCCGGTCACTGAAGTAGATAAAAGAGTGGGGTTCCTTATATAGTCCTCCACTCATGTTTTTCTCGCCCGATACCCACCTGCATAGCCTAAAGACCTGCTTTTCCTGGCTACACTAACTGTGACTAACCCCAGGCCTTATTTAAAGGAACAGTGTCATATAAATTTTTTTTTTTTTCATTTTTATTATAACAAAACCCCGGGCAGCCACAATTCCATGACATGGGTATTTTATCCATACCCACTGTCCATTCCCCATGGTGGTCTGCCTTGTTTACATCCAATCACAGTGGGAGCGGATTGGCGGCGGAGCGTGCGTCCCAGACCCGGAAGTGTCAGATCACATAGTACACACGTGATCTGACACAGAGCCACTGCCCTGCCTCAGTATATGTGCGTGGGGTTAAAGTGTCACTTTACAGAGTATGTGGTGTCACCGTCTTGGCTGCGCTGGCTGGCAGTGGTGCATGAATCCGAAAAGTGGCTGGACAGAATTACAAATCCTTTGGCAGATAAAAGAGTTCACACATGTGTATTTGTCTTTTTACTTTGAGTTCGGCTTTATACAGTGGCTGTTTGTTTGATTTTCAAGTCTCAAGAAACAATTGCCTGCGGCTAACTATGCAGACGTTTGTTCATATCATAAATTACTAGGAAAACAGGTGTACAGGGGATTTGAAGTCATCTTGGAAAGAATGAGAAGCAGAATGTACTGTACATGACATCTGGTGAACACTGCAAGCCGGTGAACTGAACATATGAAATACATTTATAAACTAACTTTTCATCTCTTTTATAGCAAGGACAGAGTGATCTCTCAAGCTGTCATCTACTTATAACCTGAGGTCATGATGCTTTTTGACAAAATAGTTTTCTCTTTAGCTACTATGGGTTTTATCTATATGGTTATTGAAAGCACACCAAGGACACTACATAAACGATGTTGTGTAAGGCAATATTTATAAGCTTTAACTGCCTCCGCTCTTTGAAGACTCATTCAGTAAAGCAGCCGCAACCATTATTATCTATCTTTCGAACCACAAAAATACTCACCAACAATATTAATAGTATTATTATACAGGGTTTATATGACGCCAACATTTTGTGCAGTGCTGTAAAAAGCAATGTCTTATTTTTTACATTCTTTGGAAATAAAAACATGACAAGCCTAAAGTGTGTGCATATAGAGTTTTATCTCTAGTTTTGAAGAGAGCATTGTTCCTGAGTTACATAGTTAGTCTTTTTGAAAAAAGACACAGGGCCATCTAGTTCAACCAATAAAAAAGGGAAAACAAAACAAAAACAAAAAAATTGTTTTCTTTTACAATCCTATATACACAATCCTATACCCACAGTTGATCCAGAGGAAGGCAACCCCCGCCCAGCAAAGCATGATACAATTTGCTCCAATAGGGTAAAAAAATCCTTCCTTATCCCCCAAGAGGCAATCAGATATTTCCAGGATCAACTAAATGTTACTATCCAGTTATATTATGTACATTTCTGAAAAAATCCAGGCCTTTTTAAAGCAATCTACTGAGCTGGACAGAACCAGCCCTTGAGGGAGACTATTCCACATTTTCACAGCTCTTACTGTGAAGAAACCTTTCTGTATTTGGAGATTAAATCTCTTTTCCTCCAGGCTTAAAGTAGAAGTCCACCCTAACACTAAAATCCCTGCATCTACAGACATCCACGGTCTAACACTAACCTATCTAGCCCTGTAAAGAAGAAATCAGTATACAGGCGGTCCCCGGGTTACAAACAAGATAGGGTCTGTAGGTTTGTTCTTAACCACTTCAGCCCCGGAAGGATTTCCAGCTTTAGGACCGGAGCCCTTTTTGCGATCCGGCGCTGCGTCGCTTTAACTGAAAATTGCGCGGTCGTGCAACGTTGTACCCAAACGAAATTTGCGTCCTTTTTTTCCCACAAATAGAGCTTTCTTTTGGTGGTATTTGCTCACCGCTGCGTCATTTCTGATCGCCGCTATAAACAAAAGAAGAGCGACAATTTTGCAAAAAAACCCAAATTTCTTACTTTTTGCTAGAATACAAATCCAAAAAAAAAATATAAAAAAACATTTTTTTCATTGGTTTTGGCCGATTTATATTCTTCCTCATATTTGCGATAAAAAAATCGCAATCTGCGTTTATTGATTGGTTTGCGCAAAAGTGGTCGCGTTTACGGATGATGAGAATTCATTTTTGGGTTTTTTT
>BLSH010528309.1:457973-492773 GCA_018402905.1 Glandirana rugosa
TAGTCCTCATCAGTGCCCACCAGTGATGGAGAAAATTTACTTATTTACAAAGTTTTGTGACAAAAATAGAGCATTTTTTTTTTTTTCAAAATTTTCGGTCTTTTTTTATTTGTAGCGCAAAAAATAAAAACCGCAGGGGTGATCAAATACCACCAAAAGAAAGCTCTATTTGTGGGTACAAAATAATAAAAACTTTGTTTGGGTACAGCGTCGCACGACCGCGCAATTGTCATTCAAAGCGCAACAGCACTGAAAACTGAAAATTGGTCTGGTAGTAAAGGGTTCTAAGTGCATAGTATTGAAGTGGTTAAAGTGGTTGTCAAGTGAAAAAAAAAAACATCTGCAAGACAAAGGCATAATGAGCTAGTATGCATTGCATATTATCTCATTATTAAATACTTACCTCAGATCAATGCTGTTGCAGAGGTCCCCGAGCAGCGCTGTGACCGGCGCCATGTTTACTGAGTCTTCTTACGGGATCATGGGTTCCGGCCAATCACAGCGTGGACTCCAGCACTGTGATTGGCCGGAGCCGCTGTTTCTTCACTGCGCATGTGCCGATGACGTGGGCACATGCATCTACACTGTATATCTCCTAAATCGTGCAGGTTTGGGAGATATGCAGGGTACCCACAGGTAAGTCTTATTATAGGCTTAACTGTAGGTTAAAGTGGTTGTCAAGAGTTGACAACCACTTTAAAAAGTTTACATACAGATTCACCTGTACATACACAATCACAGGAAGTGGACCTAGTATATTCTTATTTCTTGAATGTATACATTTTAACAATAACATACTTATATAAGTTATACTGGTTCATATAGTTATTATGCTTCATTTCACATTTTACTGGTAGGGACTACTTACTGAAAGCAGTGTTGTCACTATTGTCAAAATAAAAGCTTCATACATGTACTTAGTACATGCTTGCACTCTGGACCAAAAGAAGTGTACTGAGGCAGACAGACTACCGAGGCAATCAATACCCCCTAGCACTGTGCGGCATTAAACTAGAGGTGTGTTGTAGTGGGATTGATTTTAATGAAATTAGAGGAAAAGAAACAGAACAAAACCAAAGCATCCCATAACAAGTAATGCTTTTTTTTTTTACAAGACCTCCATATTTTATTAGTTTATTTCTGTGTCCCTGACGGTGAAGATGTAGACTCCATATACCCACACTGTTCACCTGAGTCAAAATTTCTGTCTCAAGAGAACATCTAGCAATGTGTCTAATGTTCACATTTTCAACCTTTCCCTCTCCTCTGGCATTTTCCCAAACTCTCTAAAACATGCCCTAGTCACTTCTATCCTTAAAAAGCCCTCACTGGACCCCACCAATATTAACAACCTACGCCCCATTTCCTTACTCCCCTTCGCCTCCAAACTCCTCGAAAGACTGGTCTACAACCGACTGAGTGACCATCTGACCATGAACAAACTTCTTGATCCCCTTCAGTCTGGATTTCGCCCTCAGCATTCTACAGAAACTGCTCTTCTTAAACTCACTAATGACCTAATAACTTCTAAAACCAACGGACACTATACTGTAGTACTACTCCTGCATCTCTCCTCTCTGCTGCCTTTAACACAGTGGACCACCCCCTCCTCCTCAAAAAACTCCATGCCTTTGGTCTCCGTGACTGTACTCTAAGCTGGTTCCCATCCTACGTATCCCACCACTCCTTCAGTGTCACCTACAACTCTACTTCCTCCTCTCCTCTTCCTTTCTCTGTCGGTGTCCCCCAAGGTTCTGTTCTTGGACCTCTCCTTTTCTCAATCTACACCTCCTCCCTGGGTCAGTTGATTGCCTCCCATGGCTTTCAGTATCATCTCTATGCTGATGACACACAAATCTATCTCTCAACCCCCCAGATCTCTCCATCTGTCTCCTCGCGCATCACAAACTTACTGATAGACATATCAGCCTGGATGTCACATCACTTCCTCAAACTCAACCTATCCAAAACTGAGCTTAGGATATTTCTTCCCCCACGTGCCACTTCCCCAGATTTGTCTGTCAAAATCAATGGCTCAACTATCAACCCATCCCCCCACGCCAAGGTCCTAGGTGTAATCCTAGACTCCCAATTAACCTTTCAGCTCCACATCCAATCGCAATCCAAAATTTGCCGCCTCAACCTCCGCAACAACTCCAAGATACGCCCCTTCCTAACCGATGACGCCACAAAGCTACTAATCCACTCCCTGGTCATTTATCGCCTTGACTACTGCAACTCCCTCCTCACTGGCTTACCTCTAAATAGCCTATCCCCACTTCAGTCCATTATGAACATTGCCGCCAGGATCATCCACTTTAAAAACCGCTCAGAATCTGCTACACCCCTATGTCAATCTCTACATTGGCTGCCACTCAACCAACGTATTAAATTCAAGATCCTAACAATAACTTATAAAGCAATTCACAACCTGGCCCTCTTCAGAGAAGCCTATCTGGCTCCCACCTAACAACTGTACATTTATCTTCTCTATTAGCACATCCCCCACAGTTATTACCTCTTGTATCTCTTGACCTTCCCTTTTAGATTGTAAGCTCTAACGAGCAGGGCCCTCTGATTCCTACTGTATTTAAGTGTATTGTATTTGTATTGTCTACCCTCAAGTTGTAAAGCGCTGCGTAAATTGTTGGCGCTATATAAATCCTGTATAATAATAATAATAAATAATATAATAATAATGTTGGCACAGGCACAAACTCTTTGCCTTCATGTGTTTACCCTATGGACCAGTCTTTCTCAACCATTTTATACCAAAGAAACCATTTAAATATTTTTCAGGTCTTAGGGAACCCGTGCTAAAATTATTTCATCAGGGGTCATTGGAAAATGTCCCTTACATGCCCTCTTTACAGGGATGGCCAGAATGCCACCTTTACAAACAGCTGTAAAGATCATTGCTCATTCCTCTACTGTAGCTCTGCCTAGTGGCATTAGACCTGGAACTATTCAGGTACCATCAGAATGGAGGCCAATCAGCCATAGCTCAAAGGACCCCAAACAACATCTGGAAGAGCCCTTGGGTTCTACGGAACTAAGTTGAGAATGTTGAAGATTCCAGGGATGAGCACTGCTCAGAACTCTTGTGCATCTCTCCAGTTTATGGCAAACCAGGTGCCAGCTTCAGGTAGCTTATACACACTCAGCTCACCGCAATGAATATTCAAACAAGACCATACACTGATGTTGTTACACCATTAGTATTTCATGAAGCCAGACTGGCTTACTGGATAGTCCCCGTCTGAGGTTATACTCCTCAAATGCATTTCACCGCAGCAGGGCTTAATCATAGAGGTTGAGAATGTCTGCTATAGACTGTTAATTTTGATATTGTAAAAATGGGAGGAGGAAGGCTGAACCCCAGGAAAAACAAAAAACTTCTTTTGCAGTGGGGCTCCCCCTGTACTACTAGAGTTAAATTCATGCTTATGTCTAGGGTACCAGTTAAATACACTTTTTCTTACCTTACCACTGGCTCCCTTGGTAGCCAACCTCTAAACCCTCTTCCTGACACTCCAGGTTGTGGGTGGTCCCTCAGCATTCTCATGTACAATGCAGGGCTATAGGCTCTGCATTGTATTAATGACATTCAGCGTGTGACCACTGGAGTGCCTTAGAGAAGAGACCTGGAGGGAGTCTGTAGGGGCAAGTGATTAGGTAAATAAAATTTATTTTTACAGGTAGCTTTGGAATAAATGAGCATTTACCCCTTGCAGCAAAGTGGTAGCACCTCTGCAAGTGAATGTTTTATTCTTCCCAGAGTTCAGGTTTAATAATCTGTCAGTCATACACTGATCCTTTAGTAAGACCTTTAGTAAGAAATGTAACTTACCTTTGCTTTCCCTTTATTTCACTGGTACCAGCAGATATCCTGTCTAGAGGAGACCCAAAACCAGAAAAGCTTCTCTTTTTCTTTGTCTCAATCACATCATTTTCAAGAGAGACCAGCTCATCTAATAGTAAGAGTTTAGCTGCCAGATCAGCTGATTTCTCTTCATTCGATACTGATCGCTGTCCGACATCCAAAACAATCGGAGAGTCAAATCTCTGTAACGTAAAACACAAAATGTATGAAAGTGAAATATGAAAAAAATGAAGATTATGCTGAACTCTGAGATGAGGAGCTGGCACTTTTATTGGATGCTTACCCTGACAAATATATCAATTTCTAAAATACCCCCTAAAATATAGCAGTGCATTTCCTAGAATATGAAGGTGCCTAGGCACTCTTGTGCCTACAGCCTCATAGCTGTTTATCTGCAGCGTGAGATCTAAGGCACTGCTGCCTCTGCATCTCAGGAGATTTGATAATGTCACTACTGTGCTACTATTGCTGAACATGAAGCTGCACCCAAGGACCTAACGTGTAAGGTCATTCATTCTCTAGATGTGTGCTTTGTGCACCCCTATTGCTGCTTCTTGACTTCTCCCCCACCAGTCATTAGATCACAAGCCATCAGATCATCAATCATCAGGGGGGCAGATCTAATATGAGGAAAGCCCTGTCTGTACTAAGAAGGCCACTTCTGCACAAAGACAGTGCAGACCAAAGCATGGTAAGTCAGTAATGAGAAAAAACAGCTGAATTCTTCTGACATTCATGAAACAAAGATTTTATAAACTGACCCCCCTTACTATCATCAGATAATTTCATTTGTTATTGGTTATTGTACTTTGCACATCAGTTTTGCTATTTAAAATGTCTTGTCCATTATTTCTTACATGTACTGTATATTATTTCATAAATATTACACACATATTGCAAAGCTGTTAATACTCTGTTTTAGCTTTAAAGAGAGTAATAATAAATAACAATAATATGATTACATGTGAATTATGGGAGCTGCCTTTGCTGACTTGGTGTTTAGTGTTCCAGTTATCACTACCTAGTGAGTCACTGACCTGGAACAAGGATATAAAAAATATTTTTGGTTTTGTGTTTAATCCGACTTCAGCACTGCATGTAGGATAGACACGGTACTTGTGTTAGATCTCTCTGCCCACATATGCTTGGTCATTGACAAAACAAAGCCGGCAATGGCGCAGTGGCTGTGCATTTGTGAATGGGCAAGGGTGGAAGCACAATACCTGCGCTGGTTTCTATCATGCATGCATCGCTGAGGTTGGCAGGGGTGCGGAAATCTTTATAAGCTTTGTAAAGAAATCAAGCATTAAATGATTACACTGTAGATGTAAACACTTATTTCTCTAAAATTAAGACTATGACGTTGCTCTAATTTGGACTTTAATGGCTGTTAATTTCATAAGACATATGTGAAAGAAATGATTTCAATTAATAAAAACATATTCTTTAGTACTTACTGCCTTACCTCTGTAGAAGCCTTAGTGAAGCCAGTCCACTGCAGTAGAGTAACAGCGAGGAAAAGGTAGACACTCATATTACTCCAGTCCAACATCTGTAAATTAGACAACCATACCATCATGTACTAACAAATAAATGTCACATCATTTCCCTGCTTTAACACACAGGAGTCAGCCTTTAAAGTACCAAATGGCAGACATATAATAAAACCATTACCATATGTTTAACATTACTGTTTAAACTCTAACAAAGCAGGGCAAAGCAACAGGTTTGCAGGGCAAATCAATATGGTTTACTGCAATCTGATCACACAAATGATACTTTTTGACTGGTTGCCCTGGGTTATTGCACTTTTCACATCACCATTGGACTTTGTACTAATTACGCTTCTTTTTGACTTTAATGTTATTCTTAAAGTGTTACTAAAACCACAACAATAAAATCAGTCTGTATATGCAGAATAGCATGCTTGTTATATTCACTGTGGAACTTAAGAGGTTAATCCTCTGCATTGTGTAAGAAGCCTCTTTTATCCTATATGCATAGATACTCCTCTCCCTGCATTGTCTATCAAGGGAAAGGCAGCTCTCACAGGCACACTAGCACATGCTCAGTTGTGTCTTTTATACTGGAGAGAACATGTACTAGTTCTCAGAGATAGCCAGGGCACTTTGGGGGGGGGGGGGGTAACTATTTTCATATTACTGGGTTTAGTAACACTTTAAGGGAAGGGTGAAAAATCATCCAAAATAAATTAATAAAGAAAACAATTTTATATGCTAAAAGTATTCAAAACTATGCGTTGCATTTGGGGGATTTCTTGCAGTGCCGTAATGTAAACTGGTCATATAGAAAATATGTTCTTGTTGTTTTATGCTTTGAATTACAATCTTGGTGTCAAATATTTCACAGCTCACTATAGCAACACTGTAAAGAATTTACAACAAAAATATTTCTACATTTATATATTGTATAGGATGAGCAAATCATGGGTCATATCAACAAAGAAAACAGCAGGACGCATATTCACCCATTATCACAATAAAACAGCTCATTATGTAGTCATGCTGTATTTCTATATTCCAATTTCCTGTTATTCCTGCTCCTGTGGGATAAAGGATTTAGGTCTGGCTATTGCTACTCAATGAAGAAAAGGATGCCTGGTCAGTTATGCTAGCAGATGGGCACATGAATGGTAAGGGCCCATTGTTACTCAGATTAAGGTCTTGTGTTTAGAACTAATGATATGGGAGAAGACTTGCCTTAACTATTTCTGGACTGCCCAATGCACATTTACTGCAGCAGGGTGGTCTGGCTGTGTGAAGCAACGTACCTGTACGTTGTTTCCACCTCAGGGTTTGGGGCATGCCCCTGGTGGCCTGCTCCCACTGAGATTGGACATATCGGGAGCTAATCAGTGAGGACCCGCTGATCGTTCGCTGGAGAGGCAGAATGGCAGCCTGCCTATGTAAACAAGGCAGACCATCGTTCTGTCAGAGAGGAAGAGAGAGACCTTGTGTTCTTGTAATCAGGAACACAGATGTCTCTCTTCCTTCAGTCAGTCCGTCCATCCCCCACACAGTTAAAAATCACTCCCTAGGAGCACACTTAACCCTTTGATTGCCCCTGGTGTTAACCCCTTCCCTGCCAGTGTCATTTATAGTGACAGTGCATTTTTTAGCACTGATCATTGTATTAGTGTCACTGGTCCCCAAAAAGTGCCACTTAGTGTCCAATTTGTCCGCCGCAATGTCGCAGTCCCACTAAAAATCGATGCTTGCCGCCATTACTAGTAGAAAAAAAAATGGCATAAATCTATCCCATAGTTTGTAGACACGATACCTTTTGCACAAACCAATCAATATATGTTTATTGGGATTTTTTTTTTTGGATGTGTTTTATAGCAGAAAGTAAAACATATTGTTTTTTTTCAAACTTGTTGGTCTTTTTTTGCTGATAGCGCAAATGATAGAAACCGCAGAGGTGATCAAATACCACCAAAAGAAAGCTCTATTTGTGGGGAAAAAAGGACATACATTTTGATTGAGTACAGTGTCGCACGACCGTGCAATTGTCATTTAAAGCAACGCAGTACCGTATCACAAAAAATGGCTTAGTCATTATGGGGATGAAACCTACCGGGGCTAAAGTGGTTAAAGTAGCACTATAGGCAAACTTTCCTGGTGCCTCCATGGCACCATACCTGTGGCAAGCTCCCCCTTGGCTCCTCCCTCAGGATCAGTGAATATTATAAAAGAAACACATTAGTATACCCCCAGCATTCTCCTTTTTCCTCTTCCTCTACTATCCCTGAACCATGGGCCCTGCCAGCCTTTTCAGATCCAGATTCAGGCTATCTTCACAAACTTGATATCGCTTCGGTACTAAGACACTATCTTCAAGCCACAACTCCCTTCAGAAATTCATCAAGTTATTTGTGATTCCCTAGGGAAAGAACACAAGCAAAGAAGTATCCTCTAGGACAATAGCTTCATGGATTGTCAAATTGATTCAGAAAGCATACAGGGCTAGCGGTCTAGAATACCCCTTTTCAATTAGGGCGCATTCCACCAGGTTGGTTTCTGCTTCCTGGGCAGCAAGAGCAAAGGTATTCGTCGAAACCATCTGCATTACAGCATCTTGGTCATCCCAGCATACGTTTATGAGACATTACAGAGTGGAACCAGGAACCTTCTCATCTGTAGAATTTGGCAGAGAGGCTATCAAGTCGGCATTTGCGTGTTCTAGATAATAATATTTTTTTCAAATAAACCTATTTCTAAGCATGAGCCCATCCGTTTCAGATAGTTATTTGTCACAGGTATGCTGAAATGGAGGCACCAGGAAAACAGAGAATTGTACTATACTTACTGTAATTTTCTTTTCCTGGTTCCAATCCATGGCAGCATACAATCCCAACCTCGGTATGCTATTTTACATAGAATGCTGAGGGTACGCTAATCCTTTTCTGTTATAATATTCACTGATTTTGAGGGAGGAGACAAGGTGGAGCTTGTCACAGGTATGCTGCTATGGATAGGCACCAGGAAAATTACAGTAAGTATGGTACATTTTTCTGTTTTCTTCATTTTGGATAGAACAAGGGAGGGTTATAACCCCTGTCAGATTTTTTCCGCCATCTGTGTTCCATTGAAGAGATTTCCCTTCACTTCCGGTCCCCTAGCCAAACAGGAAGTGAGAGAAAATCTCTGTAAACTAAGGGAATTCCTTGGGGACCCCCAGGTCAGCAGAACTAGTGTCTCCATAGGAAGATTTCCCCTCTATTACTTTTCTGGAGACAACCCAAAATCTGGGATTTTCTTTTACGTTCACTTTTAATGATAATGGTAAACAGGCCAAACAGGGCAAATCTCCTTTATGGGGGCACAGACAGCAATAAAAACGCACACGCTTTCTAATCCCTTTGCACTTATACTTTAAGGCTTAGAAATGGTGATTACCAAGTTCTACTGTAGGTTGGAGTGGCACAGTCCTGCAGCTGTAAAGGATCATAGACTTGAAGTAATGCAGATGAGCCATAAGCTGGGTTCATTGCTATGCAGAGGATCCAAATCTACTGATACAGATGTGTTGATGATGAAAATTGCTGAAACTGTATGTTGCAGAGGTAAAGACTTTGCTGTTGTAAAGACATCATAGACTTGGAGTAATTTAGCATAGTTGTAACCATGGTTCAGCGCAACACAGAGGATTTATGGACGGCATATAATGTGATTCTGCAGAGATTGTAGATTTGATGCAATGTGGTGCTATGGATAACACATACTAAATGTAATTAGGTACTGAAGGGTTCCCAAAATGACTGTAGTAAAGGGTTGAGGAGGCCCTAGACAATGTTTTGATTATTATGTTCAATGATTTATCTCTTTGTTTTTTTCTGAAATGTAACGCTAGAGATAAGAAAATGTTGGCCTGTTGGATTATTCATTGCAAAATTCTTGGCTTGTACATTTTGGCTTAATCTACTAAGGTCTTATAATATTCACCTATCCTGTATATACTTGTTTTCATTAAATAACTATTGGACATGCAAACATATCTCTTCAGCCTGATAAATGTAACTTCGGTATTAATAGTCATGTAAGCAGTATTGTGACTAGTTATATGAAATTCTACATTCAAGAAGGCCTTGTTTAGTTTTGGTGTGCCTGATTCTTACAACTCAGGCTGCCATTACTCCTACAATAGAGAATCTACTAATAGTGTTACATTATGCCCATATGCATGTGGAAGTATAAAGAGGCTTTATCACCTCTTCGATAACCACATCCTGATTATTTGGAAGTGAGGATGTAAAAATAAACGGGCAGCCTAAATACACACATTTAATATGGTTTAATGTGCTTGCTTGGGTCTATTCATCCAAAAGACTGAACTTCTAAAAATAGGATATGGTATACTAACAAAAATAAACCCTAGCACCTGCCTTACAAAAGACACTTGATTAAGCGGTTGAAATGAAATGCGTTCAGAATTTGGAAGGTGTATCATTTGCTGTCTTCAACTTCCTTACCCTGGCACCCAAAACAAAATGCTGAGGTTAAAGGTGATTTAGGGGGAAACATATTTTTAGACTCCATGATTATTTTGGGTATTTTTTTGGGGGAGCTCCTGGAAGGTGACCTCTCCTGACTTCACTATCAAAATATGTAACAACTTTTCATTCTGCAGTATTATGGACTACACTCAGTTTCCACTAAGATAAATTATTTAATAAGTGTTCTCTGACTAGGCAATTAACATGGGTGCAAAAGATGTTTGTATCCAAGAATAGAGGGGGGATACAAAATATAATCAATTATAAAATTAAAGCATAGCTTTTTTTTTAAATGAGACTAGAGGGGAATTATGATACCTGCTAGGTTTTCATTGCTGTTTTTGTCCCACGTAGAGAGATTCATCCTCTCTTTTTTTTTTCCTGTTTACCGTTATCATGGAGAGTGAAAGAAAATCACAAAATTCAGGTTATCGCTAGAACAGGAATTAAGGGTAAATGTCAAATGGGACACGCGGTTTGGTGACTCTGAGGACAACCAGGGATTCCCTCACTTTGGAGGGAGTTCTTTTCACTTCCTGTTTTGGCTTCTCTTACTCTGTTCAAAATGAAAAGAAAAGTTTTGCCTTGAGTTCTATTTTACTAAAATAAGAACCAGTTTCGTAAGAAAGTAAAAGGATCAATGATGATGTGCAAAATGTAATAACCCAATTTGGCACAATTAATCAGTTTAGGGCCATTAAAGCAATGTTAATTGATAATTGATTGCTATAAATGAATGCACTTTGCCCATTGTACTTTGGTAAATAAACCTTCAGTGTTTTTTTAATTTAAATATACATGTTAATGTATGCCTTAACAAAATAAGTTAAAACCATTGATCAAAAACTACAAAATTAAAAAAAGATTTCAATAGAGAAGAGAAACTACAAGACTACAAGTTGCAGGCCTCTCACAAAAATTTGATCGGCCATTAGGGGAAGTATTGAAATATAAAATGGACTTGAACAACACCAACAACAACAAAAAAAAACAGGTAAAAATAGAAGCAAAGTTTCAGCACTTTTACAGAACTTGATATAAATGTACAGCTACATTATAACTAGAAAGTCTGATTTTATTGTTTGGCCATTGAAATGCAGAACGGGAATACAGATTTGAGCAGTAAATTATTTCCTCCACCATAGTAAAATCTCTGATATTGTAAAGTGAAACTGTAAAATCTGTCACCACCCTCTGTGCAGGAAAGGGCATCAAAGATCACCCATGCCCATGGAGATCTGAGTTACTCAACACTTTATTGGAAGTGGCATATGTATGCATTTATTCCAGGGCAAGTTGAAGATGAATGAATTTATTTTTACTGCCCGAGCATATATGATACCACAGCACTACACAATGCTACATCATATTTGCACTGAGCAAACAAGCTTTTCTAAACCACCTGATCATGAGCAAAAGGGGTTTAAAAACCTTTAGAATTTTGCTAAAATTACACAGCACACTAAAAGTAAAAGTGTAAAGATACCATCTAGCCAGTAACATAAAAACGTGTTGCCCATAGTATTAAGCCCATGTTATTAATGGAAAACTTATCATAAGGCTAGTGTTTTTTCCCAGATGGCAACCTGGTGGGTGGCCATCTTCAGTCAATAAAAAAGGATGACTCCAGCCTATCGGTAACGCAGGGATGCTGTAACTTTATCTGAGCAAACATTTTCTTCAGACAGGCATTGCAGATCAGGCTTCTAAAGGTAAAGTAAGTTCTTACATACAATTTCCCAGCCACTATAAAGTTGCTGCTAGAAACCTGTGACACAAGACAGGGTGCCATAAAAGAACTTACAGTAGCCTCTATAAACAAACACTATAAGATTTGATAGCAAAAAAATGGCATAGCCCTCTTTAACCACTTGCTTACTGGGCACTTAAACCCCCCTCCTGCCCAGACCAATTTTCAGCTTTGAGCGCTGTTGCACTTTGAATGACAATTACGCAGTCGTGCGACGTTGTACCCAAATTAAATTTTGATCATTTTTTCCCACAAATAGAGCTTTTTTTGGTGGTATTTAATCACTACAGTGTTTTTTATTTTTTGCTGAAAAAAAAAACTGTTTCATAGTTTGTTATGAATTTTTGAAAACAGGTAATTTTTCTCCTTCATTGATGTGCGCTGATGAGGCTGCACTGATGGGCACTGATAGTCACTGATAGGCTACACTGATGGGCACTGATAGGCTACACTGATGGGCACTGATGAGGCGGCACTGAGTCATGTCATTCGGCTATAGCGCGAATATGAAGAAGTTAAGTGTACTAAAAGTTCATGAGAATTTGAACAAAAACAAAACAAAAATTCACAGCATTTGGGCATCTAAAGTGAGTCTGCTGCCAGATGGAAATATTTATACCAGCATTCCCCTGTATTGAAACTGCACTCTTTTGAGGAGCCTCGACTGCTGGTGAAATCTGACACTTCTGGGTGAGTCAAATACCATGCTCCCATTTGGCACAGTGGTTCCTCCTGCTGACTCCTACATCTCTACCATGTACTGTAATGACTTAGCGGTCAATGGGAGGAACCACAGCACCAATCAGGGGGCACCTATCTCACATACATCTAAGTGTCTGTGTCAGATGCAAAGTTTCAATAAATCTTTCATCAGTATAAGTTAAAGCTCCCTTTGTAGAGGTTTACAGCTGCTTTAAGTTTTGTTCACCTGGAAAACATGTTTGATTTAATAGTGATTTATTAAATGGGATGTTTAGTGCACTTTGTGTTCCATTTTTAGCTCCCTCTCATACCATTTAGTGATATTGCTAGAAGTAATTCTAATATGAATAGATAGGTATTCTCCTCGAGATCAGAATTTAATCAGCACAGCTAGGTTCTAGACCTCCCTGCTGACTTTGCTGCACCAAAAGGACCACTATAGTGAGAAGTACATGCAATGAAAAATTATATTCTTAATTTTAATGTTAATGTAATTGAAAAAGCAGGCATAAGTGTATACAGAAATAAACAAAACAGACACAACTTCAAACTATGTGTCAAAAGGCATAGGGTTACAGAATTCAATCATACATAGCCCAATGGCCAGTGAAATTATGAGGAACAGCTAAGAGTGCTGGTGTTCAATGTTCAGTGAAACGACTCATATTTTAGAACGATATGCCCATGGAGAACCCCAGTGGTGTGAAGTGGGGAGGTAGGGTCTGGGAAAGGGAAAAAGAAGGAGGGGGAGGGTGAAGAGGCTCCAACTTGAGGAAACATAGAAGGACACGAGCAGAAAAAAAATGGATGTGCGGGAATTCACATAAACCCTGATACATTCTGATATACAGTTGTGCTCAAAAGTTGCATACCCTGGCAGAAATCATTCATTTTTGGCATTGATATTGAAATATGACTGATCATACCAAAAACTGTCTATTATTTAAGGATAGTGGTCATTTATTATCACATAGTTGTTTGGGTCCTTTTTAAATCATAATAACAGAAATCACCCAAATGGCCCTGATCAAAAGTTTACATACCCTGGAATGATTGGCCTTGGTACAGTCACACAAGGTGACACACATAGGTTAAAATGGCAATTAAAGGTTAACTTCCCACATCTGTGGCTTTTTAACCGCTTCACCCCCAGAAGGATTTCCCACTGTAGGACCAGAGCACTTTTTGCCATTCGGCACTACGTTGCTTTAACTGACAATTGCGCGGTCGTGCGACATTGTACCCAAACACAATTTGCGTCCTTTTTTTCCCACAAACAAATTTTTTTTGGTGGTATTTGATCCCCTCTGCGTCATTTCTGATCACCGCTATAAACAAAAAAATAGCCACAATTTTGCAAAAAAACCCAATATTTCTTACTTTTTGCTAAAATACAAATCCAAAAAAAAAAATATAAAAAAACAAATGTATTCATCGGTTTTGGCCGATTTATATTGTTCCTCATATTTTTGGTAAAAAAAAAAACCGCAATCGGAGTTTATTGATTGGTTTGCGCAAAAGTTGCAGAGTTTTTTTTTTTTTTTTTACTGGTAATGGCGGCGATCTGTGATTTTTATCGGGACTGCAATATTGGGGCGGACATGTCGGACATTTTTGACACTTTTTTGGGACCAATGACATTTATACAGTGATCAGAAATTTAAATATCCATTGTTACTTTATAAATGTCACTGGCAGTGAAGGGGTTAAAATGCAAGGGGGTAGGGAAGGGTTCAATTGTGTTTCCTAGGTGTGTTTTAACTGTGAGGGGTCTGGACTACCATAGGCATAAGAGATCTAACTGATTCCAGTGACAGGGATCAGTAGATCTCTTACATGCCCACTGACAGAGCGGGGAACCGTCGTGTTTACATTGGACACTGTAATCTGTGTGCCAGAGACCAAAATAGAGCTTTATGGTCACAACCATAAGCACTATGTTTGGAGTGGGGTCAACAAGACCTATAGTGACAAGAATACCATCACCACTGTGAAGCATTGTGGTGGCTCACTGCTGTTATGGGGGTGTGTGAGCTCTAAAGCAATGGGGAATCCTATGAAAATTGATGTCAGTATGAATTATCAGAAAGTACTACCAGACAATTTGCATTCTTCTGCACGAAAGCTGCACATGGGACGCTCTTGGACTTTTAAGCACAAGGCTAAGCTGACCCTCCAGTGGTTACAGCAGAAAAAGTTTTTTTTAAATAACAAACATGTTATACTTACCTGCTTTGTGCAGTTGGTTTTGAACAGAGCAACCCAAATCCCAGAGCTTGCTTCAGGGAGCACCTGAGCCGAGTCAGAGCTCCGTGTATCCATTTAGACATGGAGCCCCGAAGCAGCCCTGTACCCTCTCTCCCCTGATTGGCTGACTGATTTTGATTGACAGCCAATGGCACCGCTGCTGTGTCTCAGCCAATCAGGAGGAGTGTTTGGGATAGCTAAGACACTCATGGACATTGCTGCAGAGAGATGGGGCTCAGGTAAGTAATTAGGGGGATTCTGGGGGGCTGATACACACAGAAGAGTGCATTAAGATAAAAAAAACTTTCTGCCTTCACAACTCCTTTAATATCATCTAACCACTCTGGGGAGATCTCAAACATGCGGTTCATGCAAGACGACCAACGACTTTGCATGACTTGGAGGCATTTTGCCAAGACAAATAGGCAGCTATACCACCTGCAAGAATTTGAGGACTCATAAACAACTATTACAAAAGACTGCATGCGGTCATTGATGTTAAAGTGGGCAATATGCAGTATTAAGAACTAAGGGTTATGCAGACTTTTGAACAGGGGTCATTTTGTTTGTTTACTTGTTGCCATGTTTTGTTTTATGATTGTACCATTTTGTTTTGTGACCTACAGTTGAATATGAATCCCATAAAAATTCTCCAAGGGCATGCAAACTTTTGAGCTGTATACTGACATGTGTATGTACCCGGTAGGAAGGAGTAAATTGGAGAGGAGGCAAAGAAAGCTTCATAGCTCTGAAATCACTTGTTTATGTTCAGATGAGCATTTGAATTCTTCCAAGTAGTACCATTTTTGTTTGCTCTGCAGTCCTGTCCCTGAGGGCCGGAGTGAGGTGCTACATGGCTTGAATATCGTTTACCCTAGTAAACCATTGTCTCAATGTCAGAGAAACTCATTGTTTCCAGGTGCTTGGATTAAGAGGGATGTTGTATATCATTTACATGACATGGGCATAAGATTAAGAAGGATAACAGCAGGCATATCAGACAGGGAATAACCTGTAATTAGCTTAATTAACTCCCTCACTTAGTGCCTGAAAGGTTTAAGCACAGTGCAGCCGGTGTGTGTGTTCCACATTGTCAACAAGTGGCAGCGTACTGTTGAAGGAGTTTGGCAAGGATTGCTGGGGTCCTGTACCATCTGGTCATGATCTTGTAGGAGATCTCCTGATAATTATTACAAATAGAGGCAATATTCAGTTGTTTTTGATCTTCCATGAATATGAGCTGTAGGTCCTTTTCCCATTCAGTAAGAAACCCAGGGTCAGTGTTTGAGTGTGTGGTAATAAGCAATTGATAAGAATAGGATAATGAACATTGCATGCCCCCAGTGGCCTGACAGGCCTCCTCAAAGGGCAAGAAGAAATGTTGGGATTTAGGTAAGGAATGCAAAAAATGGGATAACCAGTGTTGGCACTAGGTATCAAGCTCAGGGACTCTGTATGTGATGAAAATAGCAGAAACGTTCTACTATTTTTGCCTTCAAAATCCCTCGATCAACTCAATGTGCGGAAAACTTTCTCTGAATAGCTTGGGAGGAACTCGGGATGTCCTACGATAGGAGTCAGGGAAGAAGGAAAATTACAGATGTTAGAGGGAAAAATATATAGTTCATGTAGCGTGGGACCTATGAGTGGACGTTTAAGTAAGGATTTAGGGGCATTTTGCCCATAGTTACCCGGCTCACAGTACAGGAGAGTTATACTGTTCCAAAGAAACCCACAGTTTGATCTCCCTGTGTCTGCACCAGTCTATTACCTACACCATATGCACTGCGGTGTAATACTGTATGTGGAATCTGGCACACCCACTTCCATAACTTTGGATCTGATCAAGATGTCCTGCTTATATGTGACACTTTGCCCTGCCAAATAAATCTGATAAATTCTGACTTTATGGAATGAAAGAAGACTCATGGGACATATACAGGTAATGTCTGAAGTACAGCAGCCAGATCATCACATTCATTTTTAGGACATTAAACCTCCCAAACAAAAAAAGGATGAGATCATTGCACCTATTTTTCCATTACTAATGGAAAACTAGGATGGAGGGCCCTCAAGGTAGATTCATCCAGAGATATGTTTAAATCCTCTGATTTTTGAAAGTTGACTATAAAGATTGACATGGATCCATAGGTCTGGAGTTCTTGTATTAAGGACAGTAAAGAAGTGCATTTGTAACATAAAAAAGATGTGCACATATGTGGCAACCTTGTTTTGATAGCCTTGGGTGAGTAGACCAGTAATGTCTGGGCTCCTGGGGATATATTATAAAAGGGGATCAAGGGTTAAAACAAAAATCAGAGGCAATAAAGGACAACCCTGCCTAGTCCTTCTGTTATGAATAAAAATAAATAACTAAAATAAAAGATGACTGCCTTAACCACATCCAGCAATATGTTAGTTTGTCCTTATCATGTTACTGTCACATTTGCAAAACAGCTTGGTCTGCACGAACATTTGGAGACAAATATAGATAAAGCCACATATAGTATACTATGAAGAAACATATACTGTTTATAGCCCCCCCCCCCCCCAAAAAAAAATAAAATACTTTTTAGTCCTTTTCAGTCAATGTAGTCTGATCCAGTAACCAACCAAAGCCTGTGATTGGACAATGAAGAAGTAGCACACTCTTCTGTTCTCCCTACCTGTAAGTAAGCTCGCAGACAGAGAATGCAGCCTGATCTGCTCACAGTAAAAGCCAACCATCTTGTAATCTGATTTCTGTTGTGCAGGGGAGTATAACAGGCTACTATTAAGAAAGGTCAAGAAACGTATGATAATTCTATGTAAATGTATTTAATAGTTTTCTAATGAGTACATGACGAGACAAAATATATTTCTCCGGATGACCTATGGGTATATTGTAATTGTCAGCCCTTTAATCTTTGGAAGAAGAACCTAAGATGGGCATCACTAGACTGACATCACTGTAGCCTCAGGACACAGAGCCTTTCATTTCCTAATCCATGTCTTCCTTGCCATCATTTGACACAGTAAAACATAAGGCACTCTGAGATCATTGGGCACTATAATTATGAATAAAGTGTTATTGCTTTACTAATTTATCTCCATAGTGAACAGAGATACCAATACACAGCAGTCAAGTTATGGACAGCATGTGTACTGAAACATTGTTGGAAGTTTCCACTGACATCACATTTGTTACAGATATGAATAATCTTGATGATGTCATGCGGCAACCACATATGCACTGCATTTTGTATACATAAATAAGCACAGAATTGTTTGACACAAATAAAACATATCACTGTATAAGCAAGCTCTAAATATTTTCACATCATGCAGGCTTACGTCATAATGAAGACATTCTGTGTGCTAGCTTAAACAAAATAAAGAGAGCAAAATGTGTATCCTTTTGAAAACGACAGCATTGACATAAGCATTGAGGCAATCACTCACTTCTTCCTTAAAGTAGAAATTAATGAACTCAAGGTATTTTCTGTAATTAGGACATATTTTTAGTCATTGACTAATCTTGAGCTGGTTGTTTTACGTACAATTTTGGCATGGTATCTACATTAGTGTTGGTTTAAATGTCTGTTCTTTTGTAAGAAAAATGATCCAAATATTTTCCGGCATACTGAAAAATGTCTACAAATAAATAAGCAGACATTAATCTCAGCTAAGCACACTTTGTAAATAAATTAATACGGGAATATGTCACCAGGTCTGGAGTTCATATTGGGCACATGCCAGAGCTTGCTTTCTTGAAAAGAAGGCCACATGTGATTGCCTTTCTCTATAACAGATCTAATCCACTTTATGGTCCCATTAGCACTGGTTTGGTCTGTTACATTGTTACAACACATGTGTAGAGGAGGTGCATTGTAGCCATTAAAAATGTATATTACACTAACAAATGTATGATGCATGGTGGTAATGTGTGCATTAAGGTGTGTGCTGTTGCAAAACACATCACAACTAACAGGCGAGAATGGGTCCCATTTGTTTTCAAGTTGATATAAAACTTAAAAACTGAAATTATTATACATTTTACCAAAGTGCTAAAGCCTATTTAAGGAAATTTGTGTACGTGGCCCACAGTAGAGACGTGGCCACATGAAGATTTATTCTACTCCACTCATTTTTTTATTTTTAAACTAATAATGAACATTTTTTATTTATTTATTATGCTCAATTATGCTTAATATTACTTATTTATAGTACCCAAATCTTTTTCTGTATGCAGTGTACTGTAATATCAAACAGCATTTCGACAAAGATGGGTTTATTTACTAAAGCTGGAGAGTGCAAAATCAGGATCACTTCTGCATAGCCAATCAGTTTCTAACCGCAGTTTGTTTGATTAAGCTTTGGCAATAAAACCTGAAAGCTGATTGGTTTCTATGCAGAAGTGAGCCTAATTTTGCACTATCCACCTTTAGGCTAGTTTCACACATGTCCGGTGCAAATTCCCCTCTGTTATCACTGCAAATTTCCTAAGCAGCTGTTCAGCGCTTTAGCTACGATTTAGATGTGGTTCAGATGCAAACATTTGGAGCACTGGTGTCTTTAACATTAGCTGGTTGTTGAGGAGCGGGCCGGTAAGCCGGTCGCTGCGTCCATAACAATGGATGAGTCATCAGCTGTCAACGAATGTAAAAAAAATTGTAATAAAAAATGGCATGGGGGGAGGCGTGTCCCTCCAATCCATACCTTTCGGTCTGCTACAGATTTTAAGGGGAACCCTATGCCAGAATTAACAAAAAAAGTGGTCCCCCCCAAATCCATATCAGACTCTTAGTTCTGGCATGGATTTTAAATGGAACCTCCATGCCAAAATGTTACATTAATGGCATGGGGTCCCCCCATGCTTATCCAAGCATGCAGCCTGGCAGGCCAGGAAAGGGGGGAGTGAGCAAGCATGCTGGGTCAGTGATGTCACGGGGGGTGGTGCCACCAGGTGATGTCGCCGGGTGGCCTCGCCCTTCAGCTATTTAAAAACTTTCCAACAACGGAGCAGGCAGAAATCGGGAGCCTTTTGCACAAACCCCATACTCATTCACATAGGGGGTCTGGATCTGGGGGTTCCAGATTCCATCTGCCCAAAGACCCCCACAACCACCTGCCAGGGTTGTGGGGAAGAGGCCCTTTTCACCATCAACATGGGGACAAGGTGCTTTGGGGTGGGGGGGCAGAACATGTGGCTTGGTATGGTACGGGAGGGGGAGCTCTCGCTCGTCCTCCCCCTTTCCTAGTCTAGCACGCTGCATGCTTGGATATGGCTCCGGTATGGATTTTGAGGGATCCCACTGCATATTTAAAAAACATTTTTACATAGGGGTTCCCCTCAAAATCCATACCAGACCTAAGGGTCTGGTATGGATTTGGGGGGTACCCCACACATTTTTTTTTTTTAATTTTGGCAAGGGATTTCCCTTAAAATCCGTACCAAACCCAAAAGGGCCTGGTATGGATTGGGGGGACCCCCACGCTGTTTTTTTAATGAAGTGAATGAAAGAATTTGTGTTTAAAACTGATCCAATTCAGATGCTTTCCCATAGAAGATGATGAGCCTGGAATTCACAACTGAACGACACCACAGTGCTGGAAAAATGCACAGGACTCTTTAAATTCGCATCAAATTCACACTGCCACTGCACCACACATATGTGAACTGGCTTGATTCACATACCATGCGAACCGGATGTGGTTCAAAATGAATCCAGTTCAAATATATTTAGACGGAGTTTAAGCCACTAAAGGGGCAGTTCACTCAGCAAAGTGAATGTTAGCTCAAAAAGTGAACTGGCATTCAGCTTGAATACCCAATCATGAGGGAAGTGTATAAAATTGGATTTTCGTTAGCACATAATTGATTAATTGAAGTAACACAGTTTCACGTGTTTTCAGTAAAATTAATTTGGTAAAGTGATGGTTTCTTTTTAGGTGAAGGTTCTATCAAATCAAAGTGGCAAGTGCCAAAAGCAATCACTATTATGGGTTTTGTCTTTATTACAATATATTGACATATGATTGGTCCATGCAAACATAAATTTCTGTAACATGTACAGTATATCAGGTCTGCTTTTGTTTTTGCATACGAGTGAAAGAAATAATTATACACTAGATTTTTCTTACCTGAAGCAGGAAATGAAGCATGTTTTAGCCAATGTCATGCTTCTGTGGACTGAGTATGGCTACATTCAAACATAATTTGCTGTGTTCGGAGGTGGCTAAACACCACCTGTGGATGCAGCAATACTTTGGGGTTGATTTGCTAAAGGTAAGTATACTGTACACTGCAAGTGCACTTGCTCCACAGCTTAGTAAATGAAGTAAAGCTTCAATTTGCAAATAATACCCAATCACATGCAGGGAAAATAAAAAAACAGCATTTTTGCTTAACCACTTCAATACCATGCACTTAGAACACTTCCCTACCAGACCAATTTTCAGCTTTCAGTGCTGTTGCGATTTGAATGAGAATTGCGTGGTCGTGCGACGCTGTACCCAAACAAAGTTTTTATCATTTTGTTCCCACACATAGAGCTTTCTTTTGGTGGTATTTGATCACCCCTGTGGTTTTTATTTTTTGCGCTATAAAAAAAAAAAAGACCGAAAATTTTGAAAAAAAAAACATTTTTCTTTGTTTCTGTCACAAAAGTTGTATAAAGCACATTTTCTCCTTCACTGACGAGCACTGATGTGGCTACACTGATGGGCACTGATGAGGCTACACTGATGGGCACTGATGAGGCAGTACAGATTGGCACTGATGAGGTGGCACTGATAAGGTTGCACTGATGATGGGGCACATATACAGCACTGATGGGCGGCACTGACAAGCAACACTGACGGGCACTGATACATGGCACTGATATGCGGCACTGATGGACACTCATAGGCGGCACTGATAAGTGGCACTGGGTACTGATGGGCACTGATAGGTGGCACTTTTAGGTGCCACAGGTGGGCACTTTTAGGTGGCACAGGTGGGCACTTTTAGATGGCACAGGTGGGCACTGATAGGTGACACAGGTGGGCACTGATAGGTGTCACAGGTGGGCACAGGTGGGCACTTATAGGTGGCAGTGGTGGGCACAGGTGCAACAAGCACTGTTAGGGATGGCACTGGCAGGCATCATACATGGGCACAGTGCCATCCCTACAGTGCACAATAATGCCCTTACCTGGTGGTCTAGTGGGGGCTCCCTGGTGGTCCTGGGCAGCCTCTGTGGTCCTTCCCTGGTGGTCCTGGGCGGCCTCTGTGTGATGTCCGGGGGGGGGCTCCCTGGTGGTCCTGATCCGGCTCCCTGGTGGTCCAGTGGGGTGATCCTGAGGGTGGCTGCGCTGATAAATGTTCAGTGCAGCCCCCCCCCCTGTCAGGAGAGCAGCCGATCGGCTCTGCGCTGCTCAGGTCTGCAGACCTGAGCAGAGGAAAAGCCGATAAACGGCTCTTCCTATTTACACTGTGATCAGCCATGATTGGTCACGGCTGATCACATGGTAAAAGGCTTCGGATCGAAGCCTTTTACCTCGGTCGGTAATGCGGTGGGTCAGCCTGACCCACGGCACCACCGACCGCCGCGATGCGCGCCCCCAGGGGCACGCGATCGCGGATTATCCTGAGGACGTCAATAGACGTCCAGTCAGGATAATGAGCCACCCGCCCGGACGTCATTTGTCAATGCGCCGGGCGGGAAGTGGTTAAACATGATTGGATGCTAGAAACCAGCAGCTTCCCCTCATTTCAGAGCTCCCTCTTATGGCACGTACACACGGTGCAGCTGTCTTTACAGCTTCACAGCTTGTTGTATGATAATCCGACCGTTAGTACGTGCGATTACAACAGCCGATGTCCGACAGTGGTACAACAGAAGTTGGCTGAGCAGACTTGAAAACTTTTGTTGGCCAACAAGCCGTTGCATGACTGTTGACTCGTGTGTACAGAAGTTGGCCCAACAAAAGTTGGAAGTGCAAACACACATGCTCTGAATCCAGGAAGTGCTCGGTCGTGTAAACCTGTGTTCCTAATTCACAAATCACATTCACCTGAACTTCCTTCTGTCACTACGTTCGGCTTTGTTGGCCGATTACTTGACTCATGTCAGTATGCTAGACACAACCGCCAACAGCCGATTGTTGAACCTGCGGTCATACAACAGTCGCGCCGTGTGTACAAGGCAATAGATCTAGAGCAAATGCATTTGAAGTGCACTAGCAGTGTACTGTATATTTGCCTTTAGTAAACTAACCTCCTTGTGTTGTTGTCACATACATATTGGCCGATTACTAGCAAACATTTTGTGTGCAGCCAAAACTCAGCAGAAACTCTGATCCTGTATGCACACTGTCTGCGTTCAGGGGCTGTATTCACACGGATGAGTATTTACATACAAACAGCAGTGGCACCTTCCATTGATTTGTACAGAGTACAAATTTAACAGTCACCCTTGACAGTTGCTGCAGGCTGCACATAGTGTGTGCAAGCAGCATTTACAACTACCAACAAGATTGTGCCGGTGGCCACCTCTGGCCATACACAAACTGCCATGTGAATGTAGCCTAAACCATTCTAGTGGGTGCACATTATGCTTCTCTGAACACACCAGATAAACAGTATTTCAGGGTTATTGAACTTGTGTACTGTACAGCAGTGTTCCCCAACCCAGTCCTCAAGGCCCACCAACAGGTCATGTTTTTAGGATTTCCCTCAGATGAATCAGCTGTGGTAATTACTAAGGCAGTGAAACTGATCAAATCACCTGTGCAAAATAATGGAAATCCTGAAAACATGACCTGTTGGTGGGCCTTGAGGACAGGGTTGGGGAACACTGCTGTACAGTATATACTGCAAAAAATAATCCAAGCCAAATAATTTAGTGTTCTTTGTATGCCCAGGGATTTTTCCAGTCCTGTTCCTGCTCTGCTTTGTACAAGTCAAATTCCAAAAATAAGATACACTGTGCAAAATCTACATAAAAACAGAATGCAATGATTTGCAAATTTCATAAACCTATATTTTATTCACAATAGAGAAAAGAAAACATATCAAATATTTAAACTGAGAAAATAATTCTGAAATTGATAGCAGCAACACGTCTCAAAAAAATTGAAACGGGGCGATGTTTACCACAGTTTAGCATCCCCTATTCTTTTAACAACACTATGTAAATGTCTGGGACATGGGGAGATCAGTCGCTGGAGTTTTGGGAGAGGAATGTTATTCCATCTTTGCCTAATATAGGAGTCTACATGCTCAAGAGTTCTAGGACTCTTTTGTGGTATTTTCCTTTTCAAGATCCTCCAAATAATTTAAATTGGCGATGGGTCTAGACTGCAGGCAAGCCAGTTAGGCACCAGGACTCTTAGACTACGAAGTAATGCTGTTGTCATAGATGCAGAATGCGGTTTAGCATTATCCCGCTGAAATATGCAAGGCCTTCCCTGAAAAAGATGTTGTTTGGATGGGAGCATATGCTGCCCTAAAACATAGATATATCTTTCAGGACTGATGGTGCCTTTCCAGATGTGCAAATTGCCCATTCCATGCACACTAATGCACCCCCATACCATCAGAAATGCAGTTTTTTTAAATGAGCACTGGTATCAAGCTGAAAGGCCAATCTCCTTTTTGTTCAGACTACACAATGCCCTTGGTTGTCAAAAAGAGTGTCATATTTTGATTTGTCTGACCACATAACAGCTTTCCACTTTGCAACAGACCATTTTAAATGAGCTTTGACCCAGAAAAGACGGAGGCTTTTCTGGATCATGTTCAGATATGGCTTCTTCTTTGCATGATAAAGCTTTCATTTTTTAATGGCATGGTGAACTTTGTTCACAGACAGTGATTTTTGGAATTATTCCTGAGCCCAAGCAGTGATGTCCATCACAAGATCATGCTCATTTCTAATGCAGCGCCATCTAAAGGCCAGAAGATCACGGCCATTCGGTATTGTGTTTTGGCCTTGTCCCTTGCGCACAGATTTCTCCAAAGTCTCAGAATTTTTTGATGAGATTATGTACTGTAGATGATGAGATAATTAAAGTATTTGGAATTTTACATTGAGGAATATTATTCTGAAATATTTGACACAGCTTTTCAGATTGGGTAAGATAGCCGGAGGTTAACCAGTCATGTTACTGACCTGTGGCCAATTAACCTAATTAGTTGTAAAATGTTCTTCCATCACTTCCTTGTTAGTACTACTTACTTTCCCAGCTTTTTGCTGCCCTGTCCCAACTTTTTTGAGAGGTGTTGCTGCCATCAATTTCAAAATATTTTTTTACTCAAAATGGTACATTTTCTCAGTTTATATATCTTTTTTCTATTGTGAATACAATATTTGTTTATGAGATTAGCAAATCATTGCATTTTGTTTTTATGTAGATTTTACACAGCGTCCCAACATTTTTGGGATTGGGGCTGTAACTGCTGGGACTAACAGCCAGATCCCTCTTTCTATCTCAAAGAAGAGCTGACAGTGGCTCCTGTATGAATGAAGCATGCAAACAATGTTATAAATACATTGTAACAAAATGTTTACAATGTACAGTATATGTGATTTAATGCAAATAAAAGGCTAGGCTGATATGGAGAAGGGGAGGAGGTGCTATGTAGGTCTAACACAATGCTATGTATTCCTAACACACTTCCTGTCCTAGGGTGACAATGCTACTCAGTTCTGATGTCACCCTAGGACAGTAAGTGAGTAAATGGATTACCAGGTTAAAATGGAGGAGAAAGGTGTGAAGAAAGAAAACAAATGCAGCCACCACATCTAAGGACTGCATAGTTAGTCAGGCTTGAAAATAAGTCCATCTAGTCCAACTAATAAAAAAAAGAAAAACTATATATAACCATGCAATCCCATAAATACAATCCTTAACCCACAGTTGATCCAGAGGAGGGCAAAAAAACCCAGCAAAGCATAATCCACCAACTATCAATTTTTGTTCTTGGGTTTAAATACACTTTCAGCCTGTAAATAAGATTTTCCTCCCATTTTCAGCTTAGCAATTTGTTTCTTGATATATTTGTTTTCTATTGTTTTTACCATTTATATAATTATAGTTTATAATGTGTCAAGTCTTTGCTGGAAAGTCTTTGCTTAAAAGAGACCAAAAAGCAAGCCGGGGAACATTTGTCTGCCATATTGAAGCACAATAAACATGCTTCTTAAGATAAACCTGCAGTAGGATAGTAAGCTTTGTAGTTTATAATAAAACATTGCGAACAACAACACCCCACCACACCATGAGCTCATATAAAATATTGAGATGTGGCATTATGCAATAGTTTCCTTAATGCAAAATGTTTATTGACCAGTAAACCAGTTCCTCTTGACAGGCAAATAAAAAGCAATGGCTCTCAGCACAATCTTCATATTTTATCATGCCAAAAAACGTTGAACAAAATCAATTTATAACGAACATGAAGAAGAAATTTACATGCTTTTAAATGTGCTCCATAATCCTAGTACACTCATTACGTTCATTATACCTTGGTATTTTATTTTATTGGCTTCTGAAAATTGGCTTGTTTGTGGTGAGGAGTTTTGGGGTCAGAAATTTTGTCACATGGCTTGTTGGCCAATTCGTTTTTACTGTATATGCTATAGACTTATCACACAGGAAAATGAAATGTATTACTCCCCAAGGTTAAACTCCAGACTAAAATCTAAATTTCAAAATCTTAGTTATATGTCCTTCCCTGATACATGGCCTACCTTGTTCTTATAGCTGCAAGCATTCTCTATGTCCAGTTTAACATTCATCTTGAAACAATGGCAGTGGAACTCAACCATCTGATGGGTGACTATTAGAAAAATGGCTGCTGGGGTTCAGTTTCCCTAAGCCTGGTACACATATACGGCCTGCAGAACCAACCGAATTTTGGTATGTGTGTATGGCTGTCTGTTTAACAAAAGTCGGGAGTTAGGTGCAAACCAGCATTTAATCATGTACTTTTAGCTGCATTTACCTTCATTTAGCAGTGCCAAAAAAGTGGGTGTTAATAAATTTCAATTTCATTAGCCTGAATAAATAATTTAAATAAATAATTTAAACTAACACAAAATTTAAACTAACACTCAAGTGCTAAACGTGCCTAGAGTTAACGTGAGTTTAGACACGTTTATGTGCATCTTTGCCACAGCTAGCCTTTTTCTGCCAAAACTCTCCTCTCTTAAATGTGACTTCTTCTTCATTCAGGAGCGGAGCACTTACTGCCTCTAAACACAGCTGCTTCTAAACTCTGGTAAAGGCCTATGTGTGCATGGACACATAGGGGCTAATTTGCCAAAACTGAAGAGTGCAAAATCTAGTGCAGCTCTCAAAGCCTAAATCCCCTTCCACAAGGATGATCCAATCAGGTTCACCTGTTAGTTTTTCAGGCGGACCTAATTGGACCCTCCAGTCTCTTCTGTGGTGCGGTGGACCCGCCACCATCCGTTCCGATCCTGTCTGCCAAAAATGATGGTCCTATTCCCCAGCCATCTTGCGGATCAGATGGAAATGATCAGGCAGTCCATTTCTCTCTGATTGCACCAATAGAGGAGAGCGGGACTGTGTCCGTGTCTGCTCTGCATAGCGGAGTGGACACGGACCTGTCATCTGCCTGCTCAGTAGATTGGCTACCATACACAGCTGCACCAGATTTTGCACTCTCCAGTTTTAGTAAATCAACACATAGGCTTTTATTGAGTTCAGGGGCTTATGCAAAATCACCAAATACAGGGGTTTAGGAGCAGCAGTGCACATGAGGCCAAAAGATCATAAGACATCCATGTACAGACAATATTATACAACTAATATTATCCATGCTAGTAATATCCTATGAATTATTAGTATGAATATTTTGTCATGACTCATAAACTTCATTATTTTCTTCTGTAAATAAAGGTTTTACAACACAGTGTTCCATATACTATGTATCTGTTATATAGTATTTAGGTTAGATAGTAGAGAGTACCCAGGTACGTTGATTAACATTTAGGTATAAGAGGGGGGTCAGAGGTAGAGGAATGGAATAAAAGTTAGAACCGATGTGAAATCTCTGTGCCCTCCTGTTCAGATTAACATCACTTCTTTATTTATTTTCCTGGTGCCACAAGGAAAAACTATCAACTGAAGTCACTGACAACAATAAAAATTTGACAAGGGTTCTATTTCTTCCTTAACCACTTCAGCCTCAGAAGGTTTACCCCCCTTCATGACCAGGCCATTTTTTGTGATATGGCACTGCGTTTCTTTAAATGATAATTATGCAGTCGTGCGACACTGTACACAAATAAAACCAATGTCCTTTTTTTCCCCACAAATAAAGCTTTCTTTTGGTGGTATTTGATCACCTCTGCCATTTTTCTTTTTTTGTGCTGTAAACAAAAAAACAGACTATTTTGAAAAAAAAAAAAACAATATTTTTTATGCTATAAAAAGTATCTAATAAAACAAAAAATCTAATTTATTCCTCAGTTTAGGCCAATATATATTCTGCTACATATTTTTGGTTAAAAAATCCCAATAAGCATATATTAATTTGGTTTGTGCAAAAGTTATAGCGTCTACAAACTAGGGGATCATTTTTATGGCATTTCTATTTATTTTATTTTTTTTTACTAGTGGCGGTGATCATCAATTTTTAGTGGGACTGCGACATTGCGGCGGACAAATCAGACACCTAACTGACACTTTTGACACTTTTTGGGGACCAGTGACACTAATACAGTGATCAGTGCTATATAATATGCACTGACACTGTACTAATGACACTGACAAAAAAGGGGTTAACATTGGGACAATCAAAGAGTTAAGTGTGCTCCTAGGGAACGCTTTCTAACTATAGGGGGAATGTTGTGACTGGAGGAAGACAGAGATCTGTGTTCCTGCTTAGCAGAAACACAAGATCTCCAACTTTCTCTCTCACAGAACGACGGTCTGCCTTGTTTACATAGGCAGACCACCGTTCTGCCTCTCCAGAGAACGATCAGTGGGTCCCGACGGATATTGCGTCCTCCCGGACCTGCTGATTGACTCCCGATGTGTCCAATCACAACAGGAGCTCAGTCGCGCGTGGGCGCCCCAGACCGTGTTAACGAAATCACGTACCTGTACGTGATTTCATACAGAAGGGCCACCCTGCTGCAGTATATCTCTGTGGGGAAGTGCTTAAGCGATTAATGTGTTCAAAATTAAAAACGTATTCATTAGGGCTAGGCTTAAAAGCTTAACTAGTCTTTTGCATTTTTAGCTTTATAGTACTGCACTACTTTTTGTTAAAGTTTTTAAGTGTGTTTTGAAATGTAATAAAAACTTGCTCTCCCACCCCAGTGCATTCTGGCCTAGCTGAGTAAAAGCCATACCCTTGAGCACAAGTGGGGCACAAGAGGGGCACCTGGGTACAATGTTATTATGTGGGGGTGCAGGGAGCTTGTTGGCACCTATTCTCCAGCTGCTTGAATGAGTAGAGTGATGCTACTGTCACCTTTGTAGTTCAAGCAGCTAGAGCATGGATCAAAGAGCAGGGGCCGTGATAGCTGTTGGGGAGATGATTTTGCTCTCTCAAGAATGTGAAGCTATAACTGTACAAATGGAGATTGTTACAAGAAATCTACAGTATGGTCATAGCATATACTTTCATTTTATAGCATCAGCATTATAATAGCAATACAAATGATAAATATTTTCGACAATCCAATATAAGCTCACTTGAAAACGTTCTTTCATGTTGTGAGTGCTGCCTGTCTTCTGGTCATCTCTTTCCACAACCTCAAGAATTTCCTGCATGCTTTGCAGCTTCTCCTCTCCTGTTTACTTTCAATTTCTAAGAACTACATATCCCATGGTACCTTGTTGCCTGCAGACAGTGATTCCTGTACTGACTCTGCCTCCTGAAACTCCTCATCTTAGCACCTCTGTAGTTTAGAAGGCAGGCTTTGTAAATGATGTGACACAGCAGTGCCTATCAACAGGACATGAATATGTGAACATGTGGGGAGCTTAACAAAGTAACTTTACAAACTTCAGGATTGTTCAGAGTATTAGGAGTAGGCTATAAATAACTGAAATACAATGTGGAAATTAATATAATGATTTTACATTTTGACAATAGATACACTTAAATAAAATGTCTATGTCAGTGTTTCTCAACCTTTTTTCAGTCAAGACACCACAAAACTGTCCATAATTTTGGAGGAAGAAAGATTATCGAGGCACCCTCCAAAATTATGGACAGTCTTGTGGAGTCCCATTCTAAAATATACTTTTTTTTTCTAATATTTTTACATAATGCGGCAACATCAGTACACAAAGGACACCCAACATTAGAGGTGATTTATTCTTCCAAAGCAAATACACTTATGCAAACTGGTACTGACTAGTATTCAAATGTGAGAGTTTTTCTCCATCACTTAGCTAATGAGACCCCAAAGCTGATGGGGAGAGACAAGGGAGGGTCAAACAAGGATGATAAGCAAGCAACTGACATACTCCTTATCAACTGATGATGTCATTGGCTGTTAGGAGGTTGGCAGCTAGAAGGCTGTAGTGGTGCATAATGAAAACCTGTTGCTTTTTGTAACCAAAAGGCAAGCTTCATCCACCCGCTGGCTTGTATACAATCTTGGGGCAATATTTAGGCATTTTGCCCAGGCACACCTGAAAAAAAACTCAAGGCATCCTTGGGTGCCTGGGCACCCTGGTTGAAAAAAGGTTGGTCTATGTGACTGAATATTTATGTTGAATCATCTTTAAAGAAAAATCACTCTTGCATATTTATAGACTCCCTGTGAGTGGGTCTTTCTCCACTCTTCTATGAAGAAGACTGAATGATCATAAGTGAAACACACTGCTTGTATTATTTGAGCAGTTTCTCATCTGTGACTATCTTAAATTTCATTCATGGCCAGGCTATAGACATTCAAGTGTTTACCTTAACCAACAAGCGTTCATTGGCCAATGTACTTGCAAGCATTGTGGAGCAATTCATCCTCACAGTTCACAGCAGAAGCACTAAAGTCATTATCTCTCAATAGTTCCTAGTAGGAGTACCTACTCTGTGTTTAGAAATGCTGTTCTAGTCACTTTAGAGCTTTTGGATTGTTTTAAAGCTCAATTACTGTGTGTTAATGTACATAAACCCAAATACTAAAATAACAGCTAAACTTTAACATTATAGTGTAATAAAAATCAGTTTTAATATTAAAATATTAAATTTGTATTTTTTAATTGATTTAAAAAAATTACATACAGTACATATACCGTATCTCACAAAAGTGAGTACACCCCTCACATTTTTGTAAATATTTTATTATATCTTTTCATGTGACAACACTGAAGAAATAACACATTGCTACAATGTAAAATAGTGAGAGTACAGCTTGTAAAATAATGTAAATTTGCTGTACCCTTAAAATAACTCAACACACAGCCATAAATGTCTAAACCGCTGGCAACAAAAGTGAGTACATCCCTAAGTGAAAATGTCCAAATTGGGCCCAATTAGCTATTTTCCCTCCCCGGTGTCATGTGTTCTCAGGTGTGAATGGGGAGCAGGTGTGTTAAATTAGGTGTTATCGCTCTCACTCTCTCATACTGGTCTCTGGAAGTTCAACATGGCACCTCATGGAAAAGAACTCTCTGAGGATCTGAAAAAAAGAATTGTTGCTCTACATAAAGATGGCCTAGGCTATAAGAAGATTGCCAAGACCCTGAAACTGAGCTGCAGCATGGTGACCAAGAACATACAGTGGTTTAACAGGACAGGTCACACTCAGATCAGGCCTCTCCATGGTCGACCAAAGAAGTTAAGTGCACATGCTTAGCATCATATCCAGAGGTTGTCTTTGGGAAATAGATGTATGAGTGCTGCCAGCATTGCTGCAGAGGTTGAAGGGGTGAGGGGTCAGCCTGTCAGTGCTCAGCCCATACGCCGCACACTGCACCAAATTGGTCATCCCAGAAGGAAGCCTCTTCTAAAGATGATGCACAAGAAAGCCCGCAAACAGTTTTCTGAAGACAAGCAGATTAAGGACATGGATTACTGGAACCATGTCCCGTGTTCTGATGAGACCAGGATAAACTTATTGGGTTCAGATGGTGTCAAGCGTGTGTGGTGGCAGGTGAGGAGTACAAAGACAAGTGTTTCTTGCCTACAGTCAAGCATGCTACTGGCACTGGATAGCTACAGTTCATTGAGGGAACCATTAAAGCCAACATGTACTGTGACATACTGAATCAGAGCATGATCCCCTCCATTCGGAGACTGGGCAGCAGGGCAGTATTCCAACATGATAACGACCCCAAACACACTTCCAAGATGACCGCTGCCTTGCTAAAGAAGCTGAGGCAAAAGGTGATGGACTGGTCAAACATGTCTCCAGACCTAAACCCTATTGAGCATCTGTGGGGCATCCTCAAATGGAAGGTGGAGGAGCGCAAGGTCTCTAACATTTACCAACTTCGTGATGTCATCATGGAGGTGTGGAAGAGGACTCCAGTGGCAACCTGTGAAGCTCTGATGAACTCCATGCCCAAGAGGGTTAAGGCAGTGCTGGAAAATAATGGTGGCCACACAAAATATTGACACTTTGGGCCCAATTTGGACATTTTCACTTAGGGGTGTACTCAATTTTGTTGCCAGCGGTTTAGACATTAATGGCTCTGTGTTGAGTTATTTTGAGGGGACAGCAAATTTACACTGTTATACAACCTGTACACTCACGACTTTACATTGTAGCAAAGTGTTATTTCTACAGTGTTGTCACATGAAAAGATAGAATAAAATATTTACAAAAATGTGAGGGGGGTACTCACTTTTGTGAGATACTGTATTTTAACACAATCATAAAACATTATATTAAGTAAGGAAAGAACTACTACAAAGTAAACTGAACAGGGTAATTGCAGGATTTTTAAGGTGCATATAAACAACACAAAATGTAAAACAAATTACAAATTTTATTTTACATCATAAAAATATTTGTCCATAAATAACAATGGATGTAAGAAAAGCAATCTGCTATAATGTCATATTCCATATATGAGGGTTGATGTCTTGACTCTACATGTTTCGCTGGATTAGACACTCAGCTTCTTCAGAAGTATATACATCAATCTAGCCATCTGATAGCAGCAATTTAAAACCCATGCATCATTGGTTTGGACAGCATTAAAGGCAGCCACAGAGGGGATAACTGGTCCAGGGTTGGATAATGTCCATCGATAGCTTGTGAGGAGGTTAAGAAAACTTATTAGGATGACTAATAATTGATATTGACTCCCAGAAAACAAAGATTTACCATTTCCATATCTGTTTGTTTATGTTCCTCCTCATGGCTACTACAAAAATAATGTGTGTTAAAGCTTGCTCGGCTAGACATGATAATAAGACAATATGCATATCCCTAGATATGCACCACAGAATTAAACCAGAACCATATACTGAGAGAACACATTATAAACCAGCGGAGACCATTAAGAAAATCGCAAAAAAGAAATTGGGAGAGTGGGGCTGGGGGCAGACAATGGTGGATGGGGTTACACAGGGAAGGAAAAGGTGAGAGATGGGGCAAAGGGTGGGGGGGGGGGAGAGGTGGAGAAAAGAGGGAGAAGAAGAAGAAAACAAGGGGAGGAGTGGGGATGTAAGAATAGGAGAGAGGATAAGGTAGAAAATAGTATTAACAGTTGTAAAAAAAAAACTGCTTCCAAAAATTGGGAGAGTGTGACTGGAGGCAGAGAATGGGGTTACACAGGGAAGGAAAAGGCAAATGATGAGGTGGGGGGGGGGAATAGGTGGGGAAAAGGAGAAATATAAAAGGAGAGGAAGAAAGGGAAGAAGAAAAGGAGGGAAGGAGTGGGGATGTTAGAATGGGAAGGAGGATAAGGTAGAAAAGAGTATTAACAGTTGTCAAGAACATGCTTCCACTTATAACCTATAGATGGAGAATGGTGAGGTGTAGACTGACTAATGACAATAGAAAGTGACAGTACACATGTTAAGGCACCTATCTAGAACAGGATTCTTTTGGGGGGGGGGGGGGGGTATATTGTAAATCCTTGCTGGAGTTAAGTATATCCTGTAGAGAAATTTACATTGAATGAGATTATCAGAGATCGGGCAATTTGAAACGTTAGTCCCAACAGCCATCCCAATCCTCCAAGTCCAGAGTTGGGAAAGTCCAGAGTTGCCCTGCAAGGGAGTTGACTTGTAAAGAAGGAAGACTGGAGCATATGGTAAATAGAAGAAAAGGAAAAGTCACACAGTGAATGCTTCAGTACTGTAGTGACTAGTGTTGTCCTGAGGTCCAAATTAGGTAAGGGAGATAGATGGATTCAAAGTGTGTGAGGGGACTAAGGTGGCTGTATACAGATGCTCTGATTATATACCATGCTTAATCAAAAATGTCATGGAGGCAGCAAGGGGCAAGGACCCTTGTATTAGATATTTTTAGTGTTTCATATGGCCCTAAGCCGATCCCCTCAGGACCACTGCCGAGTTCCCTTGGTCAAGGACTAGCCAATTATGTGCATGTGCAAGTTATCTAGCAGAATACAATTTGTTGAAATCGGGCAAAACCACACCACCAGCCATAAGGGGCCATTGTTATGCCTTCAACTTGATTCTTGGGGTTGAATTCCACCATAAAAAGGAGGGCATTTAATTACGCAAAATCATTTTTATCGATGCACAGTGTGGCATGTAGTCATGCACTTCTTGTTATGGGATCACATTGTCCTATCCCTGCCTATTAATTGTGTTCCTTGTCAAACAGGTTTTTCGATAAAGACTATAAGTGGCCATTTAGACAAACATTATGCAGGCATGGCCTACTTCTGCTACCATGAGGAAACCTGCTATGAGAAATGCCATTAAAGCGGAGGTCCGGGCTAAAAAAAAAAATTAAAAGTCAGCAGCTACACATACAGTAGCTGCTGACTTTTAATATTAGGACACTTACCTGTCCTGGAGTCCAGCGATGTCGGCACCCGTCCCCCGATCTTCGGATCGGGGGACGGGTGCAGCCGCCTCCATCGCGGGTAAGGGAACCCGGACGTGTAAGCAGTACAGCTTCACGCCGGGCACCTTACTGCGCATGCGCGAGCTCTGCCGCGCTCTGCTACTGGCCAGGCGGCCAGTAGCAGTGCGAGCAGGGAGGAGGGAGCCGGGCTTCTGACGTCAGCGGCCGCGTCCGCCGGCCAGAGCTCCCGGAAGTG
>BLSH010528309.1:508007-523831 GCA_018402905.1 Glandirana rugosa
GTAAAAATTTTGCATACTTCTTGATCTGACGTATATTATGGGAGAGGATGACTTTCTACCATTAGTACGATTCACCAAGATTTATTAGCAGATTAACTTCAGCTTTAATTATTTAGAACCACTTAGCATGATTACCATCTTTCAGTAGGAGAGGGTATTATATGCAGTCTAGTTCTTCATACGTTTTAAAAATGTTACATCATGCTGACAGAGCAGCTTACCTAGAGCTAAATAAAAAAGGTGTCCAGGGTGTTAGAGTAGCAAGGGTTCAGAAACATGCAAAATACAAAAAAACCCCCACTAAATGTGTGGGTAGCAGTAAGGAGTATAGGACATCAAAATATGTATTCACAGAATTGCAAAAAAGTGACAAAGAGGCGCCTGGCACAGTCCCTTAAGTTCAAAGAGCACTCCACAAACAAAAGTGCTGAAATATATTTAGCTTAACAGCTTAATACACATAAGTACTTCTCACTTGACGGGTTCCTCCAGTGCCTAGCAAGCATCAGTGCAGCCATGTCAGTTTATTCAAATGACTGCTCTGAGTGGTCTCTCTAATGTGTTGCGGTTGACTGCAAGATTAATGCTTCTTTAACTGAGGTTGGTGTTGTGAGTTTTCTAAAATTATAATGGTAATGTTACATGGGTAACCTAAAGTTCATATTTAACTTGTCTTAATGTATCCAACTATTAATAGGTGTAAATACATATTTGTGACATTTTCCTTTACCTTCCTTTTGTTATCACAGAATGTTATTTTCTCTAAACTTGAATAAAGAGGATGCTTGTATGGTGTATCTAAGAGCAACAAAAGGCCTGTACTCTATATCCAATAAAACAAAACTTTCTACCTATACAAGTGATCAGTATGAAGTCAAAATCTCAAAATGCATTTTTAGCAAAAGAAAGCTGTAGAGAGAGCACTACAATAGAATAACTTAAAATAAGAGTTTAATTCATTCCCAAAGATCTGATGTATTGCCAAATGTGTGCCCACTTAGGTTTCCCTATTAATACAGGAGATTATCGTCTAGCCAGTAAAAAGATTTTGATTGCTAACACTTTTCCTATCATACAACTCTTTTATTATTTATCATACAAGCAACCCTTTGGTTTCACACAGCGTTGTTGAGTTTATTTCTGTATTGCAGTCAAAAACAATAGTAAATATTGTAAATGTATACATCATTCCATAATAAAATGTACATTAGCACCATCTTTGATGTCTACAGCTTAGCTAGTGACATTTTGCAGCCTGTATGCCTCTAACACTTAATGGATTACTATTCCAACATCTACTCCTATGTAAAATTTCATTTTTTTCTTGTACAGTTGGATGAATTGGGTGCAAGGACGCACTGGATGCATTCAGCTGCCATTGTGCTTTTGCTTTAAGTAGGGTTGGCTCCCTTCAGGCACACATGCCCTTAACCTATGCATTGTTATACTGTATGTGCTCCTAATATGGAGACTCTGGAAATGTTAGAGTTAGGACCGCAGTATATACAGAGGTCCCTTGTCATGGGCACTGCGGCTTACACATATATTTGCAAATGTGTGCAAACGAAACCTTCTGTTTTTAACGCAAACTATTAGACAGGGTCAATTTGGTTGCTCTGTGGGCTGTCTGGTAAGTGTGCTGGGAAATCATTTGTTTGTTTGCGATGTGAATTTCCCTTCCATGTGCACCTTACTGAAAAGTCTAGTTGTAGGTTTGGGTGATTGTCATTTTTGTACAGTAAAACTTAATTTTACATACTTCTTAATTTGTAAGATTCAAACAATATAGTTTTTTTTATCAGTAAAAATATTAAATTTTTAATTTTAAACTTTTGTTTATGTTTTCAGGTCAAAACAGATAGGATAGCAGAAAATCACAATATATATTATTATAGTAATTTGAGTTCCTGGGTTATGGTTCATACATCATCTGTCTGAATTCAAAATAATTGACTTTATGACCTTTGATTTTGTCTGGTTAATGATGTACTTTGAGGGTTTTCTAATCTATTTTTTATTTGAATTCTCTAATCTGTCGTTGGCACTCTAAAAATCTACAGTATATCCTATGATAGGGCTCATTCACACTAGCCGCTGCATTGCAACGCATCAGTTGATATGCGGTGCAGTCTGACTGAGCTCAGCATAATGATGATGCACTGATCTCAGCAGATCACATTGTTTCCTTTTTTTAACAAACTTTATTGAGATGTCACAGACATTTCATAAAGTTCAATTGTTGGCCACTTGGTGAGGCAGTGGATTGCCCCCCACTGTGTTGTGCTGAAAAAAGAACTACATGCAGATAGGGAAACATTGAGTTTTGCCTTATTATGTGGTGGGACTGCGCTGGAATAGCCACCCAACAAAGTCCCAATGCATCTGGTGTGAACTGGTGATCCAGCTAGTAAATCTGTTGTTTTTCAACAGAAAAAAAAAATAATGCAGCTACCACATATAATGATTGGTAAGCTGTAAATATATTACATTTTTGGTTTTGGGTTTAATATCACTTTCAGTTGAACTCTTTTATAATCAAAGGATGTATAAACTGAAACTTTTCAGAACCGCCAAGTATTCAGTAATACATTTTTTTCTCCACCTTTGGTCACTGCTTCCTTCTCTACCTTCAAATAATGAATGTACTGTGGTTGATTTAAAAGAGAAGGGAATACTCACTAAGCAAAGTCAGGCTGGTTGCCTTTTGAATATTTAATTATGTGCGGGCACATAAAAAAAAACAAATAAAAAAAAAAAAAGGATTTGATCTTGCACATAATTTGGTGACATAACTTCACTAATGAAGCTATGTCACTTGAAAATTATTGACTCCTTTAGTAAATCAGCTAAATTTTAACCTTCTATAACATTTTCTTATTCCCTTACCGCTTGTTTCTGCCCGTGATCTAGATTGTACGTTTTCATAGGCAGGGTCCACTCTTCTGTTGTTTCTTGATATTGCTCCATTTTACTATACCACTATCTATGATAGTTATTGAAACATTTTATGTGTTGTTTTGTAGTTTAGTTCTATTTTGGAGTTTCCATTTTTATTTAGGCCATAGAAACGATAAAAATATGACATTATTCTACAAATACAGTAACAAATTTTAATCTACTTGTTTTATTCTGCGCAATGTTTACACACTTCTCATAGTTGCGGATACATAGCTGAATTATAAAAATGAAATATGACTAGCAAAGCTGCCACCTGGAATCAATGCTGCCTGCACTTCATATGAAGATTACATCATTTTGTATGCCTTTTAATAAACAGACCTGGGAATCCATATGCAGTAATAAACATTTGTAAACCCAGTTTAGCACATGTAAAACACTTTTCTGATTTGATGTAGGAGTCATTTCTATTCTAGACTGTTTTCCCTTCAATACACAGTTAGGTTCAGTTGGAAATTCAGTTCTTAACCAGATTGGGTTGCATATACAGGCTAGATACTCCTTTAGCAATTCCTTTTTGTTTTGGCATTGGCATATTTTACCCTGACTGGGGACATTGGTGGTTTCAAAGTAAAACTGTGTTAACTTTATATCCCCCATACATATACAAAGGAATAAAAAAAAAAAAATATATGATGTCATAATTGAAGTGAACATAGCTCTCCCCGCAAAATATCAGATTGCAATAAATAAAATTCTGACGCGAGGAAATAGTTTCAGGCTCCTGTCAATCGGGTTGCTTTTTTGCCTATATTTATTTATGGAACCAAAATATTTCTGATCTCCACTGGTATATGTATAGAATAGTACTATACACAGAACATGCTTAATAGAAAGCAATATATGGAACATACTTATCTGGTTTAAAATCATTCAAGGTCAAACATCTCTTCAGAGACTAGTTTTATAGTAAAAAATAAGAAAGAAAAAAATGCCAACTGCTGGTACATGAATAATTTTAGTTAACAATAAAAGCAGATGAAAAAACCTCAACAAACATGTTCTGGTTTATATATAGTCAAACCTTAACATTTTGAGTGATAATTAAACAACACCTGGAAAAACACTAACATTTCAAATTATTAATTTATTTTGTATGTGTCCTAACAACTTTCCTTAAAAAGACTAGATAACAGTCCCGGTGTAATTGTTCAATAAATGATATTATATAAGTAATATACAGTTATAACATGCATATAGATGAAGTACAGAAGACCAGTTAGCACGCAGTTAATCCCCCTGCTGCTTACCTTGAATAGAATTCAACTAATTGAAAGTTTATGTCTGCTCTGTGTGCTTGTGTCTCCTCCTCCTCCTCCTGTCTAATCTTTGCTTTTTTGAGCTTTTTCTGTGAGAATTTATAGACCCTGATCCAGCCTCCTCACTCCAATCCCTGCCTAGGTCTTTCTTACATCATTTTTTTCTGGATTTTCCACTGATCTTTATTTTAAGACTGTACTTCCACTGTGTCTTCCATCCTTTTACCTTTGTTTCCTCTTTTTTTTTGCATAGGATAGTTGATCATCTAGAGAAATAGATGCCTTCTGCTTAGGTAGAAAATGATCAGTAGACATTGCTGACCGTGTATATTAAATTAAATAATTCTTATTCAGAATTAGAACTTGTCTAATATGTATATATATATATATATATATATATATATATATATATATTTTTTTTTTTTTTTTTTTTCACTTGTTGGGGAAAAATAGTTTCAGTGGCAAATGGAGTGGAGTTATTTCAACTGTGTTAGTGCCTCATCGCAAATAATCTGTAATTACAATTCTTATTTCATTTTTACCCCAGCATTTTATTTGACATATCCAAACCTCAGGAAATGGTTTTGCTTTTTGGAACTAAAATAAAAATTATAGAATCAAACTCTATGCTGAATTTGGATTGTGGTTCATGCCTTTTTTCTTATTTCTTTTTTCTGCTTGTTGAAATTATTCCATATCCATCTTTTTTTTAGCTACTGTATACCAATTGTTGATTTTCCTTTAAATATGTTCTAAAATATATGACAGTTTTGTTGCATACCATATACTTTATATTTGTATATACTGTATATTTTATATTGTGGTTAAAGTTTATTTTATTTCTCACTTTATGACATAAAAAAGAGAAACACAGGAGATAATAGACTTGTAAAAGCCTGACTTAGGAATCTCATTCTAATATAATGCCTGCATTTTTGGTGGATCTATATGAGAATAAATTGCAGAAAAAGAGGGGAAGATGATGTTACAGAGATGTGAACACCACTAATATCTCTATAATAATAAATACATGTAACATATGCATGTTTATTGGGATCATTTTGAATATTATTTGGTTTTATGTACCATGAATTAATTACACCCATTGGTTCACTGATGTTTAATAACAGTAGTAAATTATGATTTACCTGGAAGGCATTGTCCGAAACAGTGTGAATTGCAGGTCAGTTTCTTCATCCTGGAATGTAAACATGAGTGCGAAATATAAGACTATTCATGTGTGGATCTTAGCCAGATATCAAAAGAGATCATGATCTACCAGTCACATTTACAATATTGGGGCTTCCAACGTAGAATGCTGCAATTAATGAAATATTGCACGATTTTAAGCCTTGCAATTCTAGTGTCCACCTAAACAAAAATTACACATTAACTTTATAAATGAACTCTTTTAAACAAGGGCCTATAGGTGGAGTGCCTGGTTATGACACAGTCTTGAATCAGCAGGAATAGGGAATTTCTATTTAGACTGAAAATCACATTTAGGTTTCATGCAATGAAGAAGAAATATATAAACTGAAGTATAATGCAAGCAAAGGAAATTAATATGAGCTAATGACTCAAAAAATAGATAAACAAATGAAAGGATTGGGCATATACTAAAAGAAAACATAAAGTGACCCTGGTTGATATTATTGGGTAACTGATATTATATATGTCTTTCCTTATACACATTTTCCATTTTTTTTTACCTTTTGAAACAGTCAAAACACAGACTTGTGGGATAAGATACAAGAGCAAAGATGCCACATAGAAAGAATCTTGAATTCTGCAGCGGGAATTAGTTATGGAAAATTAGGAAAGTAGTTTATTTCTATATGCAAGCTAGATAGGCGAAACATACAGGAGAAAGGGAAAAACCAAATGGGTTGGTTGAGGGTGTTAGTGGTTCTGGAAGTCTGACTTTCATTCTTTAAAAGATGCAAAACATGCACTAACAATGTATGAAGGTAAAACTAGATATACACTATACTACCAAAAGTATCGGGACACCTGCCTTTACACACATATGAAATTTAATGGCATCCCAGTGTTGTTCCGTGGGATTCAATATTGAGTTGGCTCACCCTTTACAGCTATAACAGCTTCAACTCTTCTGGGAAGGATGTCCACAAGGTTTAGGAGTGTGTCTATGGGTATATTTGACCATTCTTCCAGAAGCACATTTGTGAGGTCAGGCACGGATGTGGACGAAAAGCCTTATTTGCAGTCTCCGCTCAAATTCAGCACAAAGGGGTTCTATTGGGTTGAAGTCAGGAAAAAATAAAGGAATAACCACTCTCAATGCAGTACAAGCAATGTCCATAAAGACATGGATGAGTGAGTTTGGGGTAGAGGAACTTGATTGGCGTGCACCTCAACCTGATAGAACATCTTTGGAATGAATTAGAGCGGAGAATGTGAGCCAGGCCTTCTCAACCAACATCAGTACCTGACCTCAGAAATGCGCTTCTGGAAGAATAGTCAAATATTCTCATCGACACATTCCTAAACCCTGAAGCAAAAACTGTGATTTATAACCACAGTAGAAAAAAATGGGACTTTAGAGGTACTTGATAAAAACCCTCTCTGAATGATTGGACTAACACATGGATGTAAAATATACAACATTTATTATTGAATAAAAGAGCATAAATTCGCCCACATACATGTGGAGAAAACACAACACATAGTGTAGAAACAAAATAATTCAGACAAAACAAATAATAAAACTCGAAGGGTCAGATTGCTTCCTAAAGGAGTGGAATTGTGGCCAAAGGATAGCTGGGAAGCAGAGTCAGATACGTCCTCCCGACGCGTTTCGCCTCTGATGGCTTCTTCAGGGGAGAATGCACAAGACTGCACTACGGGTATATGTATCCTAAATAGACAGAGATACAGTCCGATAAAATGTGGAAAAGGTATATATGTATATGTAACAAAATACAAACTTTGTCTAGAATGTGCAGGCTAACCTACACAATTCATTCATAGTCTGATCAGGCAAACACAACTACAATGTAGTATTAGAAACATATCCTAAATAAATCAATGCATTTTAGATTTGATTTTCTATATAGGAGATGATTTACCTTAGAGTGTAACATCAAAGAGAGGTAGGGTCGGCTTTAGACATGCCAATAATTAGTTTAATAAATTAGTAGACCACACTGCATATTTCAGCATGGTGCTTGGACCAACATTAAAGTGGAGTCTTTATTGGAGTCATTCAAGGGTTCCAGCAGGGACGTGGAGGCACGCAGGGCAGGGATCAGCATGCACAAATATGATGCGCCATGTGAAACAGAACGCCCTGATTAGACATAGCGTCTGAAAATGTAACCAACAGTTCTAAAACAAGGGGAGAAGAAAGAAAATGAAATATAAAATAATTGATATTTTAGGGGGGACCCAAGTGTGTACATATGGGTATAAGTATGTCCATAAAGGAGTGTCAAAAAACATCAAAGAATCAAAATCCTACCGTGGACAAGGGGCGGTAAATATGTAGCCCAGATGGAAGTCCAATAGTAAGTATGACCGTCTTATGAACCAAAGAATACCTAATATAGCAAACACAAAAATAAGGCTAATAAACTCCCCGTACAACAACGTAAAAGTACAGTGCTTCTACTTTACATTTAGGGATGTGGTACTGATTTAAAAGGCGGTGGTTGATAATTGTTTGTTACACTCCTAAACCCTGTAGACAGCCTTCCCAGAAGAGTTGAAGCTGTTATAGCTGCAAAAGTGAGCCAACTCAATATGGAACCTCACGGACTAAGACTGGGATGCCAATTAAAGTTCATGTGCGTGTAAAGGCAGGCTTCCCAATACTTTTGGTAATATAGTGTAGGTTAGGAAGGTAGTAAAGAATGACATAAAAAGATAGTAAAGTATTTTTGCTTCCTTCATACCTTTAAAGGATCTTTAAAAAGATTTAGTCAGATGGAAGTAATCTGTCTTTCGTGTATGCAGCACTGGAATGAAAGTCAGTGAACAGAAATGCAAAATCAATACTGACCTCAAGTCGCTTAGCAAGGATGCAGAGACTGCAATGTTGACTGTAAGAACAATTTTAGGTACAAGATTGCTGACAAAGGCTAAGAAGTTTTTCATTACTCCTCCTAGTAACATGTGAATATTGTGGACATCCACGAAGGAGCTGTATTAAGATAGCTCTTCTAGCTTGCTGATTTCCTTATTTGGTAGCAAACTATCTCTGAGAAGCCTTATACAGCTTAGAGAGAGGAAGTCAAGGCCATGGACTATGTTGGCTAGCAGTGCTGATTTTTCCTACTTTTAAGCGCATCAAAGTTTGATTTGTACACCCTCATTCAACAAACGTGAATTGCATTGAGAGTAGTCATTCCTTTATTTTTTTGTGTGTGCCTGGAGTTGAAATGAGCTGTCAGGAAGAGAAGCCAGAAGAGCTTGATGGTGGTATAATTCCTAATATTCACTTCCAGTTCAAGAAAATTAGACATAGAGCTAAGGGCTGGTCCAGAATGCCATGGACATGCCTCCTGGAGTTGGGCTTTGGTCTGAGTTCTGCAAAACTGGGAAAACAGGGGAGGAGGTCTGGACATGGACCTCAAGACTCATATATAACAAGCTGAAGTCAAAACCAGGAGTACCGACTCACCCTCATTGGGTGGGGTTCATCCAAAAACAAGGACCAAAGATATATGATAGAACAAAAGGGAGAGGGATGTTGAGATCCCGCAAAGCAGTCCGTACCTCGTTCGAGGAATGTGAACACACAGCAGAGTTCTCCTTAACGAACTTTATTCAAAAAAATATATAGTACAAAAATCCAGGTTAGACAAATTGCAATGAGCACATGCAATATAAAAAAAAATATTTATTGCATGTGCTCATTGCAATTTATCAAACCTATATTTTCGTACTATATATTTTGTTTAATAAAATTCATTAAGGAGAACTCTGCTGTGTGTTCACATTCTTCGAATGAGGTATGGACCGCTTTGAGGGATCTCAACACCGCTCTCCCTTTTGTTTGATTTGAGTTCTGACTGTCACTTTAAATAAGCATCTAGAAAGCCTTAGTGGGTTTAGGCATGACTTGAAGTTTAGCTGCTTGCTTAAAGAAACTCTCTCATGCGAGAATTATAGAGGCTACTATTATTGAGCTGTACTTTTAAGAATGCTAGTTCTCCATATGTCGGAACGACCACTTAAAAAATATAAGGCTTCCCTCACTATACAGTTGTTGAATGCTGCCAAAGCCTGTATTCCTCTCTGTTGGTGATCGGAGAGCCCACCGTCCCTAGCACTATGGTTCTCAAAAGTTAATGAACTGAGGGACATGGAGGACCTCACCGCCACGCTGCACAACTGGGAGGAGATCTTCCGAGAGACCTGGAGACCCTGGCAATATTTTGTTTTCACCGATGCATACCTCGAGGAGGTCTCACATTCTGGTTGACCCCTTGTGGTCGGTCCTGCGCACCTGGGCGAGAGAGGCCCTTCGCTCCTCTTATCTATCATCCGTCCTGCCTTCTCCTCATTCCTTTCACTTACCACTAGTACTCTATCATTGGGCACCTACCTTTACATAAATCACCCCCCCTTTTCTATATTCCTCTGTCCTAAGATATCTAGTTTATAACAGGACCAATTTGCGATGGGGATGCTACTCATATCCCCAATTATCCCAACTGGATATCTCACCTATGTTTCACCGGGCTGTCAGGGAATTATTTTTCCTTGACACTTTATATGTTTTAATTAACAAGGGAAAAATTATTACTGCTATATACATGTTTGGGTTCCGCCCATGGTTATCTGTATAGTTACCCAGCTCAGAACGTTATTAGGGTACTACATGATTGTATACTCTTTCTCTGTACCTAGTCAATGCTGTATCTTGCTGGGCTTCATGCAACTCCTTTCTATACCGGTCAGTTCGATCATATGTTTATGCATTGCAATGTGAATGTAAACTACAGGGTGGGCCATTTATATGGATACACCTTAATAAAATGGGAATGGTTGGTGATATTAACTTCCTGTTTGTGTCACATTAGTATATGTGAGGGGGCAAACTTTTCAAGATGGATGGTGACCATGGCGGCTATTTTGAAGTCGGCCATTTTGAATCCAACTTTTGTTTTTTCAATAGGAAGGGGGTCATGTGACACATCAAACTTATTGGGAATTTCACAAGAAAAACAATGGTGTGCTTGGTTTTAGCGTAACTTTATTCTTTCATGAGTTATTTCCAAGTTTCTCTTTGTTTACAGCCATTGACATGTCGCCGAGGTTAACACGTGCGGAGCGGATAGAAATTGTGTTGATGTCGGTGAACGCAGTAACCGGGTCATTGCAGCAGATTTCAATGCAAGACAGCCTACAAGACCACCCATCTCCTATGCTACAGTTAGCAAGCTGCTTGCTAAGTTTCGTGAAACTGGTTCAGTGTTGGATTTGCCAAAATGCGGATGCATGAAATCTGTCACTAATGAAGAAACATCAGTGGCTGTCCTAGCTTCATTCAGCAAGAGCCCACAGTGTAGCACTCGCCGCGCGTCACTGGAGAGTGCCATTAGTCGAACATCCCTTCGGCGGATATTAGGTACTCACAAATGGCACCCTTACAAACTCCAGCTACTGCAGCATCTCAACGAGGATGACCCAGATCGGCGCACTGAATTTGCAGAATGGGCAAAACAAAAATTGGAACAGGACCCTCAGTTTACGCAGAAGATTTTGTTCAGTGATGAGGCAAACTTTTATGTGAATGGTGAAGTTAACAAACAAAACCACCGCTATTGGTCTGACACTAACCCACATTGGATAGATCCCTCCAAGACTGTTGGAACCAAAAAATTGATGGTATGGTGTGGTATATGGGGTACAAAGATAGTGGGGCCATTCTTCATCAATGGAAACCTCAAGGCCACTGGATATGCGAAATTGCTACATGATGATGTGTTTCCCTCTTTATGCACTAAAGCTGGCATGTTCCCTGAGTTTTTCCAGCAAGATGGTGCACCACCACATTATGGGTGTCAGGTCCGAGCATTCCTAGATGAACAGTTTCCTGGAAAGTGGATTGGTCGTCGTGGGCCAGTTGAATGGCCCCCAAGGTCTCCCGATCTGACCCCCTTAGACTTTTATCTTTGGGGTCATCTGAAGGAAATTGTCTATGCTGTGAAGATACGAGATGTGCAGCATCTGAAACTACGGATACTGGAAGCCTGTGCTAGCATTTCTCCTGCGGTGTTGCTATCAGTGTGTGAAGAGTGGGAGAAGAGGGTTGCATTGACAATCCAACACAATGGGCAGCACATTGAACACATTTTATAAGTGGTCAGAAACTTGTAAATAACTCATGAAAGAATAAAGTTATGTTAAAACTAAGCACACCATTGTTTTTCTTGTGAAATCCCCAATAAGTTTGATGTGTCACATGACCCTCTTCCTATTGAAAAAACAAAAGTTGGATTCAAAATGGCCGACTTCAAAATGGCCGCCATGGTCACCACCCATCTTGAAAAGTCCCCCCCCTCACATATACTAATGTGCCACAAACAGGAAGTTAATATCACCAACCATTCCCATTTTATTTAGGTGTATCCATATAAATGGCCCACCCTGTACATTTTTTCTGAAAATAAATGAATTACAAAAGGATAAGAAATTCAAAAGAATGCTAGTTCTTTCACTGTCATGCTGATGCATTGGTTTTAATGCTGTCTGAGTTGTTGACCTAGAACAAAAGATGTCAACCCACATAGAAGCTTACCAGTGTGATCCCCAAGTGGTGTATAAAGCTAATTCAAAGAAGAGGCATGGCTAATTGATTAAATCCACTTACTTAGGTCTAAACACTTTGATCCCCATACAGAAATTTCCCAATGTAGTTCATTTATGTAAAACCAACATCTCGGAAAACATGGGGGTTTCAAAATACAGCCTCTGCCTTCACCAACAGCCCCAGAGACAGAATCAGTACCATACTTACACTGCTTGAAATACATCTTTAGAGACTCAATGAGTTTAGCAGTGAAACCACCAGAAATACATTCATAGATTTACAACCAATTCTGCTGTGATACTACCAGAAATACAATCAGTTCTGCCATGACACCACTAGAAACTAATCTGCAGAGGTAAAATCAGTTCTGCAGTAACCCTACCAGAATGAAATACAATCAGTTCTGCTGTTACAGTGCCAGAAGCATATCTGCATAGATTATTATTATTATTACTATTATTATTTGTATTATACAGGGCCAACGGTTTGTGTATCACTTTACAAAGTAAAGGGAGACCATACAGTTACAATATGTAATATATATGTTGCCGCGCTAAAACAATAATGATGTGCTAAATTCAGAAGTCAATATCAAGGTGAAAGATGACAAAAATATGTGAAAACATTAACGTTCAATTGTGTGTCTTGAAAAGAACACCACAGGTGCTGTTAAATGGAGGCCATGTTAATCCATTCCTGTGATCACCACATGAACCATCACCGTTATAGAGAATGCACTCTTACCAGACTGAAGAGACCCCACTACAGAGTCTAGTTCACCTGTTGTAAACACTTTCCTCGGGGAACACTCCAATACATAATAATTGGCTCCAATAAATTAGACTGGTTCACTCTTCAAGGTAAGTAGGATCAATGATGACCACATATTACCGAATATAGTCAATTGAACAGTTCAACACAAAGCATTGCCATACAGGGTTAAAAGAAAGCATGGTTTTCCAGTCCTGCATCAATAGCCTAAAATGTATTGTCTGAAAGGGGTAAAAATGTCACAGCGGCCACTGGGGCAAACACTGCCAGTCTCATAAACAAAAAGCTGATAAGGGTCCTCCGTTTGAATGCCATAGGCAATGTGCAGATATCATAAATCTTTCTCCAACAGAGAAAATATTACTGTTTTTTTCGCAAAAAATGGTGAGAGCATGGCTGTGTCAGTACAGTTACAATACAATTCAATATAAAAGGATAAGTAGGGCCCTAATCGTGAGAGCTTACAATCTAAAAGAGAAGGACAAGTGATAAAAAAGGCAATAACTACGAGGAATAAACTGACGGAGTAGAAGCACAGTTTTTAGGTGGAGGTGGAGGGGGGGATAGAGTTCCTAAATAAGAGATGAGTGTTCAGGGATCACCTTAAGTTAAATTAGTTGATAGCCGAACAGTTTGAAGAAGGAAGTTACAGAGGATTGCAGATACAGTCATTGGCAGTGACACTGTTAATAATATGTACACAAAGATATTATCAATACACATGCTTTAATATGCTCGGTCATTTAAAAAAGTAGCACATAAGGGTTGTATAAAAGACCAGCGTCGGAATCTGTTATCCACACAGTAGCACAGGCTGTGCATTAGGCAGATATATGGCTCATTCTAAAACACGCTGTTTCTCAGAACTTGCCACCTGTGTGCACAAGGGCTGGGAGCAGGGGTGATAGGAGAAGATAGATGCAGCTACAACTGAAGAATTGGAGGGAACATTGGGAGATCAAGTCAAGCAAAAAGAAACTGGTAGACCAAACTGAATTGTTAGGTGACAATTTTTGGTGTCTAAAATTAGCCCTAATCATTAGTGTAAGTTAGATGAAATGAGCCCCAATCATTGGTATGATCATCAGAATGATCAAATGACTCCTAAGTCACTGATGTCAGTGAGATAAAATGTACCACAATACTTGGCATTACTGCCCCCCACTGCAGTCATCTAGCTGATCTCACTCTTCTGCACTGCTCTGCCTCCATTCCATTCCACTCCTCCACTGGGCTAGAACTTTTATCTGGGAGTGTTGGGCAGGAGATCACATTGCTACACATCACCAGCTTACCTGCATTACCATTGCTGGAATGCAAACAGCATTCCAGCACTTTACCATAGTGCAAGAAATTTAGTTAAGCTCCTGGGAGACCACCCCGAAATATTGTCTGACTCCTGAGTTTACTGGAAGACTTGACAGGTCCATGGAACCCATATACAGATAAAGGGTTTACACTTTTCAGATACTCAATTAAAGCACACTTGCTCTGGGTCTGTGATTCAAAAGAACGTAAGTCAGATACAGCCGGGCAACTAGCATTTTCTCCAGCAGTGGCTTCCATGTACACACTCATGATAGGAGTCACCTTTAACCACTTGCTTACTGGGCACTTAAACCCCCCTCCTGCCCAGACCAATTTTAGGCTTTCAGCGCTGTCGCATTTTGAATGACTATTGCGTGGTCGTGCAACGTTGTACCCAAACATAATTTTTATCATTTTTTTCCCACAAATAGAGCTTTCTTTTGGTGGTATTTGATCACCTCTGCAGTTTTTATTTTTTGCGCTATAAACAAGCAAATATCGATGATTTTGAAAAAAAGAACAATATTTTTTACTTTTTGCTATACAAATTAAAAAAAAAAAAAAAATGTTTCATTGGGTTTGGCAGATTTATATTCTTCTATATATTTTTGGTAAAAAAAAAATCGCAATCTGCGTATGTTGATTGGTTTGCGCAAAAGTTATCGCATCTACAAACTATGGGAATTGATTTATGCCATTTTTATTATTTATTTATTTTTTACTAGCAATGGCAGCAATCTGCGATTTTTATCAGGACTGCGATATTGGGGCTGACATGTTGGTCATTTTTGACACTTTTTTGGGACCAATGACATTTATACAGCGATCAGAAATTTAAATAGCCACTGATTACTGTATAAATGTCATTGGCAGGGAAGGGGTTAACACAAAGAGGGCAGTGAAGGGGTTAACTGTGTTCCCTGCAGGTGTGGCCGGGACATAACAGATCTAACTGATCCCAGTGACAGGGGATCAGTCACAGAATGGAGAACCGCCATGTTTACATCGGCGGTTCCCCGTTCTGCAGCTCTGACAGGCGATCGCGGGTCTCGGGCGGACATCGAGTCCGCCCGACCCACGGGCACACCCACGGAGCGTGTGGCGGCTGCTCGTGCGAGCCGCCTGTGAGTGTGCGCCAGGAGTGTGCACAGGGGACGAGGTCCCGGAAATTCAGATCCGCGCTGGAGCCATACTTCGGCAATAGCGCGGATCTGAAGGGGTTAAAGAGACAGTAAGAAAACACATTACACTCTATGTTTAAGATCCCCAGAATAGAAATGAGATTTTCTTCAAAGGCTTTAATAAAGTTATAAATTTTAAAGGAGTGAGGATGGAGCTGGCGCTGTCTAGACTTAATCGAGAACTGGTGCTAATGTGCTGGGAGGTATTGGATGGGTGTCCGTAAAAAGTCCGTAAATGTCCGTAAAAAACAACTATGTTAAAAATATGTAGAAAGTATATAGAACACCAGTGTGAAAGCAATTAGTATGTGTGGGTCTAGTCCCACAGTTAAAAATTACAAATTAGAAATTGGTGATCCGTGAATTTATGTGCTATTGTCCGTGAAAAGTCCGTAAAAATAAAATATCTGTAAAACTGTGAATCTCAAACAATAAATAAAATTCATGTGATATTGTCCGTGATGAGTCCGTAAAACTTCAGTAAAACAACTGTGGAACTGTAAATCTCAAACAATGTTTAAAATTATTGTTCATAAATTTCAGTCTTGGTGAATGAGCTTGATC
>BLSH010528326.1:20502-35353 GCA_018402905.1 Glandirana rugosa
TCGGCTCTATAAGGCTCGATTTGGGGCACTCTCCTTCGGCTTTTTTGTGTCCGGGGACCTCTTCGTCGCGCGGTGCAATCAGTGTCAGGTCTTTCTGCACTACGACGTTCGTGGAGTTTCTTTGTTGTCGCTTGCCTTCTGGTTCGAGTGGTTGGCCAGTCATAACGACTAAATGTGTGGTAACGTTCACTGTAATTTCGATGTAAGTGTAGTCACTATCGCCTGGATTCCGTCCTAAAAGTGTTGTACCAAAGGTCCCATCTCCTTTAACTTCTATGATGGTGTGCGGTACTGTGACCGTTAGGTAACTACGTGTATGGGTTTCAGGCAGGTTTCTGATTCTTATATTATGTCTGCGGCCGCGATTTTCAAGGTCTTCTAAATGGCGTCGCATGTCTCTGAGATGCAGGGTATGTGCATCAATGGATTGCCAGTGTCATGGCGTGTGGTAGTATCTTCAATTTCCTCTACCCTGGAAACCATGTTGTGAAAATCCTGCCTTAGGTCCGCTATCACTGATGTGAATGTAGCTTTAATGTCACTTGCAATGGTGTGTAAATCAGCAATACTGACCGGTTGGTGAGCTTGGTCTTCCGTTCGCTGTTGTTTCTTTGAGGTGCTTGCAGCATCACGTCTTTCTGGACTGTGACTAACGTGGCGCGCTGCTTCTCCAGGGGCCTGTGTTTTTTCGGCTTCCTCTCACGGGGTTTAGCTCGGAATATCTCGGCTATGGAAGCGTCCGCTTCGGGTGGATGTGCCCTGGGAGAGCGGGATAGAGTGGGGGATTGATCCCCTTGTACTTTGCCCATTTTGGCTGTCCTGATGCGCTCTTACAGCGTGCCAGGGATCGCGGTGTGGCAGAGCTGTAGTCTCAAGCCGCCATCTCCCTTGACGTCCAGGCCACGCCCCCGAATCCTCTTTCACTTCTCCATGACAACATCATGAAGCTGGTGGACCTTGCGCTCCTCCACCTTCTGTTTGAGGATACCCCACAGATGCTCAATAGGGTTTAGGTCTGGAGACATGCTTGGCCAGTCCATCGCCTTTACCCTCAGCTTCTTTAGCAAGGCAGTGGTTGTCTTGCAGGTGTGTTTGAGGTTGTTGTTATGTTGGAATACTGCTCTGTGGCCCAGTCTCCGAAGGGAGGGGATCTTGCTCTGCTTCAGTATGTCACAGTACCCTCAATGAACTGCAGCTCCCCAGTGCTGACAGCACTCAGGCAGCCCCAGACCATGACACTCCCACCACCGTGCTTGACTGTAGGGAAGACACACTTGTCTTTGTACTCGTCACCTGGTTGCCGCCCCACACGCCTGACACCATCTGAACCAAATAAGTTTATCTTGGTCTCATCAGACCACAGGACATGGTTCCAGTAATCCATGTCCTTAGTCTGCTTGTCTTCAGCAAACTGTTTGCAGGCTTTCTTATGCATCATCTTTCGGAGAGGCTTCCTTATGGGACGACAGCCATGCAGACCAATTTGAATCTCTGAGCATGTGCACTCAACCTTTTTGGTCGACCATGGCGAGGCCTGTTCTGAGTGGAACCTGTCCTGTTAAACAGCCATATGGTCTTGGCCACTGTGCTGCAGCTCAGTTTCAGGGTCTTGGCAATCTTCTTATAGCCTAGGCCATCTTTATGTAGAGCAAAAATCCTTTTTTTCAGATCCTCAGCGGGTTCTTTGCCATGAGGTGCCATGTTGAACTTCCAGTGACCAGTATGAGAGAGTGAGAACGATAACACCAAATTTAACACACCTGCTTCCCAATCATACCTGAAACCTTGTAACACTAATGAGTCACATGACACCGGGGAGGGGAAATGGCAAATTGCACCCAATTTGGAAATTTGCACTTCGAGGTGTACTCACTTTTGTTGCCAGCGGTTTATACATTAATGGCTGTATGTTGAGATATTTTGAGGGGACAGCAAATTTACACTGTTATACAAGCTGTACACTCACTAGACATTGTAGCAAAGTGTAATTTCTTCAGTGCTGTCACATGAAAAAATAAAATATTTACAAAAATGTGAGGGGTGTACTCACTTTTGTGAGATACTGTATGTCTCTTTGTAGAACATTATATAATAGACAGTAATTGCATATTTTTTTATGTAGTCCATAGAGTGAAATATTTCTACCTTGTCTAAGAAACAAGAGATTTGCTGTTCCATCCAGAGTACAGATTGCCTTTGGCTGTTCAACCAAGTTTCAGAAGTTTTTATTGTTTTATCAATGACCAAGACAGTGAAGTGAAACAAAAAAGAAAAGTCTACAGGAAAGATAGGCAGCAAGAAGTGCAGATGTCACAGAATGCTGTATGATAAATATTCTGATATCATATGCATAGATGGTATTAATTTAAGCCTTGGAAGAAAAATCAATAGAGCAGAAGATTTCATTGTGTGCCTTTTATTTTCTTCTAATTAACAAAGCTTCCATCAGTAGATGCATACCCTAATGGTAATTAATGAAAGTCCTGCATCAGAATTACCCTTCTGCTTCCTGTGCAAGGAATTAAAAAATGTTACCCCTGTGGTTTATAATGCAAGTGTGCTATTCCCCTGGGAGCTTTCACATAATCTGTGATTAGTATCCTGGATATTTTACAAAGGTCTCAGTGCCTGAGAGCCCTATTTCAAAAGGATTACTTGCTTGCTACTGCATCACATTTCTAGAGCTCAGCATACATACCTGTTCATGTGAAAGACATAAACAATACAATTCCTAAAAATTCAATGGAAAAAGACTTATTTTAAAACTTTACAATAACTCATTATATACAATTCCATCATCCTAGCAAACGGGTGAAATTTTCAATTGAGCTGCTAGTGGGAGTGCAATGATTACGGAAATGCGAGAGGGGGAGAATAGCACTTCAAAAGGATTACTTGGTTGCTACTGAGTCATGCATCCCTAGAGCCCAGTACACATTTATTTTCATATGAAGGGCACAAAAAAAAAAATCATAAATAATGAAAAAATGCTTAGCTTGTTTTAGTACACCAGATAAATATTTAAGATAGCTTGACAGTGAAAGTGCCTGCAATGGCTTCTAAAATGAGTGGGGTAGAAAAAAATAGAAATGAGTGAGACGAGGGTTTAGTTTCTAAAGGCATGGAGTTTTCTTGTATGTACACATTTTTAAGTAAATATCTGGTGCATAAGATGAAGCTGTGTTTACTTTGAATACCCAATCATGTTCAATTTTAGCTTGCACATGATTCAAGTATAAAATGTTTGGTAAATGGGAGGGGCATGATGACTGCTCTATTGTATGGCTGCTCTCTAAAGGAGCACTGCTCCGACCATGGCCGGGACAAGGGCCACCCCTGCAAAAGGGACAGCTGCCCTGGGTGTAGCATGTATTGTAGGAATGTGGGCATCGCAAGTTCCTTCTACTATAAGGCTGACAGGAGTAGTGACAGCAGCATCACTACTTCTGTCAGCCCAGCACAAGTGGCAAGGTCTGCAGGTGAGAGTCGGGAGGAGGCACGGGCTGTGTTCTCTCTCTCCCAATCCTCATCATTAGCTTGCACATAATGAAGGGGGGTGGGAGGGGAAAATTTGTCATCTTTGCCTTGGGCACTGGATGATTTTGTCCCGGCACTGGCTCCAGCACAGGGGATAAAGAACAGATGGTGACGTTTCTCATCTGCTTTATACACTGCCACTGAAGGAGTATCTCCCTGAGCACTCAAAGGGATGTCCCTGAAGTGCAAAGAGTGGCCCCAGCTGCGGAAACTATACACAGTCCTACCGCCGGCTGGAGCTAGGCTACAACAAAATTCCAGTGGTTGCCGCTCACAGCACACACACACCACCGCTGATGGCTCCCAAGACTCTGCTCCCAGAAGATCCCAAGAACAACATTCCTCACATATCTCATCTCTTCTAGCTGCTCCATTCCATCTACTCAGAGCTCTGAGAAATCTAAGGAAAGGGTGATTCCAGAACCAGCTACATCCCATTTCTCTGCACCTACAGGGGTGAGTGACTTACAGGAGGGCATATATAGTTCTGATAGTACTCCAGACCCCATATCATAAGCATGCTTTTATCTCTCAGATCCTCTCTCTAGTCAGATGTTCTGTATGAGCGACTCTAAAGGGGACATACGAGATCTGGGCGATAGAGTGGGACATATAGAACATACTATGGGAAACTTTGTTTCATCCTTCAATAGCTTACTTGACTCTCATAATGAAAAACTGGATGAACTGTCCTGGTTGTGGACTAAAGTGGTGGATCTTGAGGATATATCCCGCTGCAGTAATCTCACAATCAGAGGTATCTCATTCTCTGAAATGGTTCAACCAAACCAGTTATCAGCTGTGTTCACGAGATCCATCCTTCCCACAGTAGCAGAGGCAGAGCTGCTAATCAGCTATGTCCCTTAATCCTCTCTTTTGTCTGATAACATGCCTAGGGAAGTAATACTAAGAATACATGTCTACCATGTCAAGGAAAAAATTATGGTGATTTTCCACAAACCAGAACATATTCCAGAACAGTATTCCACACCGTATGTGTTTTTGGATATTTCCCAGTAAACCCTCCAGAAACGTCAAAATCTGCTGCCGGTTACTAAAGTTTTAAGAAACCATTAAAATTTATACCGTTGAGGTCATCCAACAAATTTATCATTACCCACAATGGCTCGCCCGAGACGGTCTCAGACTTTGATCACTGAGAGATTCATAAATACTCCTGGAAGACTCACCCCCCCCCCCAAATTTCAGTGCCCCCTAATTACCTAGTGCCTAATGGCAAAAAAGGACTCTTACCAGGGAAGTGCCTGATTGTAATACGCTAATGTACCATTGTATATAATACCTGTGCCTTCAACTTCTTTTTTCTTCAAGATCATTCTGCAGAATGTCCACTATCAAGAGAGGCTCTCTTATTTTCTGTGTAGACTTCAACCTCTTCATGGACCCTACAATAGACTCCACTTTAGTAAATTAGATAGAGAGGCCTGTATTTACACAATCTCTTTCACGAAGAAGATGTGTACAACGTATGGAGATGTCAACATGACACTGAAAGAGACAATACTTATTATTCTGCCAGACATGTCTCTTACTCATGTATTGACTTATTTGCTGTTGACAAATGGCTACTACAAAGGATTTCATCTTCCAATACCCATGATATTACTTGGTTCAACCATGCAGTTGTTTCTATTTATATAGGGGAGAATTCTTGCCTTATAAAGCTTCCACATAACACTTCTTACCTTTTCCAAACTTTGATACCAATGGTCAGTCAGTAGAGGATCCTTATATTTTATGGAATGGCCATAAATTGTATATGAGTGGCATCATATCACAACTCTTTACCAGAGCCAAATGACATCAAACTCAGAAATGTTACACTTTATTGACAGAAATATGAGCTTTAGAGGTTAAGAACAAAACATTAACAGATCAAAACACTTCTACTTCTATTTCACAACATAGGCATGATTTACACAGATGTCTCTGTAAACAACACAATAAATAACCTCTAAAATACTTAGCTCCCTGTCTAATGATAGATCGCCAAGCCTTGTTGGGTTCCCCAGTGAGTATTACAGACAACTTAAGGAAATCCTTATACCTCACCTCAACAAGCTTTATTCTAAAGTGGCTTTGTTATCCTGATTTCTGCCAGAAATGCTAACAGCTTTTATTATAACAATTCCAAAACCAGGCAAGGTACCAATTACACCTCAGAATTGCATACCCATTTCCTTGCTAAATTTGAATGTAAACATTTCTGCAAAGATCCTTGCACCCTGTCTATTTAAAATTCTCACTACTCTCACAAAACCTGAAAAAACGGGGTTTACCCATGGCAGAAAAACCTCAGACGCTATAAGGTGGTTTATAAATATTCTCCATTTGCTGAAAATAATTGAACACCTTCTCTCCTTCTTTCAGTAGAAGCAGAGTAGACATTCAAATGTATTCACTGGGTATACATGTTGCAAGTACTTAAAGTGATTGTAAAGTCTCGTTTTTTTTTTAAAATAACAAACATGTTATACTTACCTCCACTGTGTAGTTGGTTTTGCACAGAGCAGCCCGGATCCTCCTCTTCTTGGGGTCCCTTTTTGCTGCTCTTGGCCCCTCCCTCCTATCAAGTGCCCCCTCAGCCAGCAGCTCTCTATGGGGTCACCTGAGCTGAGTCAAAGCTACATGTATCCATTCAGATATGGAACCCCACCCCCTCTCTCACCTGATTGGCTGACTGACTTTGATTGACAGCCGCGGGAGCCAATGGCGCCACTGCTGTGTCTCAGCCAATCAGGAGGAGTGTCTGGGATGGCTAAGACACTCGTAGACATCGCTGGAGAGAGATGGGACTCAGGTAAGTAATTAGGGGGTGCTGAGGAGGGGCTACTACATACAAAAGGCTTTTATCGTAATGCATAGAATGCATTACGATAAAACTAAATTCTGCCTTTACAACCCCTTTAACAAATTTGGAAATGTTCTCTGGAAATGTTCTTTCAGTTTTTCTTACATAGTACTCCTACCCATCAGACCAGGTGTATACTTTGAATATGCAGTCTAAATCATTCTCTATGTTGAATTTGATTTATCAAAGGTGCCTTTTTTCTCCTTCTATATTTAACCTATTTATCGAACCCCTGGCAGCAGCTGTTAGGTCCTGGATATTTCAGGTTTTACCTTCCAGCAAAAATTGCACAAGTTGAATCTTTTTGCAGATGCTGCAATCCTCTTGATAGATACTACCTTGATGATTGATACTACCTTACTGAAAAAAGACTACCAGATTTTAGCTCCATCTCCTACTATAAAGTAAATTTCTCAAAATCATTAATACTGGGATTAAGAGTCGATCAGTTGACTAAGAATATATTACAAGACTTTTTCCCCTATGTGTGGGCAGATAATGGTATCCCCTATTTAGGCACTACTTTAACTTCCAAAACAGGTAATCTGGCCACCATCAATTATGAACCACTATAAATAGCCTATCTACAGATATAAAATGACTTTCTAAACCCATTTTATCATGGTCTGGCAGACTAGTTCCTTTCAAGGTGCTAATCCTACCACACATTCTTTACCTTTTTAGGACCCCCAAGTCCCTGCTCTTTTCACATATATCAGAATACTACAATCTTAATTCAAATGTTTTCTATGGCAAGGCAAGAGACCCAGTTGGTCTCACTCCCACCTTGTGAAGAATAGAAACTCTGGGGGGGGATGGGATCTAGAATTTTAGCTGGCTATCTCACTGCTGCCCGCCTAGAACATTTCACACTGGTTCTGTCCATCCCCTGAAATCCTATGACTGGATGTAGAGTAATCTGTGGTTTCGGAGACAAAATTATATAAATGTCTACTGTCTGATCTATGGCGTGCAATAGACTTGAAACTGCTACCTCCCCCAGCACAAGTGTGACTTGAGACCATGAGGCGGCTACATTCCCGGAACCATGCATACAGTATGTTACCCCTATTATATTATCTTTTGACATGTTAGATATCATCTTTCCTCATCAAAATAGCAAAAACTTGTTGGAATTATCATGCCTTCTGACCTATTCACTGGGGATGCCATTAGTGCCGGTTCACACATCCTGTACAGCGCGACTTCAGTGTGGCTTGCAAAACGACTTCTGTATAGAAGTCAATGCAAGCTGCTCCGAAGTCACCCAAGTAGTAGAAGTAGTACAGGAACCTTTTTCTAAGTCTTGAGTCACTCCTATTAGAACAGTTCCATTGTACTGCATGGATCACGACTTGTCAGCCTGACAGGTCGCCCCTGTGTGAACTGGCACTTAAGGGCCAATTCACACCATATGTAGTACTGCACAGCGGTCTGTTTATGAAGCTGAAGCTGTGTTCAGGAAGCCCATGTTACTTTAAAGGGACGCAGCAGATGTGCAGACATGTTCACATGTGATGTTGGGGGAAGGGAGTGGTTAAACCCCACAGTTGAGCTGCACTTTTACTATTCCCTGCAGAGGCAGCAGCTTAGGGTTTACACTTGGCACAGGCATGACAGATGATTTGCGGCAGGAACTATACCCTCTGTCGAATGCGACCCATGGAAGTGAATGGCACCGCTATGCAAGCACCGTGTAACCACTAGTGCAGAGGTTAAAGCAGGTGGTGAGGAGGCAATACAACACCTTCTCACTACCTGTCAAATGCTCTCTGAAAAGCGATCCAAATGAAAATAACACTTTAGAAAGCAAAACTAGTGTGAACAAGCCCTTAATTATTATTTTTAATTTGTTTCTACTATTTTTTTTAAAACATTTTTAACAGCCATGTTGAGGGGAGGGGAGCCATAGATTCATTGGTCCCTTTTTATGCAACCTCAGCTACACTGGAGATGAATGAACAGGAAGCACTCTGTACAGAGGCTTCCTGTTTATTCACAAACTGAAAAATAGTAGCCCCTGGGAGGGAGTGCAGGAGAAGCCGGCAGTGCTGCGGGTAGAGGTGAGTTTGTGTAGATACTGGAACTGATTCCTCTGTGGCTTTTTCTGCAGCAGCTGAAAGCCAGCAGGAGGGAGATGAGGGGAAGCCTGCTGCACTGCAGGGGGAACCACAGGGGATCAGTTTCAGGGATCAAGCAGTACAGCGGGCCTTCCTGCTTGTCAGGTGCCCAGTCCCCCAGTTGAACTAATGGGGGCAAGGTCCCGTACAGGGAGGGATAGCTGTACTGTCAGTGGCCCTGCACACATATACACACACACACACTTGCACACTGCAAGGGTTAAGTTAGGCTTGCCACCTCATCCCTTTAAACCCAAACACATATTAATTACGTAGGTTCTGTGGCTGATTAAGGTGATAATTAAACTCACTTGGTGCCTCATCTGCAATAAATTAGCCTCAGAGGCTATTTTATTGGATTTTGATATATAAGGCTATAAGGATTTTGATCTGACAGAGCTCTATCTGTTACTGTGTCTGGTGGAACATCATCATTGCTCTTTGCACTGCCTTGCTGAATAGACCTCATAGACAGGGAAATATGTCTTGTGTTGAAATCTGTAGTTAAGTCTCAGTATGGACAAGTAGTAATAGCAGCACATCTTATCAGTAGTTTGCCTGCATCCATCCAAGCCTTTATCATTTTGTAACACAAAGGTAAACAAATTAGCAGATGTTATTTTGTTTGTGCAGATGATTTATGCAGAGAAACAAAGTGTCGCTGTAACATCTGTGCAGAATCGAGAAGATGTTTATTACCAGACCTGTGGGCTAATTTGCTGAAATGAAAAGAACAAGCAAACACCAATGTGCACAGAGAAAATGTTTATGTACTTCAAATAACTACCATACCCTCTTTAACACTTATATTTTTGTGGGTGTTTAATTATATAAAGAAGGGCAAACAACACAATCAGCAGCATAAATTTGAATAATGCGGTGTATTAAATATTAAAAACTGATTTAAAACAGTAAGTCACTTCCAAAACCAACAGTTGCCATTGACTTACAGCCCAAGTCTAATTTGGGCATAAAAGAAGAAATGTGAATACACAGCCCCTTCTATAAATAAAAAAGCAGCTCTGGCTGCTATATTCACCTTTTAGTGCTGTCCCTCATAAACTTGGTGATCTAGTGTGCAATGCATTTCCTGGGGCCAGTCCAGAGTGTCAAGACCCCCCCCCCACTCCACCACCTCTCCACCACCACCCTGAACCCACAGGAGAATGTGGGAGAGAGATCTCTGGACATTTAGAATTTCACCCACCTCCTGAGAAAGAAAATGGTGAAGAGGACCTGTGATGTCACCGAACTGGGAAGACCTGGAAAAAAGGTTGTTACAGTGGTGCAGGCAGGGCTGGTGCAAGGATTTTTGACACCCTAGGCGAAACCTCATTTTTCCACCCCCTTGACTCCACCCCTGGCTCCACCCTCTTTCCCAGCCCAGCCTGATCAGCGCCAATCAAATGTCACCGCACCAACGTCAGTTGGTGTGGTGACTCCTCCAGGCTCCACCTGTCACTAAGCCTGGAGGGCCGCTGCCCACTCAGCTGACATGCCAGGAGGATGCAGAGCGGCCGTCCAGCCTCTGATCTTCATGTCTCATGAGATGCCAGGATGCATCCTTCACAGTGCCTGGTAATAGTCCAGTCTCGAGCCTCACTCGCATGGGGGGGAGAGGGGGGTCCCCTGGGGTTTGTTTGATTCGGAGCTGCGATGCGCAACAGTGCCTCCCCTCCCTACCCCAATTAGGTGGTGGAGGGGGAAGTCCTCTTGTGCATCGGTGTCATGCCCAGTGTCCCACCAGCCACACAACAGCGGCATTTACACACTTTGTATCCATCTCATGCTGTAGGGCGGGTGGGTGTGAATCCTAGTCCGGCAATCCTGATGGTCATGGGATCCGTACCTTAGCCTTTTTCAGCCCACTCAGTGTGTAGTATGATGCTGGTGGGGACCCGCCCTGGATCTCGGGTATATCAGCTGGGGCTTGTTTGGGGAATCATTCTTTAATCCTTCACCATGAGAGAGACGTTGCATCACTGGTTGCACACTTTTCAATACACATGCAAGGTAGGGAGGGGTCCTATGAGACTCCAATTACATCTTTTTCCTCACTTCCTCGTTAGGATTTTTTTTTTTGTTTCACAATTCTACACAATACATATATTTTTTATACAACACTTTTTTCAATAGTTATCACAATTTTTTTTTCTACCCTTATCCATTTTTTTCACATCCCATTAGTTTCATACACCACTCACCACTTCCAGAGTGAACGTGATTCACGAAACGTGCATAGAGTTTTTCCATCCATGTAATGCCAAGACAGTTCGGCTTTTATTGTTTTCAATGATTTTTATTGCTTTATCGACAATAACAAAGGCAGAAAATATGCATTGCATTATGTAGAATAATAGGATATACAATACACAGGATCACAAAAGGAAATTGTTCAGAGGCATGAAACACATCATTCCCTGATTTGCAGGGTTAACTAAAAGGAGACTGAATCTAGGGCAAAGGGGCCCATGAGACGCCCCATCTGGGATCAAGCTGTGCCACAGGGGGAGGGGTCGACCATAGGGTAATTCAAGACAATCTTGTGACTTACTTAATAGTTGGATGAAAGAGCATAAGTCTAGGGGCCTTCTGCCACAGCCCTCTCAACGCGGGGAAATGTATTTCAGGATTTACTGAGAGTCAAAACAATGTTAATAAACTAGGATAATTAGTGATCCCCAACTGGGACTAGAACTTTAGTCACACGCTATTAGAATAGCGGCTGTGAGTAACAGTATGTAGAGCTTTGTAGGACTCCTATGGAGCACAGTATCTTAATCTGAATGTACACTGAGGAAGCAATGGGTCCGGTATATGATCTAGGAGCTGAGCCCTGGAGTACAGGAGACGTCCTTATCATGAGAAACCTGAGAGCCTGGAGCTTATAGTAAGCCTCAATCCTCTATACCCTAGGAGGTATTGGGGGTGGCTAAGAAATTGCTGACAGTAGTTCGAGAGTCCCATGCCCCTCAGTGCAGCTACATCATTACTTGTCTGTGTCCCCTATATTGTGGTCCTACCTAAAAAAACATGTATTTTTCTCTTAATGGGGTCCCAAGGTCAAGGACCCAGAGAAAGATCTGTGATCAAGAAGACAGAATATAACAAGGTAGAAGAAATGAGTGAAAGGGAGAAAGAGAAAGAGGGTAGAAGGAAGAAGAAAGAGGGGGTAGAATGGTCCGGCAGCTCCCACACCGTCCCCAGCGGCCTGGAGTGGTCAATGGGTGAACTTTATCTTCATATATTGTGCCCAGGGTTCCCGCGTGGCCTCAAACTTTGCTGTAGAGTGTAGGAGTATGCTCACATGTTTCTCCTGGACCATGATCCATGAAATCTTTCTTTTTACTTTGGTAAAGGAGACCAGCGGGAATTTCCAGGCACTAGCGATAGTTAATTTAGTTCCTATGAGTATGAACCCTATGAGGCTCCCAATCAATTTAGGGGCCTCCTTGATGGGGAAGTTGAGAAACGCTAGTTGGGGTGATTTCTATATAGAGAGGCCTGGGACTTTTCGTATCATATAGAACATTTTGTTCCATAGGCTTCTGATCCTCGGGCACTCCCACCATATATGGATCATTGTCTGGCCGCAGTTGCGGAAACATAGGGGAGAGGACGTGGTATAAATTGTGCAAAGTCTCAGTGGGAAGAGTTCACATCTCATTAGTACCTTCAGGTTAGCTTCCACTAATGTGATGTTCAGAATTCCCTTGTGGGCTGAAGCAGAGGCTCTATGCCAGTCTGCCAAACTCCATGTATTTTCCAAGTCCCTTTCCCACTCCAGCATGAAGAGGGTCTTTGCATTGGCCTCTGCTAGTGACCGATAAATCACTGGTATCCCTCCCGCCCTCTGCTCCAGAGCCTGTCCACACCATTGTTCATAGTCAGTGAGAGAGAGAGGGTCAGATTTGGAAACCCTTAGCTTATTAAGGAAATGAGAGATTTGGTGATATCTATATGTTTCAGAGGGGGGCATGTCTAATTTACTTAGCAAAACGCTAGAGTGAGGGGACCGGGGGAACTAACAAAGTGTCCGATACTATACAACCCTTTGTTAAGCCACCAGTTGAAGGCCATAATATTCATGCCTGGAGGAAAGAGGGGGTTTCGGAAAAGGTGAGAAAGAGGTTGCTATTTGCTGATTAATTGTGGGTTAGAGCTCAATTAGTTCCATAGCGCAAGTGAATGTGAGAGTGTGGGAACCATTATCGCCGGTCTGTTTCAAGAGGAGCACCAAAGTAAAAAGTCTGGGGTGTAATTGGGAGTGGCTTGGCATTCTATATGGACCCAGTCAGGGTGAGCAGACTTGAAGTAGATGACTGAAATTTGGGCTAATTGGGCAGCTTGGAAGTACCAGCTAAGGTTGGGTTGACCCACACCTACTCTGTTCTAGGTCCGATAAAGGGTCTCTTTGGCTACCTTATGACCCTTTGCCCCATATGAATTTGATAATTTTGGATTGAAATTCCCAAAGTTGGTCCTTAGGGATGGAGATGGGCAGGGACCGGAAAAGGTACAGGATTTGTGGTGGCAGGATCATTTTCACCGAGTTGACCCTGCCTAACCAAGAAAGTCCCAATTTATCCCATTAATTAAGATCCATCGCTAGTTTACAAAACATAGGGGGGTAGTTTGCAGCGTACAGGCGATCAACCAAAGCTGTCAGAGTGGCTCCCAGGTAAGGAATACAGTGTCATTCCAGACTAAACGGAAATATTCTTTAAGACGATCTACCAGTTGTTCTGGAAGGTTGATGTTAAGTGCCATTGACTTTGAACAGTTTACTTTAAGTCCGGATATTACTCCAAATCGGTCCAGTAATTTACATATGTTGGGTAACGAGTAGAGTTGAGCGAACTTCTAGAAGTTTGGGTTCTGCTGGTTCGGCCGAACTTCGGGACAAAGTCCGGGTTCGGGTCCGGACAGAACCCGAACTTTGCCCCTGACCCCGAACCCCATTGAAATCAATGGGGACCCGAACTTTTAGGCACAAAAATGGCTGTAAAAAAGTCCTAGAGGTCTGCAAAAGGAAGGAAAATGGGGGTAAGGGTGGGACAAGTGCCCTACAAAGAAATGGGGACAGGGAAATAACTTTAAATATTAAAAAAAAAATAAAAACATAAAAAAATCAAAAATGGAGGTGGATGTGGACCATCTTCAAACTGTGTGTGAAAAGTATTAATTAACGGTAGAAGCCATATCACTGTTCTACAATCATCTTCAAACTGTGTGAAAAAAGTATAAATTAACCGGGAGAACCCATATCACTGTTCTACAATCATCTGGAAACTGTATGTTAAACTTGAATTAAAACCGGGAGAACCCATATCACTGTTCTAAAATCATCTGGAAACTGTGTGTTAAACTTAAATTAAAACCGGGAGAACCCATATCACTGTTCTAAAATCATTTGAAAACTGTGTGTTAAACTTAAATTAAAACCGGGAGAACCCATATCACTGTTCTAAAATCATCTGGAAACTGTTTGTTAAACTTTAGGAGAGCGAAGCCATATCCCTGTTCTAAAATCATCTAAAAACTGTGTGTGAAAATATATCAGAGAAAAGCCATATCCCTGTTCTAAAATCATCTAAAAACTGTGTGTGAAAATATAGCAGAGCGAAGCCATATCCCTGTTCTTCTCTCTGCTATATTTTCACACACAGTTTTTAGATGATTTTAGAACAGGGATATGGCTTTTCTCTGATATATGTTCACACACAGTTTTTAGATGATTTTAGAACAGGGATATGGCTTCACTCTGCTATAGTTTCACACACAGTTTCCAGATGATTTTAGAACAGTGATATGGGTTCTCCCAGTTTTAATTTAAGTTTAACACAGTTTCCAGATGATTGTAGAACAGTGATATGGGTTCTCCCGGTTTTAATTTAAGTTTAACACACAGTTTCCAGATGATTTTAGAACAGTGATATGGGTTCTCCCGGTTTTAACTTAACCACTTCAGCCCCGGAAGGTTTTGCAGCTTTAGGACCAGAGCACTTTTTGCGATTCGGCACTGCGTCGCTTTAACGGACAATTGCGCGGTCGTGCGACGTTGTACCCAAACAAAATTTGCGTCCTTTTTTTCCCACAAATAGAGCTTTCTTTTGGTGGTATTTGATCGCCTCTGCGTCATTTCTGATCGCCGCTATAAACAAAAGAAGAGCGACCATTTTGCAAAAAAAACCAAATTTCTTACTTTTTGCTAAAATTCAAATCCAAAAAAAAAATATAAAAAAACATTTTTTTTCACCGTTTTTGGCCAATTTATATTCTTCCTCATATTTGCGATAAAAAAAATTGCAAGATGTGTATA
>BLSH010528326.1:35536-55667 GCA_018402905.1 Glandirana rugosa
CGCGCGGCACGCGCCCCCTGGTGGCCAATATGCAAATCGCCGTATATTTACGGCGATTCGCGCCCAGCTCCCCGACTGCCGCCGTGAAAAGACGGCGCGCGGTCGGGAAGCAGTTAAGTTTAACACACAGTTTCCAGATGATTTTAGAACAGTGATATGGGTTCTCCCGGTTTTAATTTAAGTTTAACACACAGTTTCCAGATGATTTTAGAACAGTGATATGGGTTCTCCCGGTTTTAATTTAAGTTTAACACAGTTTCCAGATGATTGTAGAACAGTGATATGGGTTCTCCCGGTTTTAATTTAAGTTTAACACACAGTTTCCAGATGATTGTAGAACAGTGATATGGGTTCTCCCGGCTAATTTATACTTTTTTCACACAGTTTGAAGATGATTTTAGAACAGTGATATGGCTTCTACCGTTAATTAATACTTTTCACACACAGTTTGAAGATGGTCCACATCCACCTCTATTTTTGATTTTTTAAGTTTTTATTTTTTTTTAAATATTTAAAGTTATTTCCCTGTCCCCATTTCTTTGTAGGGCACTTGTACCACCATTACCTCTAGGACTTTCCAGGACTTTTTTACAGCAATTTTCAGAACTTTCAGTAAAATTACCAGAACCCCGGACCCGAACCCGAACTTTTTTTGAAAAGTCCGGGATCGGGACCAGGTCCCGGACACCCAAAAGTTCGGTACGGACCCGAACTTTACAGTCCGGGTTCGCTCAACACTAGTAACAAGGTTAGCGGGGAGGTAATGAACAACAATATGTCATCGGTGAACAGAGCACATTTGTGAGTCTGTGGGCCGCACCTAACCCCATGTATGTTTGGGTGATTTCTAATAGCAATGGCAAGTGTTTTTTTTTTTTTTAAACATTTTTTATTGAAAGAATTATACGTTACAGGAGCCAAAAACTGTACAATGGCCAGGCAAGACCACTGAGGCAATGAGATTTTTACAATATTATACTCAACAACAGAAGAGATGATACTACAAGCAACAGTAGTTATAGGAAAAAGACATGACATCACGTTAAAGCCTAACTGTGGAAGCCTGGATGATTTGTTAAGACTGATAGGATTATAGATAACTAAGTCCTTTGTTTCCAGCAGAAGGGGGTGGGGTGGGGTGGTACAGAGTAACAGTACAGGTAAAAATAATAATAGTATGGGGCGTGGCCGGCCGGCGGAAGAGACGGCTGTGTAGAGAAGAGCTCCGGCTCCCGATCACCGTCCGATCGACTTATACAGCGACACAAGGGCTCTATACAGCGCAGCCATGGCGGGCATAGAAGCCACAGCACCTGGAGTGATCCGCAAAAGGGGCCCTCAACGAGCGAATCCGCAGAAGTTAACAGATTTTTTCTCCCCCGTGGGAGAAAGGGTGTACCAAGATGGCGTCGGCTCCAGAGCGCGGCCTACAGAGGAGGAAGACAGTGCTTCAGACGCCAGCGCCAGCTCCACAGCTTCGGTCCGCACAGCGATCTGCAAAGGAGGCACAGGTAGGATGGGGATATCCCCACCTGACAGTCCTACTACACGTAGCCGAGCTAAGCACAAAAAGGCTAAGGGGGAGACACAGGAGACTGACTCAGACATGGAGGATTATAATGATGAAGCCCCAACACAGAACACTCTAGAACAATTCCCCTCATCTCAGCAGCCAGTCTCAATGGCGAACATGAAGGACATGCTAATTTCATTGCGGGACACATTGCAAGCAGACATGCAGAACATGTTACTACCGATTAACACTGCTATATCACATATACAACAACGAGTGTCACACGTGGAACACAAAATGGAGGATGTGTATTTAGCACACAACTCCCTACTAGACGCTTACAATGAGCAGCAACAGGAATTACAACGAATAACCGCAAAACTCGCGGATTTGGAAGACCGCAGCCGCAGAAACAATATTAAATTTCGCGGGGCCCTGGAATCACTAACACCCCAGGAACTTAACGGATTTCTCCGCCAGCTCCTACATGAACTGATCCCGGAAGCCTCTGAGATGGAATTGACAATAGACAGGGCGCACAGATTGCCCAAACCCTCATATCTCCCTGACACCATTCCAAGAGACGTCCTCACAAGGATCCATTATTATCACGTAAAGGAAGCAGCCATGAAAGCCTTGAGACAACTTCAACAACTCCCCGGAAAATTTGCGGGCATATCCCTATTCACCGACCTCTCCCAAGCTACGATCCAACACCGAAAAAAGCTTCTAACAATAACAAAAGCTTTAAGAAATCATAGCATTATTCACAGATGGGGACCCCATCTAAACTCTCAGTGACATTCAAAGACAAAATGGTGAACATCCTATCCCTAGAAGCAGGCCTAAAACTTTTGGATGAATGGGGCATAGTACCCCAAGAAAACTCAACAGGAAAAAATCAGGAACCCCACAGGCTGCATAGTGATTGGTCGCACCCAGTTTCCTCCAAGAAGGCCCAAAGGAAAAGCCTAGCCCAACTCAACCATGACGGTGCCAGGGTGGCCAACCCTCATACTTCAAGGAACAGAGAAGACCATCTCAGGCCGTGAAGACCTGGGAAGTGCTCCCTCAGGTAAAGTGCAAAATGATTTGCCCTAGGGCCTCAGAGCAGGCTCTGAACGCTTTCTTGTTCATGTTTCCATCCCTCTTTTTTTTGGACACTTTCCTTTTTTTACTTAAACCTGCCATGTTTGATGCCATACCCATAGACTTCATTCGGAAAAGCAAACTGACTACCCAATCCAATCCACAGGATGACCACACACTGTACAGGTCAGCTCTAAGACACACTCTGGGTATACCCCTCAGATCCGTGGAACTGAAAGACTTTACCCCAGCACCACTGCACATACTGTATGCAACTTCAATTCTCTGGCCTTGCATCATGATTGCCTCCTTCCACACCTTCGAATACTCTACCAAGTCGATGATAGCATTGAATCATTTAAAATGGTTCTTAAAATTATCTCCTTGAATGTGAAAGGTCTCAACAGCCCTTTTAAACGGCAACTTATGTGGAAAGAGGCAATCAAGCTAAATGGTGATGTGTTATGCGTTCAAGAATCGCACTTTGCAAGAAATAAGGCTCCCAAATGTTCCCATAGGCTATTCAATAATATCTTTTTTGCAAATGCAGAGACCAAACACAATGGTGTGCTAATTGCCATCAAAAACACTGTGGCCTTTACAATGCAGAAAGTAATTACTGATCCTAAAGGGAGATGTTATTTTAATTTGTACATTGAATAATGTTTTATATACAATTGTATTGGTATATGCCCCCAACCAGGGACAAAATACGTATATGAGGAATTTACTAAGAAAAATTCAACCTATACGTAAGGGACACCTCCTGATGGTGGGAGATTTTAATTCGGTGGTCGACAGTACTGAAGATTGCAAACCCCCCAAATCTTCCCTACAATCCATCCTTCATGCCGAAAAATTGTATGACGCATGGAGATGCCTCCACCCGGGAGAGAAAGACTTCTCCTTTTATTCTAAGCCACATAAATCTTATTCTCGCATTGATATGTGCCTGACAGATCTTACAACATTACACATGATCAAAAAAGCGACAATAGGTACCATTACCTAGTCTGATCATGCCCCCCTCATGATAGAACTGAAGGAAAACTCCAACAATAACCCAATACTGATTTGGAGGAATAACACTAAAATCTTCAGTCGGGCCGACCACCAAACGGGAATCCAAAAACACCTGGAGGAATTCTTCCGAATTAATAATGCAAATGATATCTCTAAAGCAACTACTTGGTGTGCTCATAAGGCATACATCAGGGGGGTGTTACTCCAAATAGCAGCAAGGGAGAAAAAACAGAAATCTAGGGAAATAGAATCACTTCTGCATAAAATCCAACAACTTGAAACATCAAATAAGCAAGCAATAGACACAACGATTACAAGTGAACTCCAGAGCTGTAGACTAAAACTCAAAACCCTATTGCTAGGGGAATTAGAAAAAAACACCAAATACCTTAAAGCCACCTACTACTCCACAAGTAATAAAGCAGAGAAAACATTAGCCCAACAGGTTAAACATAAACAAGCAGCCTCCAGGATTAATTTTTTAATCGACCCCAAATCAGGAACCAAAATAACACACCCTAAAGACATAGCGAATAACTTCATGAAATATTATGGGGCATTGTATAATCTGATCGGAGACCAATCTCTATCCCACCCAACAGCATCAAAAATCCAAAACTTTCTAGACCCAATTAAACTCCCTGAACTCTCCACAGAAATGAAAATCAGCCTTAATAAGCCCATCTCAGAGGAAGAAGTCAAGACAGTAATCACCAAACTCCCCCTCAACAAATCACCAGGCCCAGATGGCTTATCAGCAGAATATTTCAAATCCTTCACAGAGACCCTAACTCCTCAGCTGACTACTACCTTAAACCAAATTGTCCATTCAAACACCATACCAAATGAAATGCTTAAAGCATGCATTATTACGTTACCCAAACCAGGCAAAGAACCCACGCAACCGCAGAATTTCAGACCTATATCCCTTTTAAACTCAGATCTTAAAATATATGCGAAAGTGCTCACTAACAGGCTATCCTTAGTGACACCGGACCTGATAAACACTGACCAAGTAGGTTTCGTAGCCAACAGGCAAGCATCAGACGGGACCCGCAGAATGCTTAATCTTCTAAGAGTCGCAGAGAGCCGCAAACTACCGACTGCCTTCATAGCCCTCGATGCAGAGAAGGCTTTCGATAGGGTGCACTGGGGTTACCTAGAGTCGGTTCTAACAAAACTAGGCTTTGGGGGTTTTCTTATCTCTGCCATCTTAACACTTTATTCGAACCCCTCAGCACAAGTTTATACCTCCAACGCACTCTCAGACACATTCAAAATCACAAATGGCACAAGACAGGGGTGCCCTTTATCACCGCTGATCTTCACCCTGGTCATGGAACCTTTCGCAGAGGCTATTAGATGCACAAACCTGATAGAAGGAATACAGATAGCAGGCAAATCACATAAAATAGGGCTTTACACGGACAACGTAATTTTGTCTATCACCCAAGTAGAATCATCCCTACCCATAATAAAGGAAATCATAGAAACATTTGGTGAAACATCCTACTATAAAATTAATGAAAACCAAATGCCAAATACTCACTTTGAACATGAACCATAAAATCAGAACAAAAATGAAAACCATACTTCCGTGTAACTGGGATAGTGATAAAATACAATACCTAGGGATAACATTAGTAGCTAACTCTAACAAATTATACGCAGCCAATCACAAGAATTTAATTTCCACGGTTAACACTGATCTACAACACTTGGGGAAACAAGAAATTTCATGGATGGGGAAAATGGCAGCATTTAAAATGGTAGTCTTACCGAAGATACTATATATTTTCAGAACGGTCCCAATTCCCCTTCCTTCCTGCTTTTTCCGAGAGATTAACAGTATGCTCCGCTCATATATATGGAGGCAAAAAAGGGCAAGATTACCATTCTCAATTTTAACGAGACATAAAAAAATGGGTGGTTTGGGAGTCCCCAGAATAGAAGACTACTACCACGCAACACTCCTAGTCCAAACTCAGAAATGGGTCCAAGCTTCCCAGAACACTCAGTGGGCTTTGATTGAAAGTGCATTAATACAAGACAAAAGCTTAAAAAACATACTCTTAGCCAAATTACTCAAGGTCCCACTGTATATCCCACTTCACCCTTCGATATCAGCAAACCTTCAAGCCTGGAGTCACTTACACACACTTCAAAAATGACAGCATAACCATTAAAGTAGTTAACCTTCCGATAGCGACCTTCGAATTTCTCATCCCGAACCTATCAACCAAAATATGGGAAGAGCTAGGCCACCAGACATTCGCCTATATATCAGCCAGCGACACAGTACTCGAAAACTACTCTTTCCTTCAGATAGCACACCTCCTACGATCATTAAATACTGATCATATAGAAATAAATAAACTGGTTTGGGATCTGTTTCACTCAAAAGGCAATCTGAAAGGAGGTATCTCCCTCATTTATTACATTCTTCAACCTCCCACCCAGCTGAAACAAGACATACCAATCCAAAAATGGGAGAGTGAGTTGGGCACCAGGTACTCTGAGCAGGAATGGCAACTAGCAATAAGACACAGTATAGCAGCCACACACAATATGGCACACTGGGAAAATGTATATAAACTAGTATACAGATGGTACCTTACGCCTGCCCTTCTTTCAAAGATGTAGAAAGGCTCATCCTCGAAGTGTTGGAGGGAATGCGGAAATGAAGGGAATCTGATGCACATTTTATGGTACTGCAAGTCCATTACCAGCTATTGGAATTCCATATTCCAATTAATTAAAAAAATTACTGGCATCATCACCCGTCCATCTCCAGAAATGGCACTGTTAGGGATCCACATGGACAGATTCCCTTTAGAATGTAGAACCATAGCCTATCACATTCTAATATCAGCAAGATTAAATATAACGAAATACTGGAAGAAAAATACAGCTCCCTCAATAAAAGAAGTAATAGTCACAGTATCTACTAACTGCTCATATGAACATATCTTAGCACGCTCTAGAGGCTCATTGACAATATTCCATCGCCTATGGGATCCATGGATTCTGAGGAACAACTTAAATGATAACTTTTGAATTAGCCCAATCTTGAGGTATCAGTCATTTACAGGCATCAAACAAGGATCTCAGCAAAGTTTTGTCCCGTAGAGTAGTAACCCTTTCCTTTGGTTAGCAAGGTGCACTATTCCCAACAACGTCACATGATCAAAGTACAGTATTGGATGTTTGTTAGATGGACTCAGGTACGGATCATCTACTCACAAGCTACAATCAGGAAACTTAGATACAAACTATGGCCCCTACCCCTCCACAGCTTGTTCCCTATGGGGTGGAGAGGTAGTCTGGAGGCACTATAATCCAAATTCTGCAGTCAAGCTCTTACTCAGCAGATGATCTGTAACAAGCCCAACATCACTGTATAGAAAGCTTTATCATTTGTAACCAAGAAATTCTTCTATGTACACCTTTTTGACATATTATAATGTACAACTGTACCATCTTTATTGTTATGTTCTTAAACTTTAATAAAAACCAAAGTTAAAAAAAAGAAAATAATAATAGTAGTAGTAAAAATAATAAAAATAATAATAGTAATGATAGGTATTAAGTTGTGCAGCACAAGTGGTATGCGATTGACCAAGCTCGTTTGATATTGCAGATTACTCATCTTGATCATATAAAGTTCTGAGAGAATCATGGCTATAGTGAAGAGGGCCTTGGAATAGGACCTGTTCCTCTCTTGAGAGTGAGCGCTCCAGAAAAGCCTGACACTTTTTAAAAAAGTTTTGACTACTAGAGGAGTGTGAGAAGTCAGTTATACATTTTTCTCTAAAAAGGGTGAGCCGAAGGTCTCTTTTGATCTGAGTAATTGTTGGGGGGAAGAGAGTGTCCAGGTTTTCAAAATTAATTTCCGGGCAATCAAAAGCGTTGTTTGAATCCAAGGGTTGGGGTCTTTGTCGTTTTTAGAAGACCGTGTAAGAAGTTGCTTGTCCCAATAACCAAAGAGAAGGAGGAATGGATCTTTAGGAAGCTTGATCATTGTAATTCCAAAGATAAATGCTATGGTCTGCTCCCAAAAGGTCTCTATGTGTGGACAAGACCAAAAATGGTGTGCTAAGGTTGGCTTTGGCAACTGGCATAAAGGGCAAACCATAGAATTTGGGTTGTTTGGACATCTCGAGTATGGGATGTAAGCTTGATGCAGCATTTTAAGTTGTGTCTCTCTCCAGGGTTCATTAGGAGTAAGCTTTAGAATGGAGTTGTATCCCGTAAGTATCTTATGGTTAATGTTTGGGTCGGGAAAGTCTGTATTCCATTTGGTGGCGGCGTGAGTGTCCAAAACTTGGGCGGAAGCAAGAACTAGCGGCTTATATAGTGCCGAGATAGCCTTTGACCAGTAAACTGCTCATTAGGGAAGATTGAAAGCGGGTTAACCTCTCTTTATGTGAAGCCTGTAGATAACTCACGCATTTCAGATGATAGAAAAAATGAGAGGCCGGCAGAGAGTATAGCTCCGCAATGTCTTTGAATGGTAGAGGGGCTCCCGTGGCAGGATTGCAAAGGGAAACAAATTTTGTGAGGCCGTGTGCTTCCCACTCTTCGTAGGCTTTGTGCTCCATTCCCGAGGGAAAACTAGGGTTCCTTTGTATCGGTGCGTGGTTAGATATGGAGACTGGCAGTTTCAAACATTAATGAGTTTCTCTCCAACCAACAATAGTGTCTCTCAGAAGAAGGCTGTTTCAAGTCTTGGCGAAGTAGGTTTGGTTTGGTGTGAAGTAAAGCCTCCAACGAAAAAGGGTAGACCATTGCCGAATCTAGTTTGTATGACATGTATTGGGAGGAATTGGATATCCAATCTAGGCCTATACGGTTCAGACATGCCAAATTGTACAATCTCGTGTCTGGTAGGTTAATTCCCCCCGCGCCCCTAGGGAGATGAAGTTTGTTAAGGGCTATATGGGCCCTTTTTTTGTGCCATAAGAATTTAGAAAGTGCACTGTGTAGTATCTGAATATCCTTATGTTTAAGGAGTAGTGGGACAGTTTGCATTGGGTATAGTAATTTGGCAAAACTGACCATTTTGTACAGGTGACATCTCCCTAGAAGCGAGCGGGGAAGATACATCCAGCCCTCCAATTCCCGCACTATCTTAGAGATTAGAGGAGGAAAGTTTAGAGTGTTGATTGATGATGGACATTTACCAATGTTGACACCTAAAAACGTGATATGAGATTTTGCCATAGAAAAGGGAGAGGTGGAGGCCCAGACAGGAGTTCGGGGGTTTCCTAAACATAAAACTTTGATTTATGCAGAGTCCTGGACATGACCTAAATTCCTTGAAGATCTTTTTGATGATTGGTATATCTGAGGCCGGATTTGCAGAGAATATTAGTATATCATCTGCAAATAGGGCCGAACGGATCTCTAAATCTGCTAAGGGGATATCATGAAGGGGGGCCTTAAAAGTTATATGTCTAGATAAAGGTTCCATAGCAAGGTTAAACAGCAAAGGTGAGAGCGGGCACCCTTGCCTTGTGACCTTAAATAGCCTGAATTCTTTAGAAAGAATTCCCGCCACTACAAGTTTTGCCGTAGGGGAGGAGTACATCTCGCTGAGTAAATGCATAAAGGGTCCGTCGAAGCCCAATTTGTTTAGCACCATAGAGAGCCAATTGAAGTTAACATTATCAATGGCTTTTTCCGCGTCTAAGGCAATGATGGCTAGATCCGATTCACGATGTGAATTTGCATAATCTAGAGCCATCATTACCTTGCGAATGTTTAAAGTGGCGGTTCTGCCTTTGACAAAGCCCGATTGCGCAGAATGTATTAGTGAGGGGAGAATTTTAGCTATACGGGTGGCTACTATTTTTGAAAGAATTTTTACATCTAGGTTGAGCAGAGAGATGGGGCGATAAGAGCCAGGCTCCAAAGGATCCTTCCCCTTCTTTTCGAGTAATTTGATAATGGCTTGATGACCCGTTGGAAGATATGGGCCGTCTTTCCAAATGTGATTGTAAACGTCAAGTAAAGTTAGGCTAAGTAAGTTGTGTAGGGATCTATAGAATTCACCGGTGTAGCCATCAGGACCTGGAGCTTTAGCCGAGGCTAAGTTTTTAATGGTGACTCTTATTTCTTGAGCCGTTATCGGGGCATTTAGCTGATCGCGTTGTGAGGGAGTAATTTGAGGTAGGTCCAAGTTATCCAAGAACTCTCTGGCTTAGGGACTGTGATAGGGTCCAGGGCATAAAGGGTGGTGTAGTAGTTATGCATGATTTTGGCCACCCCTGCAAAGTCTCGACAGAAGCTTCCCCGGCTTATTTCCAAATTTAAAGAAGACAGCGTCTGAGCGGGCTTTTCTGGACAGTTCTAGGGTATCTGTCCAATGATCGAAGTCCCGCTTGGCAGCCATCCAAGTTGCTAAGTTTGCCGTCGAGTTATGTTCAGAGAGGGCCTGCTGGGCCAATTTGAGTCTCTGGCTGGCCTCTTTAAATGTAGATAGGCAGTGCTTTTTAAAAGATGAAGCGTAGGAAATTATTCAGCCTCTAAGATAGGCTTTACCTGCTTCCCAAAATAGATTTGGGTTTTCCCGGTGCTCTACATTGTCCTGGGAGTATTGCAATTTAGGTCTGGAAGTCAGCTGTTCCAGTTAAGAACGCAGGGAACCGCCAGAGTTTGAGAGTCGGGGAGGGGATGGGATCTAGTAATGATAGAGATACTGGGACGTGATCGGAGATGGCTATCTCCTCAATTTTAGTCTCTTCCATAAGAGGGAGACAGTTATCGGTGCCAAATGTGTAGTCTAATCTGGTGAAGACTTTATGAGGTGCGGAGTAAAAAGTGAACTCCCTATCTGTAGGATGTTGGAGACTCCATAGGTCTTGTAAACCCAGGGATTCTACAGTTGATGCTAGGATGGTTGGTTCGGGAGGGAGGGCGATATCCGTTTTTTTCTTGAGGTGGGACCTGTCCTCTGAGTCATGCATGGTACTATTAAAATCGCCACCAACTATATGGGGGAGATTGGGGTGCTTTAGGAGATGAGCTGCTAAGCTTGTAAAAAATTGTTTATTCGGGTTATTGGGGGCATATACATTTGAAATCTGCAAAGTTCTGTCACCCCAACTGAGACAGATTGTAGCAATGCGTCATTGGGAGTCTGAATTCTCCGAAAGGACTTTACATGGGAGGTTTTTACGTATTAAGATGAGGACACCTGCTTTGCGCCCAACGGCTCCAGAACCCAGAACTGTCCCAACCCAGAACTTTTTCATTAGGTGGAAATCGGAATGAGATAAGTGGGATTCCTGTATAAGAGCAATGTCCGTGTGAAGCCTTTTAAGGTGCCTCAGGATTTTTGCTCACTTGATTGGTGACCTAAGACCCTTGACATTCCATGTGGTTATCCTCATAAACAAGGGGAGTGGGGTGACAGGACGCAGATGGTTTTGTTTTTAATGAAACTAGAGAGGTCAGATGTATATCTAGGGGCAATGTGGACCTTCTGGAGTGTCTTGAGAGGAGATGGGGCTGTAGGAGAAGGAAGGGTTAGAGCTGCCTTGTGTGCACAACATTACTGAAAACATATAATAGATAAGCAGATTAAAATCGAACAAAAAAGAATACAATAACCGTAACAGGGACTTCCCTTTTTTCCACATGTACTCACTGCAATAAATCAGTTCCCTGAAGCAAGAGCTCTGTGTTAATGGGGCTACAGTCCTCCGTGAGGATTGGGTGTCCGTGGTAATGAGACACCCAGAGGATGAGCAAAAAAGAAAAGGGTGTACGTGTCAACACGGTGGATGAACATGAACCTGGCTGCCACCAACAGTCGCTATGTAGCGGGCACATTGCGAGAGACCAATCAGGTCGGGTCTTCAGCCGCCTGTAACCCCGTCGGTTTGAAGCGTTTTGGAGGGTCTTTGTGGGGGCTTCTCTGGTCTGAAGGGCGAGAGGATGAAGGATCCCTCGCTGCTACGCTTGTGTAGGACTCAAGACGGAGAGAGCGTAGGTAATGTTCCGCTTCTGAAGGGTCCTTATAGGATAGCTGATCCCCGTTCGGGGCCTTGAGGCGTAGGATGGCGGGGAACACCAAAGTAAATTTGATGTGCTATGCGCAAATTGGTTGAAAAGCCTTTCTTCTCTTGGCTACTTCAGTTGAATAATGAGCGAAAATAAGGATGCTTACCCCATCTATGCGTAAAGATTTCTCCTGGCAATATTTCTGTAAAATCTAATGCTTGTCTGCATAATTCCAAAATTTTGCGATTATAGGACGTCCGACGTTGCGGTCCGATTTGGGTGCTCCCAGCCGATGGGCTCTTTCTACTGTGCACATGCCCGGAAGGTCTAGCGCTTCTGGGATTTTGACCCCGCAGAAATTTACCAAGGCTGTAGCGTAGAGGGATTCAGGTACTCCTATAAACTGAAGGTTGCACCTTCTGGACCTATTTTCTAGATCCTCTAATTTTTCCATCATCCATCTAATCTGTTTGTCTTGGACCTGATCAGATTTTTGGGATTGGTAGGCCAGTAGAGCAGCCACTGCTTGGGCTATTTGGTCTGTGCCACAGGTGCCAGTGATGGGAGGCTGAGTCGGAGTAGTGATCACCTCCATTCCCGTATCCGTAGGTAGATCCAAAGGTAGGGGACACGTGGCCGGGTCTGAACGTGTAGACGCGTCCGAACGAACAAACGCGTCCGGGCCATGATGTACCGTGGAGGAGCGAGGACAGCCCTTCTCCACGAACCGATCCATGCAGGTCTTCACAGTCTGCTGGGATGCCCGATCCTCTGTGCTGGAAGTTGAATAGGACCTCCGAGGCGATTTCTAGGCCGATTTTTGGGATTGATATGGAAGCGGAGGAGAGATGCAGCTACTCCATGAGGCGCCAGAACCGGAAGTGTGATGGCAAGTGTTTTGATGACAATAGCCAAAATTAAAGGGGAGAGGGGGCAGCCCTGTCTAGTGCCTTTAAGGATTGAGAAAGATTTGGAGTAGTATCCTTGTAATCTGACCTTTGCTTCTGGATTCGAGTATAGGGCTCCTATGATATTCATAAAATAAGTGCCAAATCCCCACCGTCGTAGGATTGTCATCCGGAATGGCCAGGAGACAGAATCAAATGCTTTCTGCAGGTCCAGTGAGAGAAGAAAACCTGTCTGAGACTGCCCTCTGTCCCATCTGGACCGCAGGAGCGAGACAATGTAAATTGCCCTTCTTATCTGATCAGGGCCCTGTCATGAAGCCTACTTGATCCTTATGGACGAATAGGCTGATGAAGGTGGATATGCGGTCTGCCAAAATTTTTGTTAGGATTTTTAGATTGTTATTTATTAATGAAATGGGGCGGTAGTTGGCTACTGAGCTGGGATCTTTGCCGAGTTTGGGGATGATGCATACGAAGGCCGAATTTAGGTACCGGTCAAGGTTACTTCCCTTGCACAGTTCATTGAAGAAGCAAGCAAGGTAGGGGGCTAGGGTGGTAGAAAAATGTTTGCAGTGGGGGACTAAGAATCTGTCCGGACCAGGGGCCGAATGATTTTTTAAGTTTTTAATGACTAGAATGATTTCCTCCTTCGAAACTGAAGCTTCCATTCTGTCCCTGTGATGGTTTTTAATTTTTGGAATCTTAATGTAGTTTAAGCTTAAGAAGGTTTTCCATGGCATTGTCTGTTATCGCTATATAATTTTCTGTAGAATTCATGGAAAGCTTCCATTATCTTTTGGGGGTTTTGTGTGAGATAGCCACCTCTAATTTTAATTATAGGCAGGGTATGAGATTGAAATTTTGTGGTTAGCCTGACAGCTAATAGGGAACCTGTCTTATCCTTCATATGATAATAGCGAGCTAGGTTTAGTGCTGTACGTGCAGCCTCTAGTTTCTCAGCTGAGTTAGTTGTAGGATTACACTTATGTTGTTTAGTGAGGAGCAAGAATTCACACTATAAATTCTCAATGTCCACCTTACGTTCTTTCTTAAGCTTCGAGGCCTGTTGAATGAGTCTGCCTCTAATGGAGGCCTTATGGGCCACCCACAGAGTGGTAGGAGAGGGGTCCGCTATATCATTGATCAAGAAGTATTCCTTAATAGCTTTTTCTATTTCGATCGTATGGGCAGGGTTGCTGGGGATGAAGTCTCCAGGTGCCCCTATTTCCCTGACCTGAGGGTCTTCCAAGTATTAGGAAAAGTGAGGAGTAGTCCAACCAAGCAGAGTCCTTTATGTATGACTTTATCACCCAAGGGATTTTGGCCGGTTGGATGAAAAAGTGGTCAATTCTAGAGAAGGAATTATGAGGACTAGAGTAGCGAGTATAGTCCCGAGCGGTTGGGTTCATCTCCCTCCAAATGTCTACATAGCCCTGTTGATAAATTTGTCTGGCCACATGAAGGCTCTGCTTGGTGGGATGAATGGAGCCCCTTCACATTGGGCGGGTTTTGTCAAGTCCTGCATCGAATGCCAAATTGGAGTCTCCTCCAAAGATGACTGTGCCTTCCGTGAGTGGTAGAAGAGTTTTAAACATGGAGTTAAAAAAATGGGATTGGGGGGCGTGGCTTGGACCTGGTGGACGGAGGATGTGATCTGGGAGAGCTCTGATCCCCCAGATACAATCGGAAGGCATCCGACCCTTTTAAAGACAGGTGAGCTACCTAAACTCACCTAGGAGGCTCCCCCACACTTTCCTCTTCACCCCGGTCTAAAAATCGCGGCTGCTCGTGCCCGACCTCCGCGGCTCCACAAATTTAGGTTGCGGCTTCATTTGCGGGCTAGGTCGCGGCTGCTTTCTACGAGCCTCCCGCGGCTAATCCGCGGCTCCGAGCCCCGACACAGAGCCCCTGAGGCTCCCACTAGCCTACCCTAGAGACTGGGCCCAAAATCGGCACGTTCCCGAATGAACACCCGGGACGGCCGCAAATTTAGTCCGCGGCTTCATCCGCGGCTAGGCCGCAGCATACAGCCAGGCCATCTGGACCACAACAGGCCACGTACTTGTTGGTGGGCTACTCTTGGGGCCTTCTATACCCCTCCTGATCCTCAAACTGCACCGATCTGGACCCCAGGACCCTTATTTGGCGGGACCCGGCTCTGTGGAGGCAGTCACCCATTAAAGTGGCCTCAATTCATCCCCAGTTGGACATGAGTAAAGATGCCTAAATAATCCAGGGCCTGTGGCAACGCGGAGAGGGCAGCATCTTCCATTGGAAACATACTATATAAATGACTTTGTGATGGGCAAGATCGGCCGTCAACTACCCTTCTCTAACGCCCCTTACTCTCAACCGGGTCGTAATCTCCCCGAACTTTTCCGCACACTACCCCCGTCTGCTCCGGAACCCTCTACATCCCACTCATCGCCATCCGCCATGGCCCGCAGACAATCCAAAGGCACTCAGAAGAATAAATCACCTGCAGATCAGGAAACACTGCTCACCCTCATAAACCAGATGCCCAAGATTACTGACCTCCAATCCCTCGCATCTGACATTAAGGGAGCTCTGTCGGACGCAGTATCCGACCTTAAGGACGAACTCAGAGGGGTCAACGATAGACTCGAGGAAGTCGAAAGAGCATCCGGTCATCACGATGCCGATATTCAGGAACTCCAGCAACATGGCGCCCGATATCACTTTCACCTCATTGACATGCAGAGGAAACTTGAGGACCTCGATAATAGGGGCCGCAGAAGGAACCTCCGCATTTGCGGGGTTCCCGAAAGCATCGAACACGATCAAATCCCCCTGGCTCTCCAGTCCTTAGTCAACAATGTTTTGGAAAGACCCCAAGATGCACCGGTTGAGTTTGAGCGGGCTCACAGAGCCTTACGTCCCAGGGGGAGAGAGGGAGACCCATCGAGAGATATTGTTTGCTGTTTTATGGACTACAAACTGAAGGAAGAGGTAGTCATTCGTGCCCGTGACCAACAAGAAATCACTCTAAATGGAGCGGAAATTAAAATATTCCAGGATCTCTCCCAGATAGCCTTGAACCACAGAAGAGCCCTACGCCCCATACTCACAGCACTCAGAAAAAGGCGCATTGTCTATAAGTGGCGCTTTCCCTTTGGACTTTCCGTCACCGTTCAAGTCCGTACCTTTGTCCTGCAAACTCCAGCTGATCTACCCCACTTCTTTGAACATGTTAATATGAGACCTATCCCGGTTCCTGAATGGTACCGGGAATTCTCGATCCCAGCAATGTGGGCGGAATTACTTCCTCATGATGCTGACTTACATACACCGTGAAAAAGACCAAATACCACCCCATCTCGTCGCAGAAGACAGGACCAGGCCACACCGGCCCCGGACGAGCCTCAGGTAGACCCCAACCCTGAACCTGACCAGGAGCAGGAGGCCTGACTTCGGTCTAACTACCTACTTCAACTTCTCCAAATTAATGAGTAATGTGCTCCTGTTTGATCACTATTGACGATGTCTGCTTCTCTCCTCCTACCTATTCCTCCCTCCCTCCCCTGCACGTCTGCTCTTGGACACCCCCGTTGACTTACCCTATGACGCTGTCTTCCATGCTCGGTACAACCCTTGCTGAACCGCACCAGAACCAAGCCGATGCTCTACTTACTTGACCACGGATCACTAAAAACTTCCCCTAAGGACAGTATCTGTAAAGGCAACATAGCAATTAACTTCTAACCTCGCTTACAGACACTTGCTGGTTGGCTTACGAACTCTAAGACCAACATTTTCTTCATACACTGCCTCCTCTGAACCAGCGGATGCTTCTCTCCTGACTGTACAACTCCCAAGCCTTTCCCTATTGGTGGTGGACTAACTTAGCTGCACCTGGATCTGCTTCTCCATCTGTGGGGTCTTACCCATGCAACCTTGCACGCATCCAGCAGAGACTGGCTATCGAAGCAGATAAGAAAGATATCCTGGACTCCGGGCCAGATCAACCTGGGGGCCTCCCTATAGGCTGCCCCCAGGTTCGTCGCTTAAAGCCTGAGCTCCACACCCTATGGGATGGCTTCAGGTTTGATATCTATATGCTCGTTATTGCTACTGTTATGATGTTACTACTCCCTGTTCTTAAACTATATTACCGACCGGACGTCCTCCGGGGCGCCGCCTCAACGGGAGGTGCCCAGGACCGACAGCCCGATACTGTGAAGCTGAGTAGGTGGCAGGTCTGTTGCCTCCTCTGGCAAGGTCACTGTGCCTTTTAACTACACATGTAAGCCTAGATATCTAGATTTGCTACTGCTGCCGAATATATTCTTCTTAATGCAGGGTTGCCTACAGCTGGAACACTCGTTTCCCCGTTTAGGTCCAATAGTAGACGGCACTTCTGCCTTGCGCGGTGGGGACCCCTTGCCCCCCTTGCTCGGTAGAAACATATACTTTAGTGATGCCCCGCTTCATCTTAGTAATGAACTAGCTTCTCCGATCCCCCGCGCACCCCCTAAGGGGCGCTGGCCATAAGCGCTGCCCTCCCCGCTGCCCTTGGCCTTCCACCTCTCATTCAGTCCGCCAATCCTTTCCACAGACCCCCCACATCGGCTAGACACACATCTGGCCGATACCCTTTAGGGATCTCATAGTGTGGTCCGGAGTGCAATCTACCCCGTTGCCCACACGATCCTTACACCCCTTTCATTCAACCTAACCCTTTTGACTTCCCTATCCCCTTGACCCCCCCGCCTCCTCCTGTTCCCCCCCCTCCCTCGCTCTCCTCCCCGTCCCCATCTCCCTCCCTCTCTACTTAACCGTAGTATCTCCAAGAACAAAATGAGCAGTCTAGACACCCTGAAGATTATGTCCCTTAATGCCAGGGGCCTTAACACCCCTGAAAAAAGGTCTGCTGTCCTCAGAGAAGCATCTAAGCTTAAAGCACAAGTCATTTTCCTACAGGAGACTCATTTCAGAGCACGTGACATCCCCAAATTTCATAACGGAAGATATCCACACTCCTTTCATGCCCCCTCCCCACTCAAAAAAACCAAGGGAGTTACCATTCTGATCGCCAAAAGCCTCCCATTCCAACTCTCTGCCCATCTAGTCGACCCCGAAGGGTGATACCTATTCGTAAAAGGGCACATCCATAATAAGCCGGTGACGTTCGCTAATATCTACGCTCCTAACACTAGCCAAGTTCCCTTTATCAGGAAAGTAATAGACAGACTTATCCCATTCCACGAAGGAATCACCATTCTCGGAGGCGATCTTAATGTCCCCCTCTGCCCTAACCTTGACTCCTCAACTGGATCCTCCTCTCTACCATATCGCGCCCTCCGCCAAATTAAAAATCAACTGCACCTGTTGTCCCTACATGACACCTGGAGATCCCTTAACCCTGATTCCAAAGACTACACCTACTTCTCCCCTCCGCATAACAAATATGCCCGTATCGATTATTTCTTCCTCACTCAATCGGACTTGACCTACCTCCAAAACACCTCCATAGAGCCTATGTATATATCAGATCACCACCCCATCACTATGACCCTCCGCTTTCCCAACTCTGAACAGAGACACAAAAGCTGGAGACTAGACCCACAGCTTCTTAGCAATCTGGCGAGTAAAGAAACCCTACAGTCGACACTAACGGAGTATTTCACACTCAATTCCTCCTCAGAGACGTCTGCCTTAACTCAGTGGCTGGCGCACAAATGCGTTATAAGAGGCAAATGCATTTCCCTATCCTCACAACTGAAAAAAGCAAGACAGGCTACTATTGAGGCACTAACCAAGCAAATGCATACTCTAGAAGCCTCTCATAAACGAAGTAAAGCTGGATCTGACTACGCTGCCCTGGTACTGGCAAGGCGAGCTCTGCTGGAGGAACAAGATAGACAGGTAAAAAGGAAATTTATGCTAACTACCAAACTTTTCTATGACCAAGCAAACAAGAGTGGCTAGCTCTTGGCCAGGCTATTTAGAGGTAAAAGGGCACAAATGACAATACACACTATCACTAACAGGTCGGGACTGAAAATTAACAAAACAGAAGACATTGCACAACAGTTCGTTGAGTATTACTCCAACCTATACAACTTGCCAAGGCACCCCAGTCACCCTGAGAACCCACGTGATAGGACTGCAGCTATTGATAACTACCTTTCAGAACACAAAATGCCCCAGCTCACCCCGGACCAAGCAGCTACCATTGACGCACCCTTAACTACGGAGGAACTCCAACTTGCCCTGAAAAGCCTTAAACCAGGGAATAGCCCGGGTCCCGATGGCCTCACGGGTTTATACTACCAGACCTACATGAAATGAAGGAACCCCCCAAAGATTTACTAGAGGCCCACATAACGGTCATACATAAGAAAGGGATAGACCCCACATCAGTTGAAAATTATAGGCCCATCTCTCTACTAAATGTGGACATCAAGATCTATGCGAAATTACTGGCCAACAGACTCCTTCCCTTCATTCCCGATCTAATTTCTCATAACCAAGCGGGTTTTGTCCCTGGCAGAGAAGCTCGAGACAACACCCTCAAGGCCCTTACCATCCAGCATTGGTTAGCTAAGACAACTACTGAGGGCTTCTTCCTGTCTACAGATGCGGAGAAGGCGTTCAACAAAGTGGCCTGGGATTACATGGCAGCGGTCCTTTCCTCCATGGGGCTGGGGCACTTTATGCTGAATAGCATCCTCAGCCTATATTCCAATCCACATGCTAGGAGCAAGTTAAACGGCCACCTGTCGAATGCCTTCCCCATCCAGAACGGAACCAGGCAGGGATGCCCTCTCTCCCCGTTGATTTTTATTCTTACCATGGAACCTTTCCTCATATGCCTTCAAACAAACCCAGATATCACGGGAGTCACAATTGGCAATCGTACCTACAAGATAGCTGCCTTTGCTGATGATATCCTCCTCTTCCTTACAAAGCCAGCTATCACCATCCCCAATCTTCTCCGGGAGTTTCTCAAATTTGGATCCATATCCAATATCAAAATTAATATCAAAAAATCTTACGCCCTTAACATTTCCCTCTCTGACAACACTCTGAGTAGCTGCCGGGATTCCTTCTCCTTCACTTGGAAGTCAGATGCAATCCCATACTTGGGCATACAACTCCCTTCGACGACATCGGGTCTTTATACATTAAATTTCCTCCCCTTTCTGCGGGAACTTACGAAAGACCTCCACGCATGGGAGAAACTAAATCTCTCCTGGTTTGGGTGAGCTGCTACTATCAAAATGACATCTCTCCCCAGATTACTGTACGTCGCACAGGCAATACCCATTACCCTACCCAAATCATCCTTCTCCTCCATAAGATCCCAACTCAGCTCATTCATATGGAAAAAACGTCCTCCTTGCATTAGTCTAGCTAGACTTTCTGCCCCCAAGCACAGGGGAGGCATTGGTCTGCCTGACTTCCAAAGATACCAAAAGGCCATACTACTGGCAAGAGTAATAGACTGGCACGCTCACGACAAGACCAAGGATTGGGTCCCCCTTGAACAATCCCTCTTAAAACACCCCCTTCAGGATTTAACCTGGCTCCAGAAACAAGATAAAGAGATGACTAACAAAAATTTCCC
>BLSH010528326.1:100989-111371 GCA_018402905.1 Glandirana rugosa
TCTCTAATTTCTGCTATCTGTCCTCAGAGCAACAGCACAGACAGCAGTAGTAAAGTAATCTATCTCGGGATGCAGGATCAGGTCTTAAAATGTCTCAAATCTGTCCCTCACACTTTCAGCTTCCTTTCCCTACACTAACCCAAGGAGCATGTGACTGCAGCACTGTGACTCCAGCTTATAAAGAGGCTGGGTCACATGATGCACTGGCCAATCACAGCCATGCCATTAGTAGGCATGGCTGTGATGGCTTCTAAGGGCAAACCAGTGAAACGCTTGTTGATTGGCTGCCCTGCAGCTTCTCAACACGTGGAGTAAAATAGCAGAACCCCGGACAGAACCCGAACGATTTTTGAAATGTCCGGGTCCGTGCCCCGGACACCCGAAAGTTCGGTACGGACCCGAACGTTACAGTCCGGGTTCGCTCAACACTACTTACCTGCTAGAGCGTCTGCCATGTGGTGCCTCCCCTGTGCCAAATACATGCCAGCTATGCCAGCCTGCATAGGATCGTAGGCTGTAGAGCTAAGTAACATAAATACCAAAATATATCCATTTATGTGTGGGGGTAAATTTACTGTCAAAATTTCTAAGGCTGGTTTCGCATGGGCGGTCTTCGTAATGAGCATCCGCCTGCTATGCAGTGGATCTGTCTGCTGATCCCCACTGAGCAGGCAGATGACAGGTCCGTGTTCACTCCTCTATGCAGACCGGACGCGGACACAGCCCCACTGTTCTCTATGGGGCTGTCAGATGGAAAAGGACCACCTGTCTATTTCCATCCGAATGGATTCCCCATCTGTCTGTTTTTGGTGGACAGGATCAATAGAGGTGCCAGTGGGTGTCAACAGCAGTGGTGGAAGCAGGAGAGGGAGAGCGTTGCCTGTCAGCTTCAGTACCTGTGTCTGTGTCTCGTGCGGTGTCCATCTTGGATTTTTTTTTTTTCCCCATAATCACTTTATTAAATTTTGTACTGCAGACAAAAAAAAAGAAAGAAAAACAACAGTATACAGGTACAAGTGAAGGAAGGCAATAATGGCATTACAGTCGTTGCACGATGTGTGCATCTAGACTCTCAAACTGATGACTTATCTAAATAGTTAATACTGTTACCTGTTCAGCCTATCCAAGGCACTTTGGTGTGGGGATATGCCCCTGATAATCATCTATTGCTAGTACCCCACGTTATGAGATTGAGGCCTGTATCACTCAGTTGTCTAACAGTTATTGACTTTGTCTGGCCTACGGAGGCCAGGTTGTCTGGCCTACGGAGGCAAGGTTGCAGGGACCTGTTTGGCCTATTTAGATCCCCATCAAGGCAGGTCTACTATGCTGACCACCTCTCCTTTCCTACTCCCAGCCGGGAGCTTAGTTAACAGTCAAGTTGTGAAAAAAAAAAGGGGGGGATAGGGAGGACCGGAAAGGGGTAAGGTTGGGCAAGAAAGCTAAAGAAGAAAGACAGGGAGAGAGAGAAAGGGAGTGTGTGTTTCCGTTGGGGTATAGCACGGTGGGAGGGAAAGGGGGTGAACAGAGTCCTACCATTTACCCTCTCCATCCTCTCCCGCGCCCCACCTGCTCGTTAGTCAGAGGTTTTGTTTCAGTGCAGGGGTTCCGCTATATGTAAGGGGTCAGATTACAAGCCCTATCCAGGTTAAGCTGGTGATATAACTTGAGCGCAGTCTCAGTTGTTTGCTTGGATTAAGTCCTGATAAGAATGTGAGTTCTTAAACGTGAACCATGGTTCCCAAATAAGTGAATATTGGGATATCTTGTCAAAGGTCATGAATATCAGTTCCTCCATCTCTGCTATATGGTTGATTCAGTTAGCCCATTCTTTCATAGAAGGGAGAGATGTAGATTTTCAGTGCAACGGGAGGCACATCCTGACTGCATTTATCAGGTGCAAGGCCAGGGATTTGAAGTACTTTTTTTGGGTATCAAGGAGCAGTGCAATAAGTACTGTGCCGGTGAAAATTCAAGCGGCAAGTGAGTGATCACCTTCGTTGTGTCATGTATTTTCCTCCAATGTTGCTGGACCCAGGGGCAGGACCACCAAATGTGAGCAAACGTGCCTTTTGCCAGATCACATCCCCAGCATTGGTCCGTGACCATAGGTGTAAATTTGTGGATCAAGTCTGGTTTAGTTTTCATTTTATACCCGTTCTCTTGGGTTGCTAGATTTAGGGAGCATCTTGGATTTCTTGTTGGCTGTGAGATAGTTCTGCAGCCAGCGGGGGAGAGACTGGGAGCGGGTCCTATTTCTGGCCACAAATCACTCCAACAATGGAAAGTGTTGGCAGGCAGCAGGCTGGGCTAGAACCGGATTGCCCAGACTCCGCACTCACCCTAAGGGCAGAACCCTCCAGCAGTCAAGGCTCCCCTGGTGCCCTGCACTGTGGCTTTTGTGATGACATGTCTTCAGCCTCCTGTCCTGATTGGTGGGGACAGGAAGTTGGAAGCCGATGCCGATTCGTTGGTATCGCAGGGTGGGAGTGCTCTGCACCCCAAGGACAACATAAAACTGGCCTCAGGCTGTGGTCATGTACTTGTGAGGGGGTGACAGACCAGGTAGAGACCTGCGCACCTTGTGGACAGGCCACCACTGGTCAACAGACACAAGTCCACTGACATCCACCGCTCTATAGAGAACTATGGTTGGTTCGATCAGGTCCATCTGAAAAACTGACAGGCGGACCTTATCGGACAGCCCATGAGAAAACAGCCTAAAGTAGTAAGTGTGATATTCACCATACATTCACTGTTGGCTAAACCTTCTCTCTAATTAAACCACATGCATTTCTTGCTTTATAAAATGTCCCATGTAAGTTATGAATATTATTGCAAACCTTAAAGTGGTTCTAAAGGCAGAAGGTTTTTTTATCTGAATGCACCCCCCCCAGCCCCCTAATACCTACTTGAGCCCCATCTCAATCCAGCGATGTTGAACTAGAACCTGAGCTGTCAGGGACTCTCCCTCCTGAGGGCACCATTTGCTCCTGCTGCTGTTAATTAAAGTAAGTGAGCCAATGAGGAGAGAGAGGGGTGAGGCCGAGTCGCAGCTCCGTGTCTGAATGGACACACAGAGCAGTGTCTCGGCTCGGGTGCCCCCATAAGCTGCTTGCTGTGGGGGCATTCGGCAGGAGGTAGGGGCCAGGAGCGAAAGCAAGGGACCCAAGAAAAGGAGGATCAGGGCTGCTCTATGCAAAACCCTGCACAGAGCAGGTAAGTATAACATTTGTTTGTTGTTTTTAAACCGAAAAAAAAAACAAGACTTTAATATCACTTTAAGCATACAATCTGACATCAGTATTTTACGTCCTTAAAGAGTTATTAAGTGTTATTAAGTCCAACTACAAAAGTGTAACATGGCCAATCTTTAATTGTGATAACTGCATTAGTTTTCTTTTTTTAGGCTTTTGTTCTTAGATTTTTTTCCTGGCGACAGCCAGTACCACCCTGCCTGTCTTATGGTTTTTCCATTCTGGATGGCAGTGCAACAGAGACAATCTTGGACATCAGCATTGTCAATCTGGGGAGAGGATAGTGTTAGATGTACAAGCAAATTTAGATGGACTTTACTAGGGGTGCCCAACCGCTGGCCTGTGGTCCACATGTGGCCCGCCACCTCCTACTCTGGGGTCACAGGTCGGCAAGCCCAAATTGTAGGTCCCGACCCACCATCCCCAAGCATCAATGGATAGAACAGAGCCAGCTCTATAGGAAACAGAGCCGATGCTTCCTGTATAGTGCAGGCACCAGTCACAGCGAAGCAGTTCCAGCCAGCAACATTACTCAGCAGTGGTACCCAGCAGAAAGTACCTGCTAGCACTACCAGCCAGAAATAGTACCCAGCAGCAGTACCTGCCAGCAGTACCAGCCAGCAGTACCAACCAGCAGTACCCAGCAACAGCACCAACCAGCAGTACCAGTCAGCAATACCCAGCAACAGCACCAACCAGCAGTACCAGTCAGCAGTACCCAACAACAGTACCCAGCAACAGTACCAACCAGTAGTGCCAGTCAGCAATACCCAGCAACAGTACCAACCAGCAGTACCCAGCAACAGTACCCATCGGCAGTACCAGCCAGCAGTAACCGTCAGCAATACCAGCCCTAGAGGACAGCCAGCAGCAGCCACCAGCCAGGACGAAGTGACGATTGAGGTCAGTTGAGGTGCAGGTACCGCAGTGCATCAGTGTGAAAGCAGCCTTAGGCACCTTTCACATGATTGGTCTGATCAAGTCCATCTGTCTGTTTTTCATGTGTACCCTAATCGGTCTTTCCATTCATCTCTATAGAGCGGCAGATGTAAATGGACTTGTGTCCATTTATATTTGCATATCTTCAATCCGATCCATTTAAAAAAACAGAAGGGGATCCATCCCATTCTGTCTGGGTGGATCGGATCGGAGGGCCCATAGAGTAGAGCGGGCTGTGCCCGTATCTGCTCTGCATATGCAGAGTTGACACTGACCTGTCATCTGCCCGCTCCGCTCATTGTGGCCCGCGACCAGTTACCAAGTTGCTAAAGTGGCCATTGCACCTCAAACGGTTGGGCACCCCTGGACTTGACTAACAGAAGAAAGCTGAAATGCACTAACACTTTTTAAGTAGTTTGGGATAAAGGTTTCATATAAATGAATAAAAGCTGATAATTGTAAGCATCCCTGTCAACCCTCTGCCGCTTTTTCTGGACAACTTTGATTATTAAAGGACAGACTTACCAACAGAATCACCAGGTAAAAATAAAGGCAAAAAAGTATAAAAAATTGAAAATTTCCTATCAAATACTTACTGTAATTTTAATTTTACTCCATGGCAGCCTACGTGTGGGTTTAGCCCCGCCGTACACACCCGGGTGGGCAAAAATGCTGAACAAAAGATTTAATTAACACCGTCCACTGACAGTACTTGTAGACCAAAATTAACAGAAGGTAGAGCAGCTGGTTCAACAAAGTAATGAGACATAAATGTGTGAATTGAAGACCAGGAAGCTGCTCTGCAGATCACTACGGGAGCGACATGTCGTGAGGCTGCCCATGAGGTCGAGACGCTTCTAGTTGAATGCGCTGTCACCACCTCTGGAGGCGCCAAAACCCTTTGCTTTATAGGCCCATTGAATCACTTGGACAACCCAAGAAGTGATGGTTCTGATGGAGGCCCGCAGCCCCTTCTTCTTCCCATTGAGAAGGACAAAGAGATAGTCTGATTGTTAAAAAGGAGCCGTGGCTTCTAGGTATAGCTTTAGAGTGGCTCCAACATCAAGGGGGTGTAGGTCCAGGCCTTCAGTCGTTTTGAAGGAGGGAAGAACAACCTCTTTATTCTCATGGAAAATTGAGGTGACCTTGGGGTTTGCTCCAAGCATTGGGATTAGGACCACCCTGTCCAGAAAAAAGGTTAAGAAAGGCTCCTTGGCCCCCAAGGCTTGGATTTCCAAGATTCTCTTAGCCAAAGTAATTGCTACTAGGAAAGTGGTTTTACAGGCAAGTTCTCTGATTGAAAGAGGCTTATCCAATCGAGCAAAGAAGTCTAGGACTAACAGGAGATCCTATTTGGGGAATCAAGGTCTTCTCTGTGGTCTGAGTCTGACTGCTCCCCTGAAGAATTGATGCACCAGGGTATGACTGGCTCATGATACTCCCGTAAAGGCAGAGATCGCTGACACCTGCACTCAGAGAGAGCTCACAGAGAGATCTAGGTCTAAGCCCAACTGCAGGAAGCTCAAGATGTCTTGGATTGATGGCGAACCACATGATTTGGTTCAGGAGGACATATGGTTCGTGAATATGGTCCAAATGCGTTCGTAGACCTGACTCGTACTACTCCTTCTTGCACTAAGGAGTGTAGGAATGGCCTCTTCTTGGCAGCCTAGTGCTTCCAACCTTTCCCTTTCAAAAACCAGACCCTTAGGCGCAGATGGGCCGGGCATGGGCATAGCGTCGTGCCCTGAGCCAGTAGGTCAGACCTGATTGGTAGTGGGATCGGATCCTGATAGCTGAGCAACGTCAGGAGTGGAAACCACGGCCTGTTGGGCCAGTTAGGAATTATTGCTATCAACTCCATGTCCTCTGTTCTGAGTCTCTGTGAAAACTGGAGGACAATTGGAACTGGAGGGAAGGCGTAGGCCTTGCGAAATCTCCACTGATCCATGAGGGCAACTATCCCGTAGGCCTGAGGGTCCCGGAACCTCATATAGCATTTTGTCAGTTTCCTGTTGCAAGGGGAGGCAAAGAGAAATCAACCTCCGGAGAGACTACCAGGGACAGGATCCATCTGAACACTTCCTCGTGAAGGGACCACTCTTTGTTGTCCATGTGAACTCCAGAAAGGAAGTACATTCTGTATTCCGGGAATGTATGTTGCCGTTATGTTGGCCAAGTTCTTCTGAGCCCAGGGCATGATTGGTTCTACCTCCCAAAGCAGGGACAGGCTTCGAGTTCCCCCTAGCCTCCTTATGTAGGCAACTGCAATCGTGTTGTCTAATCAGAATAGTACAGAGGAACTCATGGTCAGATGGCGGAAAGCTGCCCGCAGCTCCACTATGTTTGAGACTATCCCCCAAGAGGAAAAGTTCCAGGTGCCTTGTGCCACCTCCAATAGGCAATGTGCGCCCTAGCCTCTGCTGCTGGCGTCTGACATTATTGAGACCGATGTGATGGGGAGAATGGAGAGACAAGTGCGTAGATTTTTCCGCTGAAGCCACCAGAGGAGGGAATTCTTCATGGTCGGCGTAATGTGAATGCGCTGGGCTTTGAACGCCATTGTTAGAGGAGCCCCTTTTGGAAGGGTCGCATTCTCCACTGTGCCAACTTCACCATGGGGATCGAGGCCACCATCATGCTGATAATCTTCAAACACTGGAGAGCATGAAGACTGGACAACGAGAGGGCTAGCCGAATCCTGTCCTGGGTTATAGCTATCTTCTCCTTGGGTAAAGAGATGGTGCCCTGTACTGTACTGTGTCGAAGTGCGCCCCAAGGAATATGAGGGACTGAGAGGGCTCCAGGTGACTCTTCTCCAGATTCAGGAGCCATCCGAATTCTTGGAGAGTAATAATGACTTGATCTCTGTGTTGTATCAACTGGGACTTGTCCTGGGCCAACAGGAGGAGGTCATCTAAGTAATGGTAGAGACGGACCCCCCCGGTCCTCAACAGGGCCACTACAGCCAACAAGACCTTTGAGAATACACGTGGTGAGGTCGATAGCCCAAAGGGAAGGCAGGTGAATTGTAAGTGAATTGTCCCTATGGCAAATTGGAGGAACTGTTGGAATTCCGTTGCCAACAAGCTATAGAAATACACATACTTTAGGTCTATGGAGACCAGCCAGTCCCTAGCCTGGACTGATTGCTGAATTGTGGATAGCGTTTCCATCTTGAACCTTTCTTTTTTGATGAAGCAGTTCAGGTGGGTTAAGTCTATCATGGGCCTCCAAGTGCTGTTCTTCTTTTGCACCATAAAGAGAGGGGAGTACGAACCGATGTTCGGATCAGGTCAGACCCCAGAATTGAAGGCATACCGGTAGGGGTAGTAACGGAGAAAATATCAATGTATGCGGACGAACCTCTTCTCTTTTTGAGGGATGTCTAGATATTTGGGGGGAACACCCTACCAAACGCTTGGTGCTGCTCGTAACGACCAACAAACAAAAAATCTATAAGTTACAGCGCACACATGATACATACTCCTGTCAGGCTATTTAAAAGCATCTAAACGTATATAGCAAAAAATGCTAAATTACAGGGGTTTGGTCACACTGAATGGCCATGAAGTGCTCTCTTCCGGCGGCACTCCGAGCGATCAACTCATACGGGTCCCTTTCAGGTATAAAGATTAACTGGGAGAAATCTGTGTTATTTCCCCTTTTTTCCTCAGACTCCCCTCCCCGGACGAATACTCCCCTGAGGTGGGTTGAGGAATTTAAATACTTGGGTGTGGTGGTTCGGACCCCGTTGGCCTCATACTTTAACCTTAACCTCCAACCACTACTTGGAACCTTCTCTCAGAAATGTATGAACTGGAGATCTCTACCTCTCACCCCCGTTGGTAGAGTGAACCTTATAAAAATGATTTATCTACCAAAGTTCTTATACCTGTTACGCAATTCGCCACTTATCCCTCTGGCCTCCTTCTTTGGGAAATTAAAGAGCATTATATTGTCCTTTATATGGTGCAGGAGGACCCCACGACTGGCTATTTCCACGTTACAGCTACCCCTTACACAAGGGGGCCTGGCTCTGCCAAATTTTCTACAATATTTCTAGGTGGCAGTCCTAGTGACGGTCAGGTGGTGGTTCTCCCATCCCAGGGAAAACCCGGCTGTGACTCTGGAGGCGGCTATACTGGGATCATACTCCATCCTAAGTAACTTGTTATTTCGTGGTGTTAGGTCTCACCCCGAGACCACCACTCTAATGCGCACTACCATCACAGTGTGACACAGGGCTAGGGCCCGATACTGCTCACCCGATGTGTTCTCCCCCCATACTACCCTATGGGCTAACCCGAACCTCCCCCATCTGAATAGTATCCCGGACCCCCAGGTATGGGCCACTAGAGGGATAGTAAAGCTCAAACACATAGTGGTGGGAGGCAGGTTGAAATCCTTTGCAGATCTCAGGGCGACTTATGCCCTGCCACAGTGGATGTACTTCCACTACCTCCAGCTTCAACATGCATTTAATTCACAATTTCCCCTCCACCTTACCCTGGAAGCTGACCCGGTAGAGGCCCTCCTTATTGCTAAATTTATAAATAAACCTCTGTCCTCTATATACTTCCAACTTTCACTGGCCCAAAATAAAACATTGGAAAAGGTGCTCTGTAAATGGCATGAAGATCTCCCTAGTCTGACGGAAGTGGGGAGTTGTATATCCTCCTTTGTCACTAATATGATATCCGCCTGTGACCGATTTCTCCAATTAAAATTCCTGCATAGGGCCTACTACACCCCTAAGAGACTAACGGCAATATACCCTGCAGCCCCTGCCTCGTGTCCACAATTTGCCTCCTTGGTACATATGGTATGAGCCTGCTCGAACACTGGATGGATACTGGGAGGGAGTACTGGCGGACGTAAACTGGGCCATTGATTTGACCCTTGAGTCGGACCCAAAAATACTGCTCCTGAATATTGTGGAGAACCCACCTGTAGGTAGATACACTAGATTGTTTCTGGGTTATGCCACTTTTTATGCTGAAGGGAAATCTTCCTTAGATGGAAAGACGCAATGCCACCTACTGTTGCTCAGTGGAGATCAGTCCTGAATTCCATTCTGTCGCTGTACAAAATTACATACAATAACAGGAGCTGCCTAAAGAAATTTGACAAAATATGGTCGGGATGAATCGATGCCTGGGGATCCATGCTGGTTGAGGTGCCTCTGGAAGATCCTAATGTACAGGGTGGGCCATTTATATGGATACACCTTAATAAAATGGGAATGGTTGGTGATATTAACTTCCTGTTTGTGGCACATTAGTATATGTGAGGGGGGAAACTTTTCAAGATGGGTGGTGACCATGGCGGCCATTTTTAAGTCGGCCATTTTGAATTCAACATTTGTTTTTTCAATAGGAAGAGGGTCATGTGACACATCAAACTTATTGGGAATTTCACAAAAAAAACCCTCTTCTCCCACTCTTCACACACTGATAGCAACACCACAGGAGAAATGCTAGCACAGGCTTCCAGTAACCGTAGTTTCAGGTGCTGCATATCTCGTATCTTCACAGCATAGACAATTGCCTTCAGATGACCCCAAAGATAAAAGTTTAAGGGGGTCAGATCGGGAGACCTTGGGGGCCATTCAACTGGCCCACGACCACCAATCCACTTTCCAGGAAACTGTTCATCTAGGAATGCTCGGACCTGACACCCATAATGGGGTGGTGCACCATCTTGCTGGAAAAACTCAGGGAACGTGCCAGCTTCAGTGCATAAAGAGGGAAAAACATCATCATGTAGCAATTTCGCATATCCAGTGGCCTTGAGGTTTCCATTGATGAAGAATGGCCCCACTATCTTAGTACCCCATATACCACACCATACCATCAATTTTTTGGTTCCAACAGTCTTGGAGGGATCTATCCAATGTGGGTTAGTGTCAGACCAATAGCGGTGGTTTTGTTTGTTAACTTCACCATTCACATAAAAGTTTGCCTCATCACTGAACAAAATCTTCTGCGTAAACTGAGGGTCCTGTTCCAATTTTTGTTTTGCCCATTCTATAAATTCAGTGAGCCTATCTGGGTCATCCTCGTTGAGATGCTACAGTAGCTGGAATTTGTAAGGGTGCCATTTGTGAGTAGCTAATATCCGCCGAAGGGATGTTCGACTAATGCCACTCTCCAGTGACATGCGGCGAGTGCTACACTGTGGGCT
>BLSH010528326.1:148981-173201 GCA_018402905.1 Glandirana rugosa
GGATGGACCCATAGAGAGACTGGAGTGGAAGGAGGGTAAACGGAGTTTTGATAAGAGTTGATAACTCGTTTGACGTTTTGTGATATGTTCTGGATTTTGTACAAGTCCGGAGAACCCGTCCAGCGTATTGTGAAAGGTTTTACATAGATAACGGTGTATAGATCTCAACTCGCTTGAAGATCTTCAGGCCCAAGACGACCAAGCCGGCTTGAAGCCCAGTTTCAGGCCCAAGCCCAGGCCTGTCTTGGGCTTGAAACAGGGCCTGGGGCTTGGGGTAACTTTAGTTACCTCTGGGCCTGAAAATCCATGTTTTTCACGACATTGGTCCGGGACAAAGTTCGGGTTCTGTCCGGACCCGAACCCGGACTTTGACCCGAAGTTCGGCCGAACCAGCAGAACCCGGACTTCTAGAAGTTCGCTCAACTCTAGATATGTGGCAATAGATACATTTTGGAAAGTGTTATGCGACCTGCCCAAGAGGCCTGAACATGTTTTAGGTCTTGTATAGTGTTTTGCAGTTTGCTCAATAGTTGAGAATAGTTTTGAGGCAAATGGGAGGAAGGTGAGGTCAGAGAGATACCCAGGTAGGGAAGTGCGGAGTTTGGGGCCCAGGAAAAGGACGTCAATTTTGTGAGGTTATGTTTAGATTTAGTGTCTAAATTAACACCTATCATGGCAGATTTTGCGTAATTGCTTTTGTATAGAGAAGCCCTACTGAAAAGATCTAGCGTTCAGTGAAGATGTGGGAGCGATAGCTGGGGTTCAGTGATGGATATAATCACATCATCCGCATATAAACCGACTTTGTGATCATGGGTGTCAATGGAGATGCCTTTAATTAAATCATTGGCGCGTATGGAGTGAGCTAAAGGCTCCATAATAAGTGCAAAAATTAATGGCGAAAGGGGCATCCCTGCCTTGTGCCGTTTGAGATTTTAAAAGGTTCTGAAAAGATACCCGAATTAATCACCCTGGCAGTTGGCACAGAGTTGAGAGCCATTACGGCCTTGAGCAGAGGACCAGAGAAGCCAAATTTTAATAGAACTGCCTGTAGAAAGTTCCAATCAACTCTGTCAAACGCCTTCTCCGCATCTAATGAGATGAACAGAGAAGGCGTTTGATTGCACTCCACCCACTGAAGTAGACTAATATACCTTCTTGTGCCATCTGATGCCTGCCTCCCGTTCATAAATCCAACTTGGTCCGTATGAACTAGTTGGGGGAATACCGTGGCTATGCGGGATGCAAGAAGTTTGGCAAAAAGCTTTGTGTCTGTATTTAGCAGTGATATTGGTTTGCCTGGTTTGGCAATGGTGGTTATAGTAGTTTCCAGAGCTTTTTCTGGAATTGATCCAGTCAGTAATGTGTGGTTAAATGCTTGGCAAAGGAATGGGTTCAGTGTGTTCATAAATTGTTTATAGTATTCGTTACAAAGACCACCCGGACCAGGAGCTTTATGGAGTGGTAAGGAGACTATGGCAGTTTTGATCTCCAACTCGGTAAAGGGTATTGAGATATTGACAAGCTGCTCATGGGTGAGGGATGGTAACCTCAAGTGATCCAGGAAGCGCGCTATATCCCTTGGGGTGGGCGCATCAGCTTCTCCTAAGGAAGCTATGTTGTATAGATTGGCATAAAATTGACAGTCTTTTAAGTTGCTTTGCGAGGTGGGTCCCCAGTTTGTTGTGGCGGGCGTAAAAATTTAGTTTCAATCTTTTCAGGGCTAGATCAACATTCGAGTAGGTGGTCACTCAGGGACTTCCTAACTTTATTTAAATCCTGTTCCAAGGAGGGAGACGGTTTAGCCTTATGTGCTTTTTCAAGGGTGCTAATTTGTTCAAAGAGCTTGGCCATGGTAGCATTACATTTCCTTTTTTTCTGGGCCCCAAACTTTATCAGAAGACTTCTTATCACGACCTTGTGGGCATTCCAGCGTGTAAATGGGTTTGTAACAGAATTGGCATTAAGGTGAAAGTACTCTTTTATTGTGGATTCAACATGTCTCTGGCAGTTTGGATTAGTCAAAAGGGAGGTGTTGAGTCTCCATCGTTTGCCTGGAGGCACATAATCTGGGGGAAACACTTTGAGTGAAATTGGAGCATGTGATATTGCATGTGATATTGCCAATCATGACCTCTTGTACTGCTTGAAGCGTGAGTTTATCTACCAGAAACATGTCTATCCTGGAATAAGCTTTATGCGTATGTGAATAGAAGGTGAAATCCTTTTCAGTACCATGTAGACAACGCCAGGTTTTCAGAGGAGAGGAATTTTGAAAGGGCAGCGGTTTGTTTCCGCCAGGGGTTGGAGGAGTCCAAGCTTGTGTCTACTATTTGATTAAAGTCCCCACAGATGATGAGGGGATGTTGTCTAAAGGGTGCCAATTTTCCTACTACTGTCTGCTAGAATTGTTCCTGGTGGGTGTTAGGGGTGTAGATATTGACCAGTGTCTGTGTTCGGCCATTATAGGTGGCATGCAGGATAACGTATCTTCCTAACGGGTCAATTTCGGAGTGTAGTAATTTAAATGCCACGAGGATCGGATAGCTATTAAGACTCCTGCTTTTTTCTTGGGCGCGTTTGCCATAAAGCAAAGAGTAAATAATTTGTGGCTGCAGTTGGGCGGCTTAGCTGCAGCAAAATGTGTCTCTTGGGCACAGATGATGTCTGCTTTGGTTGTTGATGCCTCTTTCCAAAATAGTTGGCACTTAAAGGGTGAGTTAAGGCCCTTGACATTTAGGGAAGTTATGCTAAGGGCCATGGCACAGATTTGCTAGATTAGAGATATAGAGATAGAGATATAGAAATAGACTATGGACAGAGCTACCAAGGAGGACACCTGCTATTCAGCGATGTTAGTATATGCAGCTGTGGATGGAAACTTCAAAATATGAAATATTTCACGAACAATGATATGACTGAGTTAGATGGCACAAGAATGGAAAATAAAGAAAAAACAACTTAAATAGCAATGAAACAGGTCGCCAATAACATATATCATATAAATGCGAGCAACTTAAAGTGCGTAGCACTTTGCTATAACCTGGGGGTTACAAAGGGTACCGATAGAGAACAGAAACAACAGATGAGGAGAATATACTCAGCTGAAACTGCGTTGCTCATTGGGTTCTAGGACCAAGATGATTATAGATGAGCCTGAAATGAATCAGGTATTAGTAATGATGCTGGTCTCGCCCTCGGGGATGATACAAGGATGGACATCCACGGGAGGGTGGTGGAGATCTCCGCTGATCCGGGTGCGGAGGTGGAGAGGAGATGATTCCCCAGTTCAGCAGGCGTTTCATACCTTCTTTGGGGGAGATGATATTTGTGGGTTGATTGTGATATGTGACAATCAGCTTAGAAGGAAAACCCCACTTGTAGGGTATGTTGTGGTCTCAAAGAATTGAAGTAACCTGAGTGAATTCCGTGCTATTCCTGGCCGTTGATGTCCGTGAAGAGTCGAGATGTTGTCGTAAGGATCTGGAAGGGATTTACTCATACGCGCTACAGACATGAGCTTTTCTTTGACTTGATAAAAGCGTATGCGAGCTAGGACATCTTATGGGACTGTCTCCGGGAAGGTAGTTAGGTTTCGCAATTCTATGTGCTCGATCTATCATCAATTCAGATTGTGGTAGTTGCGGGATAAGCTTGAGGAACAGCTGTTGGAGGTATGGTGTAAGGTCAGAAGGCTTGACGGATTCAGGAATTCCTCTGAATTCTATGTTGTTCCTCCTGGAACGGTCTTCAAGGTCAGCTACTTTAGCCTGGAGATAATGTATATCTTCTGTGTGTTGGAGGATTGCATCCAAGGATTCTTGCTGTGTAGAGGCCTGTCCCGCCATTTGTCTTTCCAGGGCTTCAGTACGATTCTCTACTTCCTCCCCTCTGGATTGTAACATTGTCAGGGATGAACGGAGTTCATCTCTTAGGTCTTTCTGTAGTGAGAAAAGCATCAGTTTTAACGTGTGTTCTGAGGCTGGTTGGTCGCTAGTGGGAAGATCTGCTAAAGAATCACGAGCGCTCGTACTGTCTTGTTCACCACTCCAATGTTGTTTCTTATAAAGAGGCACCTTGGAGGGGGAAGGTGCTGGTGATTGCGCTGCCCTTTTACCCCTATCAGGGGTGGTTGCTTGGAGTGGTTGGGTGCATTGCTCTGAACTGTCCATCTCTTCAGGGGAGGAGGGAGGCACCGGAGGTCCTGTCGATGTAGGGGAGGACATAAGAGGTGATGTTGTGTTAGGTCCGTTTTGGGATTGATGCATTTTGTCTCTGATGAAAAAGTCAGAAATGCGGCGATGAGATCCCTGTTGGGAGGTGTTAGGATTGGGCATACCACTTTGACCTAGGTTTTACTGGTATTGTCCCGATGCAGGAGACTGTAAGGGCTGGGTGACAAGGGAGCCTGCAGATCTGCACTCAGTCCCTGGAAGTGCTCAGTTGAGTGCTGCTGAACTGGAGAGGGGATTAGGCCTGTTCAGGAGGGATTGGGTAGATGCAGTTAAAATGTTGTGCGGAGTGTTAGGCCACAAGATGGCTGCCACTCTACTATAAAATAGTGCTGAGGAGAGCTGGGATCCTCGGGAGTTGTGAGGAAATCTGCAACTCAGGGTGGGGATGCAACCTTCTGGGTGACAAGAGGGGCCACTAAGTTGGGTAATGAGCCTGCTAGGGCACGGATGGTGGCAGATGAAGGCTGTGATGGCACTGGGCAGCAAGATGGCAGCCGCTCTCACTGAGGGGAGCAGTGATGCTGCTTTACTGATATTAATACCCGGGCGATCGGTTCAATAAACGGCTTGACCTAGAGAGGAGGCTGTGGTAGTGCAGGGGAGACTGATGCTGCTATGAGATTGTCTGTTGTGTGTCCGGATGGCAGTGGATTAGGCCGGCGTCGATGCGCGGGCCGCAAGATGGCTGCCGTTATCTCTGAGGGCAGTGATGATGCGGCCTGTCCGGAGATCAATCTTGGGGAATCCGCTCAATACTCCCATGGGAAGGGAGAGGAGGCCTAGGGAAGCCAATGGAGATGTTATGGCTGTGTGCTAAGACTGGCCTGTGCCTGGATGGCGATGGATGCAGCCGAAGATAGAGTGTAGGCCTCAAGTAGGCCTCTTCTGAATGGCGCGGTGTGCGGCGATCCGCTCCGTGCCCGGAACAGAGTTTTGCTGGGGACAGAGGGGAGAGGGGGCCGTGGGCACACAGACTCAGGTGATAAGTGTGTCCTTCTGGCTCCTGGTTGGCTGTGGGCTGAAGGCTGTGTCAGATCCAATACAGATGGCGGCGACCCCGCTCCGGGTGGCTCTGGGTCCACAGCTGTCTCGCTGCTATCAATCAAAGTTCCCCAAAGTGCAGATGGTAGTTGTGGGGCCCCTCAGAGGTAGAATTGAGGGGGGCTCCTTTGCTGGGATACCGCTGTTTGGTCGATTTAAGTTTCAAGCTGAGGAGAGGATAGCAGTCAGGCACCATCACTGGCTGCAGTTGGCCAAACCCCCCGGCATGGCTCCACCATATTTAAGAGCTGACCCAGCTACCCTGCTATGACATCCTTCCTAGGGATGGGCCAAGGTCTCTCAAGTATGCTGATCAGAACCTCCTGGCCTCAGCCCACTAACTTCCAGAAGTTTCTACAAGCTTCTAGATCCAGGGGGAGGTACCAGAGACCTGCATCTGTAGAGTTATCCAGCCTGACCTGCAGTAACCTGACCCAATTACAGACTCACATAACTTGCCATGAGTCATACGCTTAAATTTACCTACACTAACACTAATAGTACACTAGAGGGTGCTACATTAATGTTTCATATGTGCATTTAAAAGGTACTGAATTCTATGATCTACACCCCAAAAAAAAAAAACAGGCAATGGGCAAAGGACTGGTATTTCTTGTTGTCCTCCAGTACTGAATAATCATGCCTTGTTCTGCATTGTGTCTCTGTGTGGCGGCAGCTAAAAATAAGTACAAATTTCTAGAAATGTAGAGTGACCTCGTGAACAGGGACAAAAATGGGACTTTGAAATGAGTTAGTTAACATATGTAATCTACTTCCTTGCAAATTTTTAGAAACATTTGCTAAAAGCTGGCATTTTAGTTCACATATAGTGCAAGACATGATCAAGCTGGCCCACTATATTAAAATATTCCTTTCCTCTCTGGTCAGTCCCTACCCTGCTCTCCAAAATACTAAATATGTACGGTAGTGGACATATAGTACCGATTTGAGGCAAGCACCTCATATAATATGTGTGTGTGTGCTATTTGGATTTGAGCACAGACAGTTCTACTCCAATATATACTGTATACAGTATATATATATATATACAGTATGTAGCCAGGAGTCCGGAAATATTCCCCTGGCATACAGACAATTGTGCTCATTGCCTAACGTGGAGGATTCCCTCTACTGTTCGTTTGTGGAATAAGACTGAATTGTAAGATTGAGAGAGAGTGAAGCATTGTGGGATTTGTAGTGTGGTAAGAAGAAACAGCCAGCAGATTCTGGTATGAAGCACTCCATTTCTCATTGGGCTGTGCTTCACTGGAGGCTTCTGGGAGGTGCAATGCTTTGTGGGAGAACTTATTTAAATGGGAGCAGGAGCTGACTCTGGCCTCTGGGGATGGGGTGATCGATCAGTGAGGAACCCTGTGTGCGTCTGTGACCATAGCTAGGACCACGGCCTACTTACAGTGTTTCAGCCGACTGAATTCTCTGCAGGTGACCCAGCTAGCTGCCATTCTCCAGCAACACAGTGAGTGACCAGCGGAGCCATCCTATCTTCATCTGAGTCTGGATTGAAGCCACAGCAGCCATGTCGCATTTGTCGATCCAGGAGAATTGCAAGGAGTGCAGTGGATGCTGTTTATTTCCCAGGAGCAAGCCATCTGTGTGAACTAACAGACCCAGCATTACCATCATCCTCATCTGAGTGCCGGATCATTTGTCTACATCCAGTCCTTTGGTTTCGGTGAGCATCTTTTTGTTACACCTTGGATTACAGTTTATATACACCGGCTTGCCGTTTGTCACTGAAAGGCTATCTAGATTAGTGGAATTTAACCTCTTTTGTGCCTCATTTCCAGGATTAGAAGGACACAGTGTTCTCATGTACCTAACTTTTATAGCCGGCAAAGATTGCTTGAACTTTACATGACAGGATTGCTGCAAATACATCTACTCATCCTCTACCCAGTCATATACTCAGGGCTATTTACTTGGTATTACTTCATCTCCTAAGAACTCTCAAAGCTAGAACAGGAGAATTTAAATAGAAATGCAGAGTTATCTAGTGTGATTATACAACACTAATTTAACTTCTAATTGGTTATATTTCATATGTGCCTTTTATAGAACATTGTCATTTGTGTTACAATCCATTGAGTGGTACCAATTTACTCATTGGGTCATTCATTTTTGTATAGGGTCCTAAGGTATTATTTTCCTCCTGATTTTCAGTAAATAATACTAAATCAATTTTGTCTCAATGAACCCTTGGGTATTGTTTAAACTCAATTGGAGGAATTATATCTTGCAATTATTATTGTCGCTGGAGAATACAGGGAGAGGAAGTTAGTAACTACTCCTTTTGTTCACTGGAATTATAAGATTAACATGTGAATGTGAAGGATTGTGATGTTTATGTCAAAAATTTCTGTTAATCAATAATTTTTAGAAGTGTGTCCTATATTTTGGTTACTTAAGGGTTGTCATTGCTTGCAGAAATAAGAGTTAAGTAAACATTTCTAACTCTAACTGTGTTGTGGTTTCCATGACTGAAAGAGTGTGCTTCTTAATGGAACATTGCAATATGAGTGAACCTAGAGTGTCAGGGGTGGTGGAGGACTCTCAGAATAGGGAGACCCACGGGGAAATTGATTTTTTAAGCAACCCTCAAGAGGGCAGTGCTACAAGTATATAATCAAAAGTTTTAGGCAGATGTGAAAAAAAATGTTAATAGTTTATTTTTATTATTTGCAAAATGAAAAGTAAATGAACTGAAGGAAAATCCAAATCAAATCAATATTTGGTGTGACCACCCTTTGCCTTCAAAACAGCATCAATTCTAGGTTTCTAGGTACACTTGCACACTTTGAAGGAACTCAGAAGGTAGGCTGTTCCAAACAACTTGGAGAACTAACCCCAGATTGTTTTTTGATGTAGGCTGCCTCAAATCCTTCCGTCTCTTCAGATCAGGGCTCTGTGAGGGCCAAACCATCACTTCCGGGACTCCTTGTTCTTCTTTACACTAAAGATAGTATAAAATGACATTAGCTGCATGTGTGGGGTCATTTTCCTGCTTCAGAATGCATTTGGTGCCAGTCACACATCTCCCTGATGGTATGGCATGATGGATAAGTATCTACCTGAGTTTCACAGCATTAAGGACACCAAATCTCAAACTCCATTTGCAGAAATGCAGCCTCAGACTTGCAATAAACTTCCACCATACTTCACTGTTGCCTGCAGACACTTGCTATTGTACCATTTTAAAGGCCTTCGGCAAACAAACTGCCTCCTACTACAGCCAAATATTTTGACTCATCGATGTTGAAGGGAAGTATGATGTGTCTTTCATCTGCTGCATTAAGTTTTCTTGGCCTACCACTGCATCGACGGTCCTCAACATTGCCTGTTTCTTTGTGCTTTTCAAAAGGGCTTGAGCAGCCCACCTTGAAACTCCCGTCTGCTTTGAAATTTTTGCTTTGGAGAGACCTTGCTGATGCAGTATAACTACTTTGTGTCTTCTTGCTGTGCTCAGTCTTGCCATGGTGTATGACTTGTGACATCATGAGACTGTCTTCCACAACTTCACCTTAGTAGCAACGTTTGGCTGTTCCTCACCCAGTTTTATAAATATTGTGATCACCTGGGTACGTGGGACCCCTGTGTTCCAACATCCCATAGAATATACATACAGCTGGAGATACCCCCTGGTTGTTGGGACTTTTAGGGCACAGATAACAGTATGAAACATATAAAATAAATACAATTTATTAGAAATACAGAATTCAAAATTTAAAATGAAACAACCATACAGCACATATAGCCAAAGTTGTGATAGAAAACAGGGTTTGTTCAAGGCTGGAATTATCTTGCAGCTTTGTAAGCACTTCGTGTCAAATGGCCCGACATGTTTTAGGATAGCAAATTCCCTTCTTCAGGGGCATTAATTTACATAACTCAAGGTACACGCTGAAAAATATAATATATATATACACACAGATTAATGACTTTCCCCCAGAGGTACATGCATCAACCATGGACATAATTCCTCAAAAACAATAGCCATACATTTACCCCTATATGGTTACAAACCAGGATTACCTTGTTAGGCCGTGTTCCAAACCTGTCTGGGTGGATATCAACCATGCAGACTGCCCCGCCAGGAGTGAACTGGGGCCCTTTTCCCCAGAAGTGGGGAAGTGCCAAATTGGTAGGCAGACAAGTGTCCAATGGTCCACTGAACTCCCAAATTCGGCCCAGATGTGGACTGACCGGAGCGATGGGGAGCCGAGACCCCCTATGTGAGTGACCACCTTGTGGATCAATGGGTCTCTATAGAAAAATGCATACAAACAGAATGCTAGTAAAACTCAGTGATAGACGTCCCGTCCGTCCCAAACAAGCTATTTGAAATATTGTATCAAACTTTCTACAATTAATTTGTATGAGTAAGTTCCTGGACTTAGAAAAATATAGACTGACCATAATTGGGTGTTGGGCTGGGTTGCCCTATATAAGACGCTACAGTGGCCTAATCAAGCCAACGGCCCCAATGGGACAAAAAACTCTGGTTCATAGAGATAATGGCTTGCCAGGTAATGAGCGTTTCTGACGCCTTTGCATCACACTTTAGTGCAATAGACATGAAAACGACTCAACCCCTTCAGCAGTGGTGCATTATCATAGAGTATATACATATATCTAGAACACTTGTTCAAGTGGTTGGACGATACCCGATGGAGAGCCGTGCCTAAACTAGTGTAAATGGTTTGCATAGGGTCTTACCGTTAGGTAGGGAATGGCGTGGATGCGGTCAGTGGCGGCGTGTGAGCTAAGTCCTGCCTCACCCTCCCTATAAGTACCCGCGTCCGTGCACTGATCGGACTACGTCAGTGCAAACGTAACAGGAAATGCAGGGAGACACAGAGAAGGAGACCACCCCTTCCTCTATGTGCGCGCGCATCGCCGTCAATAAACATTACGCCCTATCATGGGCTAAAAGATTCATTGCAGCAGCAGGAGGAGTCCCGCAAGCCAGGACCACACAACCTAGAAAGAACTACGCATGCTTCAACAAAAACCCAAAGAAGACCCGTATTAAAAGCGCAAAGCATAAATTAGACATAGAAATTGGGGCACATAACCAGGTGGTCAACTCAACATCATCGCTCCAGCCAGAGCCACTGGTCCAAAAAGAAGTCCCCGAGATGGGCGTGCGCGGCCCACCCACCCCCACACCGCAATCCAGCAATAAGAGGGGGGGAAACGGGTCCCGCACGTCCAGGTCACCGGCGCATCAAAGTGGCCGAGGCGAAGACCCGCACCAATAGCACCCGACCCGGCCCAGCGGATGCCGTCCCCCCCGGGTAGGGAAAAGAACCCAGAGGGGGCCTTTCTGCACCGCCCCCCCGGGTAGGGAAAAGAACCCAGAGGGGGCCTTTGTGCGCCGGGTGGAACCAAGGAACACCTACCCACCCATGGCTTGCATGGGCATACCCACCCTAGAGGGAACAGACGGAACAAGGACAAGAAAATCCAAATACACATAGCCATGAAAATAGTCAGAATCTTATAATCGCATGTTGCATAACCGCATCAAGATTTTGTATGCATACCCAACCTAAACAAATATTACACATGACCAATCAGTTGTTGAGAACGCTACTACATGTTGTCTTCTTCTAGGGCCAGTCCCTGTGCAGCAACGACCAGAAAATCTGGATAAATTTGCTACCCAGTGGGCTGCCCTGAGGTGACGTGTATAAATTAGACCTGTGACCTACGTGACCTATGGTGAACCTATGATGTTCATAATCCAAATGACCCGATATGGGAGGACCTTCCTAGGCTTAATGAACAATCCCAGCCTTCATTGTCCAACCACCCTCCGCATCCGCCAAAATGTGTTACTCCTTCTCACAGCCTCCCGAGCTGAAACCCTCCAAAAAGGGTCTAAAACTTAGCTGGGTGTTCAACCCGGGGTGGGGGGGTTGTGGCCTCCAGTCTGTCAATCCAGCATATTTCGCGCTGGAGCAGAAGCTTGTTCCAGTCCCCCCACGTGGGTTGGGGTGTATCCGGTCCAGAATGATAAAACTGAATATGGGGCAACGGCCCTTGTGAACAGTTTTAACATGTCTTCCTAATGGAAAATCGACATGGGCCGCTTTCATCGTGGAGACATGGCGGTATGCCCGTCGTCAAAACTCGAGTTTAGTTTTGCCCACATAAAAACTGCCACATTGACAAGTTAGGAGGTAAACTACCCCTGTTGTTTTACAATTAGCAAAATGTACTGGTTTATATGAGTGACCATTAGGTAGAATAATGTTAGATGATGTGTTCATGTATTTACAATATGGGCATCCTCCACATGTGAATGTTCCCTTGCGTTTACAAGGGTCTCCACGAAATGAATCTGTAAATTCACTTGTCACTAATTGGTCCTTCATAGATCTAGCTCTGCGATATGTTATCGTAGGTATATTGGGTACACATTGGCACAGCACTGGATCCACACATAGTAAATGCCAGTGTTTGCTCATGATTTGTCGAATTGCTTGATGCTGGATATTGTATCATGTGATTAGGCGGATAATTGGACGTTGGGTATGCCGTTGAGGCGGGAAGAGTAAGGAATGTCTATCCTGTTTGTACGCCCCCTTGTACGCTTTTTTTAAACATTTTTGAGAGTACCCTCGTTCTAAAAGTCTCAATTTTAGGGCTTGTGCTTCTTGAACCACTTACCAACCGGAAGGTTTTCCAGCTTTAGGACCAGAGCACTTTTTGCGATTCGGCGCTGCGTCGCTTTAACTGACATTTGCGCGGTCGTGCGACGTTGCACCCAAACAAAATTTGCGTCCTTTTTTTCCCACAAATAGAGCTTTCTTTTGGTGGTATTTGATCGCCTGTGCGTCATTTCTTATCACCGCTATAAACAAAAGAAGAGCGACCATTTTGCAAAAAAAACACAAATTTCTTACTTTTTGCTAAAATTCAAATCCCAAAAAAAAATATAAAAAAAACATTTTTTTCACCGGTTTTGGCCGATTTATATTCTTCCTCATATTTGTGATAAAAAAATCGCAATCTGCGTTTATTGATTGGTTTGCGCAAAAGTGGCCGCGTTTATGGATGGTGAGAATTCACTTCTGAGGTTTTTATTTTTTACTAGTAATGGCGGCGATCTGCGATTTTTAGCGGTAATGCGATATTTCAGCGGACATGTCGGACATTTTTGACACTTTTTTGGGACCAATGACATTTATACAGCGATCAGAAATTTAAATGTCCACCAATTACTGTATAAATGTCATTGGCAGTGAAGGGGTTAACCTGGGGGGGGGAGCTAGGGGTTAACTGTGTTCCCTGGGTGTGTTCTTACTGTGGGGGGGTTGGGCTAACATGGGCATGAGAGTTCTAACTGATCCCAGTGACAGGGATCAGTAGATCACCTATGCCCCTACTAACAGAGCGGGGAACCGCCGTGTTTACATCGGCGGTTCCCCGTTCTTTCCCTTTGACCGCTCATCGTGGCTCGCTGGCGGACATCGGGTTCGCCCGAGCCGCGGGCACACTCCTCAGGAGTGCGGCGGGTGCGCGCGCCCCCTAGTGGCTGATTGCAGATCGCCGTCTTTTTACGGTGATTCTCGCTCAGCATCCCGACTGCCGCCATGAAAACACGGCGCGTGGTCCGGAACTGGTTAAGAAAAAACTCATTCGTAGAGCAGTTTCTCACCCAGTTTTAGGCCTCTTACACAGCTGTTTCTGTTTTAGTTAATGTCTGTGTTTCAACCTACATATGAAATTGATGATTATTAGCACGTGCTTGGTATAGTTGGTTAATCATACAACTGACTCTAATCCTACAAAAACCCTGACTCTTTACAATGTACAAAGTGTGCAAGTGTAAGAATCGATGCTGGTTTGAAAACAAAGGGTAGTCATGCCAAATATTGATCTTGATTTAGATGTTTCTTCTGTTCACTCACTTTGAATTTCGTAAACTGATAAAAATAAACAATTAAAATATACAATTTTGAGAGCATTTAAACATTCTTACTTTTCAGCATTGCTTCACACCTGCCCAAACGTTTGCACAGTAATATACAGTGTATATATATATATATATATATATATATATATATATGTATACACACACTGTATATAGCCTGTTTATGTAAGCTATTTGGATATGAGCACAAATTTCCTCCATGTCTGTATTTGCTTTCTGAAGTCAGAGTCTCCAGCAAGGAGAACAGTGAGCAGCACAGTAGTGAACCAAATATCCCTAAACCTCATTTTAAGTTTCACAAAACTAGCAGTCAGGGGCATTGGTGCCTTAGATCCTATACTGTAGATACATAGCTATGAGCAAGGCTCACGTCCTGCGGGAACGCATGGGAACGGAACTTTTCCGGTTTGACTAGATGCACAATATGGTAGTAGTGGTGGTGGTGGGAATCTTGGATGAATTCCCACACTTTTTTCCCAGGACTTGACCCCTGGCTATGAGGCTATAAAACAAGTGTGCTTAGGCACAGAAACACATTTTGCTGGTCAAATTCAAGACACAGGGCACACTTTGCAAGGTACCATTTAACATATCATTAACATTGATACATTTTCCTATAACATAGGAAATCGTCACTTTTTGAATTCAGATCCACTTTAAGCTTTGCCAAAAAGGTTAATTCGCCTTTACTGACTTCTGCCAAAATCATACCCTAACATTACAGCATTCTCTGTACGTTACTATGCAGCACCCTTTTTTAAAAAAGAATGTTTACTTTCACTCATGCAGAAAGTTGAGCTGCGAGAGAGAAAGTGGACTGCACATGCATTAGTAAAGAACAAAACCAAGAGCTCATTTGTGAGTTTCAGAGGCAATGCATCCAATGTCTGGTACATCCTGCCATTTGTAGGACAGAGAGGGGAGAGTAATGAAGTAAGCAGCTGAAAAAATAAACACTATTTTGAAAACGGAGTGCTGCATAGTAATGTATTGAGGTTACTGTAATACTTGGGGGGGGGGGGGTTGGCAAAAGTCTGTAAAGGTGAATCAATCTTTTAAATATGACTGTAGTTAACGAGGCTCAATAGCTGAAGCTATAATACCACCACATGAGCCAGTAGAGTGACTAGTCCCCCCCTACTGCTGCATAAATAAGCACCGTGGCCATATTATGTTCATTTGAAGCTAAAATGGTGTCTGTTTTTTTATTCATTATGTTATTACTCCTTTGTACTATCCCATGGACAAGTGCATTATGCAGGGACATGCATGGGATAGGACAAAAGGGCAAGTATCTCTCCTTTTCTTCTTCAATGTCTTACAGGTTGCCATTGGAGCTTGCAGCGCCAGCAGCCCCAGAAACAGCAGCTGATTGGCTTGAATTGGCGGTTCTGTGCTCCCCCGTTTACCTGCCTATTTAAGCCAGTTCCCGCCCGCAGGAGTCTCAGCACCTGGACCGCTCTGGATGGAGCTTCCCTGAACCGCTCGGAGCTTCCCTCACCTCAAGATGGAGTCTCTTCTTAAGAAGCTAATTGAGAAGGTGGAGAGTTCAGGAGGAGAGAAGTGGCTCAGGTGGTGCTTAGAGCTGGATGCACCTTTGGCTCTCTCCACCTCCTTTGCAGCTCAGCCCGTTGCCGTCTTAGAGGAGGAACAGGAGGCTAGTGTGTGTGTCAGCCCCCGCCCTCCTGTCAGGATGAGCAACAGAAGGAAGAAGAATTTGGCTTCTTCTCCATATGTACGCAAGAATTCTGGTGTTTGGCATCAGGCTATGGGTCACAGATCTTCAGCCGCCCCCTCCTCATCTGCTCAGGCTCCAAGGGCACAGGCTGCCACTATCTTGGAGGGACCCAGCAATGTTCAACCCCCCTAATGGTGAGAGTATGGCAATGTCTATGAGTAATGACTGTTTATTTCCTTTCAGTCAGGTTATTGTCTCTCCTAATATGCATGAAGAGTCGCAGGGTAAGTCTTTCTCTGCACAAAGCAATGGGTCTCTGCCCTCTGGGTTTGTTATTTTTCCTCAGCCTGCCAGGGACTATTCCCCTTTTAACAGCCTGCAAGAGATACCCTCTAATGTATTGGCACAGGGAGCTTTTCTCCCTGGTGCTTATAAGGATGCACAGACAGTCAGTGCTTTACAGGATGCACAGCCACTGTGTGCTTCACTTAGCATGCAGGCTTTAGGGGCAGTGCAGAATGCACATCATTTTGGTGCACCCCTTAGCACTCTGTTCGTTTGTGCACTACAAGGTGCACAGTCTTCTGGTGCCTTTCAAGGAGCACAGGTTATTGGTGCAATAATGGGTTCACAGAGTGTGCAGTGCCTTACCTGTTAATGTCATACACGGTGCACAGTCGTGTAGTTCAAGTTTTGGTGCTTTACAGGAACAGAGTATTGGTTCAGTATTAAATTCAGCCCAAAATGTTGGGTAAGTTTGGAACAGTGTCCGTCAGAGTAGTGATAAGGTTGTCCAGGCATCAGAGGTATCATTGCATGCTGCTAGGTCAGCGAATAATGTTAATATTCACAATGTTCCGGCTATTAAGGAACCCTCTGGTTCATGGCAATCTGCTTTGTCTAATCCTCCTCCTATCCAACCTAATTCTGTCATAGTTGAGGCATGCATGAAGGAAGCCCTTCCATGCGAAGTTTCTCCGCTAGGCTTCCACTTAGCATCTTCAGTAAAAGAATAAAAAATATGGAGAGGTGACTATGTTGATATTTTATCTCTGTTGCCATCCTCTAAAGAATTTCTGTCCACGTTAGACAAAAAAATCAGTGGATAGATCAGAGGAGGATAGGAGAAGAGCCATTCCAAGAACATTCCAAAACTGGTTGCAAGCATATTGCATTTATGCATCAGTATTAGGCGAAAGGTTTCCTGAAAAATGTTCAGGATTATTCCAACATTTAGATATAGTGTCGGAAGCTTTCAGACACTTTGGTGGTATTTCATGGTTTAATTATGATTAGAACTTCAGACAGAAATTATCAGTGTACCCTTCTTTAGGCTGGGGAGTTAAGGATGTTGGCTTGTGACTTAACTTAATGTTACCACAAAGACCACAAAATCAGCACAAGCCTACTAATTCAGTACCTAGCTCCCTTTGTAAAGGTGTCTGCTTTGCTTTTAACAAAGATTAAAGACAGTGCAAATTTTTGTCAAATTGTTGGTTCAGACACGAGTGCGCACATTGCGCAGGGCCGCATCCAGCCTTCTGATGTTACTGTAGAGCTGCTGCCTCTTCAGTGCAGCCTTAAACAAGGGATGTTTTGCCAAAAAGCTTGGACGCCTCTGAAATTGTCAGAAATGTTGCCTTGGCTAGGAATGTATCCAGATAGCAGGATGGCAGATCTGCTCCATAATGGTTTCAGTGAAGGTTTCTTGGTGTCTGGTTTCTCTGGCTTCTGATTGTGTCATGGTACAAAATTTGCCTTCGGTGCATTATCACACGGATGTTGTCCAAGAGAAAATTGTAAAAGAGCTAAGAGATGGGAGAGTTGCGGGTCCTTTTGCTTCTCCCCCCTTTTCGGATTTTAGAGTATCCCCCTTAGGAATAGTCCCTAAAAAAGATCCTGGCTCTTTTCAATTGATCCACCACTTGTCATACCCTCCAGGCAATTCACTTAATGATGAAGTCTCAGATTTTGATGCTTCAGTCTGCTATTCATCTTTTGATGAGGCTCTATCTCTTCTAAGATGTTTTGGGAGAGGTTCCTTAATGGCAAAAGCAGATATTACATCTTTTACCGGTTCACCCACAGGGCTTTAGCTCCCTTGGCTTTCACTTTAACAACCTATTTTACTATGGCAAGTGCATGCCAATGGGCTTTGCGCTATCCTGCTTTTATTTTGAGGCCTTTTCTTCATTTCTTGAATGGGTTGTATCAACATCCTACCCGGATGCTGCTTATATTCATTATCTGGGCGACTTTTTGTTTGTAGGTCCTTCTAAGTCTTCAATCTGTTCGGAAGCTCTATTCCATTTCTTTCAAGTGCATGGTCAGTTTGGTATCCCCCTGGCACAGGAGAAAGCGTTTTTTCCTTCTTCTAGCATTGAATTCCTGGGTATTTTTATAGATTCTTCAGCCATGGAATTTCATTTACCGCTGAATAAATTAGCTAGAATTAGATCCCTAATTTCTGTTTTCTTATCCAAACGTAAGGTTCTTCTCAAGGATGTACAATCTTTACTTGGCCTGTTCGCCTTCACTGCAAGAGTTATTTTTGCCAGGGTTAGAGGTTGCCAGGATTTTCTCACGAAGATTGGCCATGGCAACTAAGGGTCTTAAGAACCCTCATTGCCATGTCATCATTTCCAGAGCTATTAACGATGATTGGATTGGATTGGATTTAATGGATCCACGATATGGCAGAAGGATTTCATTAATGAATATGAGCTAGGTCTGTTCACTGATGCGTCATGCTCTATTGGCTTTGGTGCCTTTTTAGCCGGGCATTGGTGCGCGGCAGAGTGGCATAATTCTTGAAAGTTTCCTGAGATCACGCGTAATTTAGTTATTTTAGAATTATTCCCCATGGTAGTATCAGTGGTCATCTGGTGTAAAATCTATTATTATTATTATATATTATTATTCATACATACAATAAAGGTGTTTTATATGCCATAAACTGTTTGTCTTCCAGGTCAGAATATGTTGTCAATCTTCTTTGTTTTTTAGTCTTACATTGCATGAAATTCAATATATGGCTAAAAGCTAAACGCATACCAGGGGTGACTAATAACATTGTGGACTTGTTGTCTCATTTGAAGTTTTCCAGATTTCAGGAACTATCGCCAGAAGCAGACCCAACAGGATCTCTGTGCCCAGAATTCCTCTGGAGGTTCATATGGGACTGATCACAACTAATTTGAAGAGATCAGTTTCACCCAGAACTTGGGATGAATACCTTCAGGCATGGTCAAGGTGGTGCGTCTTCTGTGCCAATCACAATATAGATGTGACTTGGGTGAATCCTTATACAGCCTTGTCATTTGTTTCATTTTTAATGAAGTCCGATCTGCGGGCATCCTCAATTCATCAGATCCTTGCAGGAGTTTCATCTCTCCTTAGGTTTTCTGGCCTTCCAGCATTATCCTCCTTCTTCCAGGTACGTCAGATCTTAAAAAAGGTTACAAACGCTCCCACATGGTTAAGGATGGTAGGAGACCTATTTCAGTTGATATGTTATCTAATTTAATATTTTCATTACATGCTATATGTTTTTCTTCTTTTGAAGTTATATTGTTTAAAGCTGACTTTTCTGTAGCCTTTTTTGGTGCATTAAGAATTGGAGAGTTTTCGGCTCCTAGAAGGTCTGCCAGTTCTCCGCTTCTATGGGATGACGTGTCAATTTTGGATGGTTTGGTAAAAATTTACATACGTATGTCAAAAAATCAGGTAAGGGTCGTCTTATCATTCTAAGTAAATCTCCCATAAGCAATATCTACACTGTTGGAAATGTGTTGAATTATTTGTCTATCAGGCCACCTGTTTGTGGGTCTTTCTTCATTCATTTGGATCTTTCACCCCTTACCAGATATCCGTTTTCGGCAGTTTTTTCAGCTTGCCTCAAACAGCTAGGGCTTTCTAACCATAATTTTTCCTCCCATTCATTTAGAATAGGGGCGGCCACAGTTGCTAGCTCCATTGGGTTTTCTCCTGACGAGGTTAAGAGATTGGGCCGTGGGGATATTGACAGATATAGAATTTATGTTCGTCCTGATTTATTGATTAATTGAAGTTTATTTTTCAGGTCCTTCCAAATATACACTCTAGATAGTGGGCCACTCTTATGTTTACTGGGCCCAGAAGCGGGCATCTTACAGGACTTATTCTGAGACTTTAGGTTTTAGTCCTAACACCTTTAACATTTTTTGGCATGGTATTAGAGGTCAACGATGTAGGAGATTAAGAGAGGAGCTTATTCTATTGTTGGGTCATTGGCCTAATCCTGATTTAATTATCATTCATTCCGGGGCCAACGATCTGGGAAACGTTAAAACCTGGGACCTTCTTTCCGAGATTAAGCGTGGCCCCGCTTAATCTATTATTTAATCAAAGTTCTATTTCCTTTTTCTATCATTTCCTTTTCGGAAATGATCCCTAGACTAATTTGGTCTTCTGCTGGAAATTTGTTTTACATAAATAAGATTCGCAGACATTTGAATAGGTCAATTCACAATTTCTTATCTCGTTTGGGGGGTTTTTCATACCGTACATACAATCTGGAAGGGTTAATTTCTGGTCTTTATAGACCTGGTTTGGTTCATTTATCCAACATAGGTCTGGATATTTTCAATTTGGGATTGCAGAACATTATTGAGCAGGCCACAGTGTTTGGGGGGTCTCAGCCAAGTGTTCCTCACTTGGCTTCAGCTGGTGGGGTTAGTCATCCAGTGTAGTCTGGATGGACAACGTATTTGATTTACTGTATTTGGTCATTTGAAGGCAATGTGTATTAAGGTTATGCCGACATTTGAAGTTTGAAAGTATTACTATTTTGTTATGTTAAAGCTGGGTTATCCCATAAATAAGCACCGTGTCCATATTATGTTCATTTGAAGCTAAAATGGTATCTGTTTCTTTATTCCTTATGATATTACTCCTTTGTACTATCCCATGTACAAGTCCCCTGCATTATGCAGGGACCTGCATGGGATAGGACAAAGGGGCAGGTGTCTCCCCTTTTCTCCTTTAAGGTCTTACAGGTTGCCATTGGAGTTTGCAGCGCCAGCACCCCCAGCAACAGCAGCTGATTGGCTTGAATTGGCGGTTCTGCACTCCCGCCGTTTACCTGCCTATTTAAGCCGGTTCCTGCCCGCAGGAGTCTCAGCACCCGGACCGCTCTGGACGGAGCTCCCCTCCCCCGTTTGTTTATTATATTGTATGACATTGTGTTTTTTAGTGGGGGTTAGTCATCCAGTGTAGACTGGATGGACAGCGGTATTTGATTTACTGTATTAGGTCATTTGATGGCAATGTGTATTAAAGTTATGCCGACATTTGAAGTTTTAAAGTATTACTCTGTTATGTTAAAGCTGGGTTATCCCATAAATAAACACTGTGGCCATATTATGTCCATTTGAAGCTAAAATGGTGTCTGTTTCTTTATTCATTTTGTTATTACTCCTTTGTACTATCCCATGAATCTGTATGAGGTTCAAATAAAAGGAGAGGCTGAAGGCGACCAGTGTCTGCTGTGCTGTGTACTGTGCTGTAGAATAGCTATAATAAATCCTGTTCATGGCTGCGTACTCTTCCAGGCCAATGGATAAATACTCATATGAAATACATATAAATAAGCTGTTTTACCTGACAGAGAATTTGTATTTCCCTCCAACCAGTTCTGAGATGTTCTAATGCACGGAACAGCCACGTGGAATATAGCACTTATGGTTAAGGGATAAAGCCTTGTCCGCTCCCCACTCCCTAGTCTGCTGACTGGACACTAAAAGTATAAAGGTAAACTGATAACCCACTTCTTACTCTGCTCTCTCCTCCTATCAGCATGTTTCTTCTCAACATAGTTGCACACAATACACCCAATTGGTTCCCAGTACTGCCCCACTCTAAGTACTCTTGCATAGAGGATTGCAAAAGGCACATAAGTCAAATGAAAGTGGACCTTTACCCAGGAAAACAACTTACTCACATCTTGCTCCCTCTCTCTCCCACAATTACACTATAAAAAAATTAAGTGCGTTTTGACTTTTTTTATCAGAGCACAATACTTCCAATATTCTTGCCTAAGCAATACGCCCATAGCATCCGTTATTACAGCACAGACACATATGCAGGGATTCCATGCATGCACAGATTTGCCACATGCTTTGGAACCTGGCAGGGTTTTCCATTTGTGTGTGACGACGGCAAAGAAAATTCCGTCCCGAATGCTGGCATATTGGGAGTATCCCCATACATGTGCAGGGTCCTTTTGCTAATTGCATTAAAAATAATGTAATGGTGTATTAATGACTACATTAACGTGTGTCTTTTATATCTTCCTGGAGTTATGCTTTAAATGTTTATTAGTAAAAGATTTAATAGAAATAGTGCAAAAAAATATAACACCTCAGTTTAAAAACATGTACTTAAAATGAATTAAAATTGACTTCTAACCATTAGAGTCTCCTTTTACTGTTTACAGCAAACCTTTTATGATCTTTCAGAGATAATTACAGACAAGCATTCCTTATAATGTTGTATATGGGAGTTGATTACTGTTGCTCTTCAGGAACACAATCCATCATACAAGGGCTACTTGATGTAAGTATATACTTTATAACGGGGAATGATAAGCATGATCCAATATAAGGCTTTTGATTACAAGTAAACTAGTTTTGTAATACTGTATCTGAATGCACAATTTTGTAGCAGTATAATGTGCCTGCTGAGTTAATATGGCTTCCATCAACAGCTATGATATAAGGGTGTCCTGTCTCCTACCTCTTTGTCCCACTGTTCTTGTCAGGTAATTACACATCTGCTGCACGATGGAAACTCATCTATGAGCACCCCCCCAGGACACTCTGCTGAGCAAAGTGACCCATTTATTATAAGCAATTGCTAATATTTCTCCTCTCTGTGCTTTCTGTCGTGGAAATGAAACCCATACAATGAAACCCCAGACTAATAAATAACACGGGGAACACTTAGCAAGTGATTGAATATGCTGCAGGATGATTTCACTGCCTCTTAATGATCTTTACAATCTACTGAGTGGTTCAGATATTGCAGACCTCTGCTGTTACTCATCATGGCACACATCAGTTTTACATATTATAAAAACTTGTCAGCTCTACATGAATTTATTTTTTACATTTCACAGTGACTCTGAGTGATGGCCTATAGAGTCACAATACTTTTCCCTGCTGTCAATATCACCCTTTACTTTTTTTAATTCCTACTTATATTGTCAGCTCTTGCAGAATTGGATGTTCTTATATGTACAATTGCAATTAAAGGTCCAAGGAATTTTGGAGATAATGTACATCAGTATGATTAGATGTTATCTTGAATACATAATGGCATAGATTAATTGGGGTTGAAACAATTGTGCTGAATTGGCTGATTGAGGGCCACAGCTATGGCTTTGTCTTATTGCTTCTTGGGGTCAGGTGGGGTTGCCACCTTTCTGGGATTCACCCGGACAGTGTGGGTTTTGAATCATGTTTTTGGTTTCAATCCCCCTGAAACCTGGACACATTATTCAAACATGAATGTTGAACAGGGCCTGATAGGAGGTTAGGAGGCACTATGTGCGCTGCATTATTATTCTCTTTGGAGCGGTCAAAGGTGCTCCAGGTCTATTATCCAATAGTGTATACTAAAAAAAAAAAAAAAAATTGCTGTGCGCCGCAAAAGTTTTCAGGTTTGGCTTGAAGAAAAAGTGTCAACCCTAAGGTCAGGGCCAGTGCAAAGACTGTTGTCTACATAGGCAAAGGTGCATTTTTCACACCCCCCCCAAATCATCCTTCGGCCACTCCCTCCCCTCCACAACTGCAGCGTGGTTGGGGGGGTTAAGCCGCTTCAACTCATTGGCTATAAGCAGCTGACAGTTGAGGCAAACTAAAACGTCCATGCTGTGCCTGGTAGTAGAGAGGGCACAGTGCTAGTGAATGGAAGACAGGTATTTTAATCACTTGAGTACCAGATCCATTTTTTACATTTTTTGTTTACATGTTTAAAAAACATTTTAGGCCTGAAGATTACTTAAAGTGATTCCAAAGTCTTGTTTTTTTTTTTGTTAACCACTTGCCGACCACCCCACATACATGTGCTGCGGGGCGGCGGCTCTTTTGCACAAAATCATGTACCTGTACTTGATTACGTTCTTTTGGGCCTGCAGCAACCAGCTCCTGCTGTGATTGGACACAATGGGAGCCAATTAGCGGGTTCGGCAGACCCCATGTCCGCCGGGACCCTCCAATCTTTTCCAAGAGAGGCAGAACAGCGGTCTGCCTTGGTAAACAAGTCAGATCCCCGTTCTGTTAGTACGAGATCTTGAGTTTCTGTTAAGCAGCAACACGGATCCCTGCCTTTCCACAGTTAAAGCATCCACACAGTTAGAAAGCACTCCCTAGAGACACATTTAGCTCTTTGGTCGCCCCTGATGTTAACCCCTTCCCTGCCAGTGTCATTAGTACAGTGACAGTGCATATTTTATTAGCACTGATCACTGTATTAGTTGCACTGGTCCCCAAAAAAGTGTCAAAAGTTTCACTTAGTGTCCGATTTGTCCACCACATTATCCCGCTATAAGTCGCTGATCACCACCATTACTAGTAAAAAAATAAATAAAATTTCCATAAAAATATCCCATAGTTTGTAGACGCTATAACTTTTGCGTATACGAACCAATATTTGGTTATTGGGATTTTTTTACCAAAAATATGTAGCCAAATACATACTGGCCTAAGCTGATGAAGAAATTCGATTTTTTTTTACATTTTGTCATTTAATGTGTTTTATAGCAGAAAGTAAAAAATATTGTTTTTTTTTTTTTCAAAATTGAAAATTATTGTTTATAGCTAGAGTTGAGCGAACACCTGGAAGTTCGGGTTCTGCTGGTCCGTCCGAACTTCGGGACAAAGTCCGGGTCCGGGTCTGGACGGAACCCGAACGATCGCACGGACAACGAACCCCATTGAAATCAATGGGGACCCGAACTTTTAGGCACAAAAATGGCTGTAGGAAAGTCCTGGAAAGCCCCAGAGGGCTGCAAAAGGAAGTAAAATGGGGGTAAGGGTAGGGCAAGTGCCCTACAAAAAAATGGGGACAGGGAAATAACTGTAAATATTTTTAAAAAAATAAAAACATAAAAAAAGCAAAAATGGAGGTGAATGTGGATCATCTTCAAACTGTGTCTGAAAAGTATTAATTAACGGTAGAAGCCATATAACTGTTCTAAAATCATCTTCAAACTAGGGCAAGTGCCCTACAAATAAATGGGGATAGGGAAAATAAATTAAAATCAAG
>BLSH010528326.1:180751-190891 GCA_018402905.1 Glandirana rugosa
TTAGGGGTGGTGGGGGAGGATGAGATTTACCCATCTCCTCCACTTACCTTAGTACGACTACCTCCTTGCCCATCGGGTTCATGTCCTATGTACCCTGTTTAAATTTTATAATACCTGATGGACCTAAGTAATGAGGTGTAGACTGTTTGAGTTTGAGGCTGAGTGTGTTGGAAGGTGAGGTTGATCCCCTTTCTCAAGTAGGAGCCCATCTATGCGAATCTTGAAGTAAAATCAAGATACCTAATGGTGAAGTAATGTACACTCTGATCAGCTTGGGGGGGAGAATGGGAGGGGTAGAGGAGAAGACGAAGAGGGGGGGTTCGACTAGTCTCACATGTAATGAAGTGGTAATCCATAGAACTAAAATGAAGTTCTAAGCGTATCTACCCGAGGATGAACTCTTTCCCCTAGTTGGAGTGGAAGGTTGTGTGAGTCGGAGTTTGAGTTTGTCAGATGTGGAGTAATGAATCCAGGTAGTCCATAATATTTTAAATTTGTCCCATGTATCCTGTACTTGGGCTACCCGTTCCTCCATCAGCATGATTCCATTCACCTCCTCTACCCATTTAGAGTAGGAGGGGGTGGTGGGGATTTTCCAGTACTTGGATATAAGTTGCTTACCTGCTGTAAGAAAGAAACGTAATAGTCTCAATTTTTGTGTTTTGACTGAACCTGGTAAAATAGATAATAGAGCAATAGAGGGATTAGGAGTCAGAGGGTCATCGTATACGTCAGTGTAGGTTTGAAATATCTGATTCCAGAGAGGCTTTATGAGTGGACATTCCCACCAGATATGCACAAAGGATCCCCTCTCTTGGTGACATCGCCAAAACATATCTGTGCAGGAGGGAAAGATTCGGTGCAAAGAGGTAGGTACATAATACCATCTTGTTAGTACTTTGTAATTTTTCTCGTGGGCGTAACAGGATATCGACGATTTATGGGTGAACAGAAAAGACTTCTGCCATTCCACGTCCGATATCTCTCTCCCCAGCGACTCTGACCAAACCTTAGTATACACTGGCAACTCAGGGTAAATATTGGACTGAATTATTCTATAGATCTCATAGAGCGAGTGGCGTGGGACCTCGGGTAAGGTACATAAGTGTTCGTACATCCTAAGACTCCTATGGGCTGGTTTAGTAGCATGTAGGGTCTTACAGAATGATGCAAGATGGAATTTGATGAGCCAGGGGAGTTTGTTGGATTCCCCAGAGGAACCTTCCACAAATTCTCCGGTGGACTGGTGCACAAAATGTTGCTCTGTGGGCCAGGAGGTTCTGTCATATGTGGCGAAGGAGTGAGCTCCCATTCCTTCAGGGATTTCAGGGTGGTCAAATAGTGGGGACAAAGGGCTAGGATCTGAGGATAATATGTATTTGTCCCTTCTCTTATACCATAACTGTAAGGCGGAGATGGTCAGAGGAGATAACGTGTGGTATTGTCTGTAGGTAGTTACGTGACCCCATAGGAGAGCACGTAGGTCCACAGGAGAGACATCCTGCTCCACTTTAACCGACAGCTTGGTAAGTGGTCGTGGAAACCACTCAAGAAGCCAAGAAAGTATAGCCGCCAAGTGGTATATGTCAAAGTCAGGTAGCCCCAACCCCCCTCTCACTTTCGGTTGAGATAAAAGTTGATGTTTGAGTCTAGGATGTTTCCCTTGCCAAACGTAGTTAATTGTTAAGGTCCTAAGATTGCGAAAAAACGCCATCGGGAGGGTGATGGGAAGAGTCTGAAACAAATAGAGGAATTTTGGTAAGATGTCCATTTTTAAGACACTAATACGACCAAACCAGGACAGGTTGAAGTCAGATCGTAATTCTAGTGATCCCGAATTTTGGTCAAAAGTGGGCTGTAGTAAAGAGAGTAGATATCGTTGTAACGATGGGGTATTGCAGTACCTAAATATGTTATCGCCTTCTGTTTCCATTGAAATTGGAAGTTAGTTTGAAGAGGGAAAGCGTGCGCTGGGGGAGGGATATGTTAAGGGCTTCGGTTTTAGATAGATTAAGCTGGTAATTGCTATGACACTCAAATCTGCGTATTTCTTGTAGAATTGTAGGTATACTGATCAGGGGTTGTGTGACATATAATAAGAGGTCATCCGCATATAGAGCAAGTTTGTTCTGGGTCGAGGCGGTAGATATACCATGAATTGACGGGTTTGCTCTCAAAGCTTGGGCTAAGTGTTCAATTATCAACGCGAATAGTAGGGGTGACAAAGGACACCCTTGCCTGGTACCATTCGCGATAGTCAATGGGGGGGATTGGGTACCATTAACAAGAACCACAGCTGTGGGAGACGAATAGACAGCCATAATGTCTTGGAGCATGATCGGGCCGAGACCAATTTGTTCTAAAGTGTGGCGCAAGAATGGCCAACTGACCCGATCAAATGCCTTTTCCGCGTCACACGATAGAAGGCAAGTAGGTATATGACGTTTTTGAGCATAAGAGATGAGATGGAGAGTTTTTGTGGTGTTGTTCCTAGCTTCACGGCCAGGGACAAACCCTACCTGATCTCCATGTATGAGGGAAGGTAATAAGGGTGATAATCGAGTGGCCAGAATTTTGGTGTACAGTTTAAGGTCTAGATTTAATAATGAGATGGGCCTATAGTTGCTACATATAGACGTATCCTTCCCCGGCTTGGGAATCACTGCTATCTGAGCCCTTAGTAAGGACAGGGGGGGGGTTCAACTGTAATAGAATTGAAGGCAGAGGCTAATAATGGTGCAAGTGGAGGTGCAAAGGTTTTGAAGAAACGGGCTGTGAATCCATCCGGACCCGGACTTTTCCCATTCTTCAAGGTTTTGATTACTTGGAGAAAGTCTGAGGTGGTAAGCGGTGCTTCTAGAGCTTCCACTTCTGCTGGTGGTATGATGGGTAACGCCGTTTCTTGGATGTATGTAAGCAAGTCTGTTTGATGTTGTGAGCTAGAGGTGATGTCTCGTGGCGGGACAGTTTGTGGAAGGTTATATAAGGCCTGATAGTAAGAGCGGAATTCTTCCTTCTTCTTCTGTATTCTTGAAAATTTTACCCTTTGTTGGGGATTGTAAGAAAGGAATGGAAGCCCTTATACCTCTTGGTTGAAGGATGCGGGCAAGGTGCTTGCCTGGTTTGTTAGCTTGGGAGTAATGTACCGCCCTGCCTTTATCCCTAGCTACTAGAGAGTGCTCTGAGAGGAGCCTCAGAAGATCTCTTCGAGTGTTTGAGAGGTCAATGAGGGTCTCATTATCAAGTGTGCGTTTATGTGAGGCCTCTAATGCAGAGATTCTGGAGAAAAGAGCAGATATCTCGGCTGATCTTATCTTTTTGAGTCTCGCACCTTGTTGTATGAGGATACCTCTCAGAACACATTTAAGAGCTTCCCATTTTATAAGAGGTGACATATCGTCAGTAGTGTGATCAGATATGAAGTCCTTAATGGCCTGAGATATGGCCTGGATACAGATTGGGTTGCATAATAAATTGTCATTCAGTCTCCATGTGTATCCGCGCCTACAGGGAGGCAGGGAACCCACGGAGAGGTATACAGGCGCATGGTCAGACCATATTGTCATACCAATGGTGGCATTAGGATGGGAGTCTAAGAGGGTCTGGGAGATGAGGATATAATCTATCCTACAGGATCAGGACGATTTAGTCCTTTTTTCAAAATTGTCATATGCCAAAAGACATTGGGTCTCTTGGCATCCAATGCCAATTTTTGGTTATCATTAATACTTTAATATTTCATTTTTTTTGAAAGATCATTATGCTCATACTTTTTCACTTTACTTAGCTCTTGTTATTCATTTCTTGCAATCTCAACCACAAGCTATGGTCAAATGTATCCATTTCTATACCAAGCCACAAATGTCGTTAGCAGGCATAATCTCTGTTCTCGCATCATATTAAATTTAATAAAAATAGCTATACCCCCCTACAATAAGAACGGTCATCAAAACCGTTTCACATAATGTACAAGGACTCAACTCCCCCAACAAACGAACCTAGGCATTTAGGCATTAGAAGAGAATAGGAGCTGGCATTATTCTCCTCCAGGAGACTCATTTTTCGACCAACAATCATCCCAATTACTTTGACAAAAAATACCAACAATTTAATTTCACCACATACCATAATAAAACCAGAGGGGTGACTATATTTATTAAAAACTCCTTAATCTTTGAATCCCAGCACAATTTTAAAGACACAGAAAGCCGCTTTATCATTATACAAGGCAAAGTTAACGGTAAAGCGATAACTATTGCTTCTGTTTATGCCCCTAACGAGGCTCACTCTACCTTTTTTAATGCATTCTTTAACACTCTGGACAAGTATTCTTCTCCGCACCTAATAGTGGGGGGAGATTTTAACCTAGTTGCCCATCAATCTTTGGATAGAAGTTCCCCATCCCCAACCTCCAGAGCGTTCTCCAAATCAATTCTCAGATCCTTAAACACCCACCAACTAATAGATACATGGAGAACTCACAATACAGGCACTAAGGGGTTTACTCACTACTCTCACCCTCACAATAGTTTCGCTCGTTTAGATTATATCTTCACAACACCAGTACTCCTTGCAAACTCAGTTAATGCCAATATTATTCCTTGCCCCTGGTCAGACCACCATATGGTTGCCTGTGATACTACATACATAGGTTTTCGCTCCTCCCCATTCACATGGAGAGTAAATGAATCCTTATTAACGGATCCTATAATCAAACAACAAATATCTAATAGCATTGAAGAGTATTTTAAACTAAATGATACAAACGAAATATCTCCCACTACTCTTTGGACGGCACACAAAGCTGTTCTAAGAGGTAAACTTATAGAAATTGCCTCTATCAAAAACAAAACCAGAATCACAGACATCAAATCCCTATCCAGAGACCTAAACAATCTATATAACAAAATTAACTCTTCTCCCTCTCCCACTCTGATTCAACAAATTAACACCAAATGACATGCACTCGACATGCTCCTCTCCAAGGACTCTGAAAAGAACATTAGATTTACCAAAGCTAAATTCCTTATCCAAGGCAATAATTCATCTTCAATGTTTGCGAGGAAACTAAATCAGACAATTAAACCCCCACATATTTATAAACTCGATGATAACGCAGGTAATATAGTCTCTCACCCAAATGAGGTCCAATCCATCTTTTTAAAGTTTTATAAAAACCTTCTATCTAATCCTCATCCGGCCCCTTCTCCATCTTCAGTAGCTTGGCTTAACAATATCCATTTACCCTCCCTCACACCCCATCAAATAGATTTCCTTAATAAACCTTGCTCAGATTCTGAAATTCTCAAAGTAATTCACTCACTTAAATCATCCACTGCCCCTGGTCCAGATGGTTTTTCCCCCTCATACTACAAAAAATTTGCCTCTATTCTCACCCCTTATTTAACAAAACTTTTTAATTTTATACTCCTAGGCAACCACTTTCCTCCAGAAATGACTCTAGCTAACATGTCTTTTTTACCCAAGCCCCAAAAAGACCATTCCCTCCCTCTGAATTATAGACCTATTTCCATCTTAAACAATGACCTTAAAATTTTCGGTAAAATTCCAGCTGACAGATTGGCCTCTGTAATCCCCACTCTGGTTCATATAGACCAATTAGGATTCATCACCAATAGACAAATTACAGACAATATCAGATTAGTAAATAATATCATCCAAGATGCTAACTTATTGTCTCGCCAAATATGCATGCTCTGTCTAGATCAGTGGTTCTCAACTCCTGTCCTCGGGACCCACTAACAGGCCAGGTTTGCAGGATAACTGAAATACATCACAGGTGATATCATTTGCTGCTCAGTGATTGCAGTATTCTAGTCTGCATCTCCCCAAGGTAATACTTAAAATCCGGCCTGTTGGTGGGTCCTGAGGACCGGAGTTGAGAACCACTGGTCTAGACATTAACAAAACATTTGATAGCGTGAGCTGGATATATCTAGATCTTATTCTTAATAAATTCAGTTCTCAGAAACCTTCATTCATGGTTTCAAAGCTCTATATCACCAACCCCAGACACGAATTAGAATTCCAGGTAGTAATTCTGAATTTTTCTCTCTTAATAGAGGAACCAGACAGGGCTGCCCCTTCTCCTCTCTTATTTGCACTGTCTTTAGAACCCTTAGCTTGGGCGATTAGAAATAATCCTAACATTACAGGATATACTAAAGGCCCCTCAGAATTCAAGCTCAGCTTATACGCTGATGATGCCATGGTGTTTATTTCAAACCCACTCACATCTATTCCTAAACTTATCTCAGAACTTAAAATTTTCAAAGATCTTTCAGGTCTCGGAATCAATCAATCCAAATGTTCTATCCTTCCGATCAATATTCCTCCCAATGTGGCCTCCTATATCCAATCTAAATTTTCATTCACTTGGTGCACTGACTCCTTGAAATATCTCGGAGTACAAATTTCTTCTAATCACAATTCCCTATTTCTAAACAATTTCCCCAAACTTTTTACCCAGATTAGAAATATATTAAAAACATGGTCATCATATCATATTTCTTTTTTAGGCAGGCTTTGTGCGGTTAAAATGAACATTCTCCCGAAGCTCCTGTTCCTCTTTCGAGTCTTACAATTAAATATTCCATGCTATAAAATAGAAACCCTACAAAAAGACATTATTAAATTTATCTGGTTGGGAAAAAAATCTAGATGGAGCAATGATTTACTTCACAGATCCTAAAAATTAGGTGGCTATGGTCTCCCTAATATATGGCTTAATTTCTTCCACCCCTCCTTTAGCCTCATTTATTGCAGATCCTAACTTCCCATCTGCCTTTAAAAATAAATCAGACTTCACATTTTGGATCACCAATAACCTAACAAATATCATATCTCTCATGGAAAACAATCAATATATTACTTTTGATGCGTTGCACCAAAAGTTTCACATCCCACTAGAACAGTTGAGTAACCATTCCTCAATTTTAAGATTTCTATCCTCTCAATTCCCTCTAAATTTAAACCAACCATTCTCTCCCTTTGAAGACATTTGCATTAACTCCCCTCTAAATTATACACTCAATTGAACAATTTTAACAGCCCAGACAAAACCAAACCCATGTTAAAATGGGAAACAGACTTAGGACAAGTGATATCCATCAAAGATTGGCATAAAATGATTAAAAACCTGAACAGAAGCAATAAGGCCCCGGCCTTTAAAGAAACCCCTACTAAAATATTATCTAGATGGTATATGACTCCTCTCAAGATCCATTCTTTTTACCCATCAGTGTCCCCCAAATGTTTTAGAGGATGTGACTTTTCAGGTTCCCTGTTACACATATTTTGGGAATGTCCTCTTCTAAAACCCATTTGGCTCAAAGCTTCCTCTGCAATTCTCAAAATTACTAACAAAACAATCACTTTATCCCCTCTTATTTGCCTTCTCTATTTATCCATACCTAATATACCACAATCTGAAATGGACTTGATTCACTCCCTATTCGGTTCGATTCAATGGACGATAGCATGCAATTGGCAATCACCCAACGTACCCTGGCCTCAGGTAATTTCACGCATGGAGTCAGCCAAATTAACAGAATTTATACTACACACTATTAATGACACTCTTCAGGTATATCAAAATAAATGGAAAAAATGGCACTCTCCTCATCACCTTTAGTACATTACTGCAGTTTATTTTTTCTTTTTATATTTTCTCTAACCAAAGTTTTCATATATATGACCCCGTAAGAACACTTTCTTCTTTTATATTTCGGAGATTAGCACAAGTAATTGTAAAAGTACAGTATCTTGAACAATCTGTTAATGATGTTTCAGTTTATATTGCATCTGTTATAATAATGTTTCAGTTTATATTGCATCTGTTATTAAGATGTTTTATTGCTTGATCTTTCAATAAAAGCGTTTGTAAACAAAAAAGAAATGTGTGAAGCGCATTGACTGTGTTTCCTTGCTCACACAATCTCTACTGCTGTTGTAAATTACATTTTAATTATTGTCAATAAAGTGGATGCAGTTTTCAAGTGTGCAGCCCTTTGGATCCTATTACATTTGTTTTAATTAGATACCCAACATGTCAAGCCTTAAAATTGTATGAAACTGAAAAACTTCAGTACACTATATTTTTCATAGGCAACTGTTTAAGAGACCTCTACAGGTCATCGGTTTAGGGTTACACAGGAGTTCTGGTGCTAAAATGATTGCTCTCACTCTGGCGCGTGCGGTGATATATAACTTGTTAGGGCACTCGTCATTTTCCTGTGTAGGCGACCCAACACATGCATTTTTGTGTATGTGTGTTGTGTGTGGGGGGCTCTAAAGCTTTTTTTACGTGTCTCTTTAAACATTTAAAGGATAAGTTCACCTTTCATAACAAGTTAGATGTTACACCCATATTCAGGCTGTAACATGTTATTAAAGGACCAGCCCCCGTTCCCCTCCAATCCCTTGTTCTTACAGGAATCTTCTCCCCCTGCTAGCTGTTAAGATTTTTGAAAAACAAGGCCGTGCTGGGCTCTGCCTTAGCAACTGTTGGCTTGTAGTTCTCCATGAACTACCACGGCACTGTGAGCGCCATGCTGGTTCATGGATTCTTTCTGTTAGAGTGTATCGGCTTGTCCTTACAAGAAAGCCGATACACTGACAGGTCTGCAGGAGCCCTGCATAGCATCAGTGATCTGCTGATCACTGGTGCAATGCTTTACAGGCTTCTACAACAACAAATAATAAATGCACATTTGTTACCTGTAAAAAAATGTGAATTTATTATTTTTTGTCAAAAGGTGAAATTTTCTAAACTTTTTAAAAGTATTTTTTTTATATGACTTTATTTCTATGATATAGGGGACCAATATCCCCCTATGTGGTAGCAAATAGATGACAGGTTCTCTTTATGAGATATCTGGGGTCTATTAGACACTATGGGGCTAATTCACTATATCACGAATATGCGATCGCATAACGCTCAAAAATAATGCCCATTAAAGGCAATTAGCATATTAAATAGGTGATCGTGCAAACACAGAATCACGTTATTGCCGCGAATATGCCTTCTTATATGGGAATAGCTGATGTCAATTGGGCATGAAACTGCAGAATCCATTGAAGGCTTGTATGAACATGATTTGCTTGAAAAAAGTGTATTGGAACTACTGCAGCAAAATGGAAAATATAATGCTGCATACAATGCAAGGTGTGCTGATGACATCTGTAGGAACCGAACCTGGAGCTGTAAGATTGGAACGCATCGGAATAAACCGCTACACTTTAGACTTGACTACATCTGGACAGAAAAAAATCTCTTCATTCTCTACAAACTAACTGCTGCCATGTTAACTAGTGTGTGATTATTCCAATTGCACACCATAATATTAATGAATGTGTACATACCATTGCATGCATTGCAAAAGTTCAATATGCCTTCACATATTTTCAAAATAAAATGCTGCATAGAATGCAAGGTGTGCTGATGACATCTGTAGGATCCGAACCTGGAGCTGTAAGGCTTGAACATATTGGAATAAACCACTAGGCTATAGAGTTGACTGCAACCAGACAGAAATAATGCATTTACTAATCTTGTATTCTCTTCATTCTCTACAAACTAACTGCCGGTCACATTAACTAGTGTGTGAATATTCCAATTCCACACTATAATATTATTGAATATGTACATACCATTGCATAAGTTCATAGTATGGAAGCAATCAAACTGATGGGCATTGGCGACTATGCCTTCACATATTTTCAAAATATAATGCCAATTACAATGCAAGGTGTAGTGATGGCACCTGTAGGATCCGAACCTGTAGCTGTAAGCTTTGAAGGTATTCAAAGGAACCACTACACTATGAAGTTGATCACAGGGAGGATCCAAACCTGTAGCTGTAAGCTTTGAAGGTATTCAAAGGAACCACTACACTATGAAGTTGATTCTGAAAATTCTCTACAAACTAACTGCCAGCACATTAACTAGTGTGTGATTATTCCAATTCCACATCATAATATTATTGAGTATGTACACACCATTGCATGCATTTAAAGAATTCATAGTATGGAAGCAATCAAACTGATGGGCATTGGCTAATTGGTGAATATGTGTTCGCATATTTTCAGCATCTAATGCTGAGTACAATGCAAGTTTCA
>BLSH010528326.1:190942-201074 GCA_018402905.1 Glandirana rugosa
TTTAGCTGGCAATCATGCGCGCTAATCTTGTCGGCTGCATGCTGCCAGTATGTTGCCCTCAGCATACTCGTTTGATCTTTTGTACCAGCATGGTTGTTCGCCAGTATGCTGGAAACATAGCACACATGTCTCTTCAACCAGGTTGTTCAACATAACACGTTTTGTGTGTACGAGTCTTCCGTCCTTGTCGGCCTACGATTAATGTACGTGGACTTGCAAGAAAGAAACCAGCATGCTAGTACATCACGTCAGTCATACGATCTATGTTGTCGGTCGTATGCTAAACTCTGTTAGCATGCATGCTAGTAGCAGGGCACACATGCTCCGAAATGAGTGTCTCACCAAGCTACCATACTGGAAGACTTTGAACGTAACATGAGTCGTAATCTACGACTTTTATACGCTTGTGTATAAGTGGTTAATCGGTTACGGGTAGTCATGGCTGTTGTATCTAGCATACTGACTGCACTACATGATCGTACGACCAAAGAAAGAACGTTCAGGTGCATGTAATTAGCATCCGGCTGTTCCTGCCTTCTGAGCATGTGTGTTTTGCACAATACAACTTGTTGGACCAACTTCTCTGTACACACGATACAAAGGTCGTATGACCGCTTGTTGGTACGACCATGTTTTCTAGTTTGCTCATACGACTCCCGTTGTATGACCGTCGTACGTCGGCTGTTCTAATCGCGCGTACTAACGGTCGATTTCGTATACAATGGTTGTTCGTATGACCTGTTGTATACGATCGTCGTCCCGTGTGTACGAGGCTTTAGATAGCCTTGTTTAAATGTATCAATGTACCAGCCAAACTTTGAACAGTCAGAATTATTTGACATCCGTGTCAGCTGGGATTACCACTGATCTGTGATTAGCTGAAGCTATTCACATGGTACAGGTTGTTGAGATAAGCTCAAGTACCATGTGATAGCTGGGGCTCAATCTCAGCTCACCAATCTAGGTAACCAAGCTGATATTAAAGTTGTGCCTCAGCCCCCCCACCACAGAAAATGTACAAGTCAGCAGCTACACATCCTGCAACTGCTGACATTAGTTATTAGGACACTGTCCTGGAAGATTGTGATGTTGGCACCCCAGTCCATGTTTCCATTGGCTCTCAGGTGCTGTTGCCTCCATTGCCGATTCCCTACTGCGCATGAACAAAGGGCACTGCGCTTTATGAATGGCCTAGCAGTAGGGAAGGAGGAGGGGTGACACATTTCTAGCATACCTCGCTGCAGTGAGGTCTGTTGGAAGTGGGGACAGGTAAATGTCCAAAACAGGTACCCACCCCCCCCAAAAAAAGGTGCCAAACATGGCATCAGAAGGGGGGAGAGAGATAAGCAGAGCTTCCACTTTTGGATGGATATCTAAGGCCCCTTTCACACTTGTGCAACTTGTTCTGCAACTTGGGACTGCAGAGTCGTATGTCAAGTTGGACACCGCAATTTCCAATGAGTAGGATTCATAGCTGTCTGACTTCAAGTGGTATCAACTTCAAACTAGTCCCTGAACTGCTTTGGTCTGAGTTTGATATGGCTTGTGGTCCCTAGACCTCAAGATTACATATGCATTGCTTCAAGTCACACCAAAGTTGCATGACTTTCAAGTCACACAAGTGTGAATGGGGCCTAAATCAAAAGGTGTTATCCTGAAAGTAATGCAGTTTGCCCACAACATTGTCCCAACTTCAGGGAATGCCTGAGTAATATTGAGAGCTAGGAACCTCAAGTCACATCAAAGTAGTACAGGGACTACTTTTAAGTTGGTGCCACTTGAAGTAGCACAGATATGAAGAGTTTCAGGAAAAGTCGACCAAGTGTAAAAGAAGTGTATAGAAGTAACCCTCTCGGATATATATATATATATATATCTATATATACACACACTCCTTACTGATTTACATCAGCAGAATACATGCAGGAAGTGTAATGTGCCTGTAACCAGGAAGTGATGTGTGCGCATGGGCATTAAGCAGGGCCAGCATCAAGGGGTTCAGGCAGTACTGTTGTAAGGGACCTCAGTGTCTCAAGGGGCCCTTACAACAAAGTGTTTAGCATTCTTTAACATTGGAGTCTATGGGAGGGGGACACCGTTCTCCTGAACCATAGGCGATAAAAATACTAAACTTGGGTCACATGGAGAGGGCCCCCTGGACCACAACTGGTCCATGTTTGAGACCTCCAGCACCTATGGTTCGGCTTGAGGTCTTATTGCAAGTATCGGGTGAAGCTGTGCTGCCTGTGCACTGTTTTTTTTTAAACCCATGGATCCCACACTAGCATGCATTGCACACTTCACTTGAATGAGTCATGCTTAGCAGGCTACACCCGGTAAGTGTGAAAGGGTGTATAATTCCTACTGGGGCTGCGATATACGTACACCCCTGGATGTGGGCGGATGCAGTGGAAAGGCCCTGGGTAATGTTGGTGGTCAGAGGGGGGGGCAGGTCTAAAGCAGTTTAAGAAGCCCCAAAATTTCTGATGGCGGCCCTGGAAGGAAGAGAATGTTTGGTGATCCCACATGAACAAATAAATTAACCCCATCCCCCACCAAATATAGCTACCGCATCCTCCCCGGTGTAAGCACAAGTTAATTTCCTACACTTACCCATCAAACGAGTAGCACCTCTTTTCTGAAATGGAACCTTGCTATAGCCACCTATATAGAGATCCTGACCAGCAAAGGCACTTCGGGGTGAACACAATGACATTCCTGGGTCAGAGGCCAAAGCCACACTCGCTTGCGAATATTTGAGCGCAATTTTTTTTTTTTTTTAAATAGGCAGTTGAATGACAAAGGCTCAGTTTGAGACGTACAACACTGCCTATCCACCAGCTAAATTCATTAGGAGTGTCGGTTCACACTTGTGCAATGCGGGAACCCTGCAAATCCACTGCAGGTTCCTGCATCGCATTTCACACTGCCATGTGTGACCTGCTGGGGGCATCAATACATTGTTAATGAAACCCCCATTTCAACTCACATATCACAGTGCAAATTAACAGTTCAGACATTAATCTGATCACATGGGCGTGAACACCCATGCAATCCAATTCTGGTGTGGACCAAAAGAAGGAAAAAAAAGGTCCTGTGCGAGTTCGGTCTGAATGCAATGCAAATTCAGCCATCCTATCTGTATGGCTGAAATCGCAAGGACAGCGCATGTGACTTGTACTGCGGTGTGAATCAGACGCAATCTTGCACAGTGCAGTGTGAACCGGCACTTACCTTCAATTCTCCAGACCCGTTGAAAGAAAAGACTCCACTTAAACAACCTTTATCATTTACTTGCAGGTGTGCTGAAGAGGTTAGGTTTTTTTTAATCCACGATTACACCTCATAATTTGTCATTAGCAAGACGGTTCACTTCCCCAAACCTAGCTCCCCCCAAAACAAATTGGAAAAAAATAGCTCCAGAATTTACATTTATTTGCACAGCAACACAATTAAGTGCATTCATTTAGTGGCAGTGTAGACGGTTCTGCTGGAAGATGCATTTCTGTGTACATGATTAAGCAATGAGATCCAAGAGTAGAAGGTCAGCAGATGCTCCCAAACCATGAATGCATGGTCAGCAGCAACAATACACAACACTGACAGCAAAGCCACACTTTTGATGGACAAAATGCACAAGCATTTCAACGAACAGCCAAAGTGGGGCATTTGTCATTATGCACAATATCAGCCATCCTCCCCCAAAAACCACAGCAAATAACACGGCCTCTTTGCAGGGCAAACCAACCTCCTCTAATGCAGTCAATTATATAACATAGGTTGTATTGCACACCGACACACGCAATGGAAGTACACGCCCACCAGTGTCATTCAATCTGTCTCTTCATGCCTGCCTAACTCAAAGTGATTGCACCTGATAAACAAGAACACTTACAATTTGCAAATGTGTTGGCCCACATGATATTGTCAAAACGCCTGCCTTTACACGCACATGAACTTTAATGGCATCCCAGTCCTAGTCTGTAGGGTTCAATATTGAGTTGGCCAGTCCTTTGCAGCTATAACAGCTTCAACTGGGAAGGCTGTCCACAAGGTTTAGGAGTGTCTATGGGAATGTTTGACCATTCTTCCCAAAAGCACTTTTGTGAGGTCAGGCACTAATGTGGATGAGAAGGACTGGCTCGCAGTCTCCGCTCTAATTCATCCCAAAGGTGTTCTATCAGGTTGAGGTCAGGACCCTGTGCAGGCCAGTCAAGTTCCTCCACCCCAAACTCACTCATCCATGTCTTTATGGACCTTGCTTTGTGCACTGATCCAAATCAGGAGGGGGGATTATGTTGTGGGGTTGTTTTACAGGGGTTATTCTTTCACACTTGTGCGACTTGAAATTTGTGTGTTTTTACAACGATTTGCAGCAATGTTTTGCTGCAATGTTTTGCAGTGATTTTGATGTGACTTGAAGCAATAGCTGTGTAATCCTAAGGTCTATGGACTTCAAGTCGCATCAAAGTCGGACCAAAGTAGTGCATGGACTACTTTGAAGTCACTGCAACTTGAAGTCGCACAGATATGAATGGTACTCATTGAAAATCATGGGGAACGGCTTGTCATATGACTTTGCAGTCCCAAGTCGCAGGAAAAGTCACACAAGTGTGAAAGGGGCCTGAAGATAATTTCCAATGAGCACCATTCATATCTGTGCGACTTCAAAGTAGTCCGACTTTGAAGCAACTCGAGGTTAGACCTCAGAATTACACAGCTATTGCTTCAAGTCACATCAAAATCACGTCAAAAAATTGCATCAAATCGTGGTAAAGTCATGCGACTTTCAGGTCGCACAAGTGTGAAAGTGGCCTTAGCCCATTTTCACATAGGTGCGATGCAGGATCCAGCATGATTTCAGCACCGGTTCCTGCATTGCACCTCTCCCACAGGCAGGCACACTGCCTTCTGTGATCCGCTGCAGGTGTCAGAACAATATTAATGACACCCTCAGATTGGTTCATAGATCGCAGTGCTAACTGTGGATTCCGATAGGAATCGGATCGCAGGAGTGAGAACACCCATGCGACCTGATTCTGGTATGGGAAAAAAGGTCCCTGCACTGCTATAGCTGCAAAGGCTTGACTAAATCAAATTTGAACCCTACAGACTAAGACTGGGATGCTATTAAAGTTCATGTGTGTATAAAGGCAGGTGTCCCAATACTTTTGTCAAGATCGCAGATTGTGCAAGATTTGCAATGGTGGTGGAACCCTCGTCCACATAAATGCTACATTTATATAAAACTTTGGGAAGGACATGAGCTATGTTTAACAACACAGGAAGAGCTGGCAGACTTTCTACAGGACGTAGCATGTTTGGGGTTTGAACCTATGAACCCCAGCTTCGCTCAGCAGAAGTGCTAGGCCCTTAGCCACATTCATGGAGCATCCATTGCTGTGATGTCAAACAGTCCTAAGTCTCAGGGTTGCAATAAATGAACCAATGCAGATGTGCTGTGGAAGGTGGGATAACCATTGAACAACCTGTTTCTGGCATATGCCATCTGTTTTGAAGGTTTATTATGGCTCAGTACTGTGAGCATTCTGCTATAGAACATCTCTCATTTTGGGGCATTTGCCTTGGTAAGAAACTGCAATTATTGCTGGATGGGAAATGTTAAGGCTGATTATAGTCCTTGCCCATAGAAAACATGTGACACAATTTTCAATAGTGGTTGAACCCTCCTACACATAAATACTAAATTTAGACATAATTTTGGTAAGAACATGAGTTATGGGAACAGAAAACCTCTCTACATGAAGTGATATTCTCAGGATGCAAATCCAGAACCTCTATGGTCCTAGGTAGAAGCATTAAGCTGTTAGCCACCAGTCTGCCAAGTGTGCAACCTTCCTACACATAAATACACATAGACTGCATTTCTTTGCACATATAGGTGGTGGAATTACATCAGTCTGGAGTTTATTCTGTGCTATTTGGTGATGCTTGAAGTGTAAAACAGTGATATTATTGCAACAGCTTTTTTTTTATTATTATTATTTATTATTATTATTTATTATATGTAGTATTATTATTTATTATATTATTATTTATTATTATTATTTATTATTATTTATTGCCTGTGCTTTGTGAAGATACCTGTGTGATAGGGAAAAACATGAGAAGATTGAACATTGTGACATTTTTAAAAACAAATTAGATGATGAAATAGCAACATTGTTGCAGGGACAATTTGTTTGAGAGAAAGATACATTTCATCTCAACATTTGCCTTCCCAAAAAGACATTATAGGTAAGTGCGAATTTGCAAATTTACTATACCGCCCTCTAAAAAAAGACATGGGAGTTAAAATGAGGGAATTTTCTTGTCTGAGCATGCTCAGTTGTGCTGATGAATAGTCAGGAAAAAAGGGTGAATTTGGCTCTTTTCAGACTTTCAATGATATTTCAGGTTACATATCACTTTTTTAAACTATTTAAAAGCAGATCATCATTAAAAAATATACTTCATTTTTAAAAATAATTTAGGTGATCCTATCATGCTCTAAACATTTTTTCCATGTGCAATTCCCTTGCTTCTACCACGTCTAGTTTTTTAGTCAGTCACTGCTGTTTGGGTGCTATAGTGAATTTGATTCTGGGACTACTTTCTCCCTCAGGGCTTTAGTGAATTCCATTTTCACGCTAATTAGCGCAAATTTGCGATTCTGCGCGTTAAAATTTGCGCGAAGGCATAATCGCGATATAGTAAATGACCCCCTGTATGTCTCCCCTAAACTCCACTGCAGTTGATGGAACACAGAATTGTTCCTTCAGCCACTTCAACCGGCAATGATCCCAGTGATTGATAGCTTAGAATCAGGACGTGACATCATACACATTACTTCATGGTCTGTGCACAAGAGAGAAGCTCAGCGGACAGATGTTTGTTAAACTTCCGGCGACATTCCCATTACCACTCGCCATGACTGCCCTGGACCCGCAGGTGGGACAGCAAAGCCCAGTAAACATGTCTGCAGAAATGTTAAAAATGTAAATCCCCAGTGAGGAGCTGGGGATTCAGATTTTACCACCTCCCCCCATCCTGGTGCCCTAAGGCAGCTGCCTAAGCCACCTTATGGTTGCACCTCCCCTGCTTGGGGTAATGGTTAAAGCAACATTTTTCTTTACAATGTTTACAGAAACAGTTGTTAATATGAACTATTTGAGTGATCATTGGTGCATAATCAGTGAAAATAAGCTCTGCCTTATTCTGTTCTCCAAGGCCTAGCTATTCCCCCAATGGGTACAGCCATCTCTTAAACAGCATAGAAGAGGTAAAACCTCAATTATAGCCCACATGTCAAAAATAGCTCTTCCCTTCCCGTAGCAGGCTTGTTAGTATACATCAGCAACTAGGTGGAGTGGTTGCAAATGAAGATGAAGGCTTAGCTAATAGTGGCACAGCTTGGAAGTCTTTGGGGATCTACTTGGCAAATGTAAGCATTGGGAAGAAGAGGATAGGAGATCACTCTCTTACACAGGAAGAGCCCTGTATTGTGCATCCACACCCTAATGTGGCACTAAGGATGAGCAAATCGGAATAGGTATGGTTTGTGAACAGTTTTGCAAATCTTGCTAGAGGTTTAAAGTTTGAGGTGTCCTAAGAATAAGAAGCATTAAAAGTTAATAGAGCCAAGGGGAGTACCGGCGCTACTCACGTTGAGGGAAAGGTTGGCAGAGATTATGTCCCTTAGCCATGACTCTCCTCTCCTCTCAGTCTCCTTTTGCAGCGTGGACAGCATATCCAAGATTGCACCCATTATGGTGGGGGAAGACACAGAGCGTTGCTCTTATGAGTGAACTGAGGTAACATCCGTATTGGATGCCACTGTCCTGCCCCCATCCTAATCTATATTACACACTGCTCTCCCCACCGTCATGTCAAGCTGTGCTTAAAGGCACAGCGTGATCCTTTATTGCTGTTTTGAGCCCACCCTTTTGCAGAAAGGAGGCTGGGTTATCCATTCCGTCAAATTATTGTTTTCTGTGACTTAGCTGCCCAGGGAAAAGGCTATGTACTGCAATATAAGTTGTTCCTTATTTCTGGTGGCAAACCAGCAAACTAATCACAAACTTCATGATTCTCTGGGGCTCAACATGAACCTATGGTAGTGGCAAATCAGATCCTCAACCTTAGCTTGCACTGTACTTTACTGACAGACAGAGACTGTCCTCTTGATAACATCACTTGCTGTCACTACAAATAAGGGACCTCTGAGGTGCTGCAGTGGTTGATAGATGTGACATTTTTATGAAAAGAGCCTGGGTGGGACAATCTGCCATTGGCTTGTGTGGGCAGTATAAGACTGGTGTTGTCACTTTGGCCCTTCAGGTATGCCTCTTCAATATCCTTGTGTGTTCACTTAGTATGGGGATTTCATGACCATGTCATACTAGCTTTTCTGTTGTTAGCAGCAGCTTTGACAAGTTTGAGAAAAGGAAGAACTCTCCCTTGCTTCTGTAGGGTTGCTCCCCTGGGAGGCGCTACTCTGTTTGTACTCCTTCACCGACAAGAGAGATTCTGGTGCAACACTGTAGAATAAGGTGAATAATCTCTTTTGCAATCCTAATACTGGCAATTTTCTGCCAGCAACAGAAATGCTAGCGTGCAATGGCCATTAAAATGACCACTATAAAAAAATGCCACTAGTACTGTACACTTTAAAATGGACATGCCCCCTGATGAATTAGAGCCAAAGCTCCCCAATTGGCAAGGAGCATAAGCATTGCTAATTGCAGAGCTATCAGTCTGACTTAGTAGGGGGTGTGTCTATGTATGTAATGAAACCACTGATCTACACAGTGAGCAGGGGTCACAATCTGCAGCTGCCAGCAGAGCACAGGCTTTTCCACTTAAAGTGGAGTTCCAGTCCCCAAATATCTTTTTTAATGCTCCCTGTCATTGTTCTTACTTCTACTTTAACAGTTAGATACAGTCTATAACGTTTTCCTTCTTGTTTGTTTTAAATTGTTGATATGTGATCTCGGAAGCAGGAAGGGTCCATTGCGGTTTATTTCTGGAATTTCGGTGCAGCTGGCTACCCAGCATGCACCTCCCGATTTTGGGCCTGCGCAGTAATGCCACTATGTGAATTGCCTTGTGATGTAATCACCTAGGTGGCCGGACCGGAAGGGCTGCAAGAAGAAAAAATGAAAAGGAGGTATTTAGAAAAAAAATAAATCATTTTGGCCATTTACAATAGCAACGTGGATGGGAATGCTTGCAGGTTTTAAAAAATGGGTGGAGCTCCGCTTTAACCACTTAAGGACCGGAAGGATTTCCAGCTTTAGGACCGGAGCCCTTTTTTCAATTTCGTACTTCGCCGCTTCAAATGGTAATTGCGCGGTCATGCAACGCAGTACCCAAACGAAATTTGCGTCCTTTTTTTCCCACAAATAGAGCTTTCTTTTGGTGGTATTTGTTCACCACTGTGCTTTTTAATTTTTGCGATATAAACAAAAATATAACGGAAATTTTGAAAAAAAAATGATATTTTCAACTTTATGTTATTACAAAAATACAATAAACTAAATTTTAGTCATAATTTTTTGCTAAAATACATTCAGCCACATGTCTCGGGTAAAAAAAAAGCCAAATCGCGTATATTTATTGCTTTGCGCAAAAGTTATAGCGTCTACAAACTAGGGTACATTTTCTGGAATTTCCGCAGCTATTATTTTATGACTGCATATCTCATTTCTTGAGGTGCTAAAATGGAGGGGCAGTACAAAACCCCCCCAAATTACCCCATTTTGGAAAGTAGACACCCCAGGGAATTTGCTGAGAGGCATGTTGAGCCCATTGAATATTTTATTTTTTTGTCAGAAGTGATTGAAAGATGACCAAAAAAAAAAAAAATTACACAAAGTTGTTACTAAAATGATATATTGCTCACATATTCCATGGGTATGTGTGGAATTACACCCCAAAATACATTCTGCTGCTTCTCCTGAGTACGGGGATACCCCATGTGTGAGACTTATTGGGAGCCTATCCGCGTACGGGACCCCGAAAACCAATCACCACCTTCAGGATTTCTAAGGGCAAAAATGTATGCCTTCACCCCCCACTACCTATCTCAGTTTTGGAGGCCATAAAATGCCCAGATAGCACAAACCCCCCC
>BLSH010528326.1:206855-225142 GCA_018402905.1 Glandirana rugosa
GCGTTTAGCGGCAGTATGCTGCCGCCGGCGCTTGAGCGCGGTACTCGCGCACTGATTTAGCGTCACAAGGTCACATGTACAGCGATCGCTAAAAATCAGATCGCTGCACTATGTGATATTGTGACAGGAGAGTGACAGGTAGTGAAAGGGTTAACTGGGGGCGATCAGGGGGCGATCAAGGGGTTAAATGTGCCTATGTGGCCTGGTGTCAGTGTAGTGTTGGTGCACTCACGTTTTTAGCTGCTTCTTCTTCCTCTCTGATGTCGAAAAGGACATCAGGGAGGAAGAGGAGTGAACTTCCCCTGCCTCTGTTTACATTTACAGAGGCAGGGGAATAATGTCATTGGCAGGGCGATCTACAGGGCCAGGCCAAAAATCATTGGCCTGGCGCTGTAGATTGAAAGGCCCTCTGCCGAATGCCGTTGCAGCGCCCGCGCCTAGGGGGCGCGCGCGCGCTCATGGCGCGAGTTCGCGGCCGCCGTCGTATGACGGCGATTTGCGTTACAGAGCCACTTTGCCGCCGTCAAATGCCGATCGGCGGTCGGCAAGTGGTTAAGAAGCGACTGTTTTTTTTTTTTTTTTAAAGATGCATTTATTAACATTTTACAGAAAAAAAATACAAAGACAAAACAGTGCACCGTATAAGATATCGATGTACATACAAAATTGATTTGGTACCACATACATTATATGACATTGCCCTCTACAGAAAGATCTCCCAAGAATCCTCAGTAGTGCACATAAATATAACCAAAACTCAAACAATACCTCTTTGGTGACTGCACTTCCCTATACAGAGACATACGAAATGAACTGCTTGTCCAGGTGAGGGGACCTCCACGGAGGGGGGTAGCTGCAAAGACCCAATAAAGCCCCCAAAGAGTACCTTAACTGGTTTAAGGGTTCAGACCACCCTGAAGCCACTCAGACTTCAACATCACTGGACACAGTGTTCACCCAAATTAACCATAATTTATCATATTTATTTTTTGGGACAGCCCCTTGCGAGGTAAGTCAGTTTATACATTGCATTCCATTGCGATACTATGGACTTTCTTGTGTAAAAGAAGAGGAGCTGAAGTAAAGATCTTCGGGATGGTCTGAGCTCCTCTTCATCTATATTACCTAAGAAACAACAAGCCGGATTACAAATATTGGAAAGAGCTAGCTTCTCCTCAATAAAAGTGCATACATCTTGCCAGAAATTCCTCACACTTGGGCATTCCCAGACCATGTGAAAGAAATCTCTGATAGCTACATGACAACTCTGACAATCCGGGGATTGGAGTTTCCCCATTCCAAACAGTCTATGAGGTGTATAGTATATTCTAAGTAAATATTTTAATTGAATTAATTTATCGCCTGCAGCAATAACCCCCATAAATTGAGACCCCACCACCTCCTGCCAGGCCTCATCATCTTGTTCCAACCCATTAGCTCCCCAGTAGTGACTGCTTTAATAAGAAAACAAACTATAGGACACTGAACACTGAATGTTTTCATGCACAAGGAATGTATTTAGCTGATTCACAATGGTTCAATTGGGTTTTAATGCCATTTGTATTATGCTACATATGGTGCTAAATAAGAAAACAGTAATACAACTAATATGCAAGTCAGTGAATGCATACTTACTTTCCATGTATTGCATATTCAGTAGAATATTTCCATTTGCTACATAAAATAATCACATAAAAGTAAAGACATTTTGTGCCTCTGAAGAATCAGTTTATGTCACATCCACTCTAACAAATTTCTTTGTTGAGTCTGGAAACACATTTGCATTGCGTACTTTAGAAAACAACTTATTTTTTACATAACATTAAATATTGATTCTCTCTGTAAGTAAAGCATTTCACAAATGTTTGGTTTCTTTATTTTGTGCAAGTCTCTGAGTGATCTTGGATGCATTATGTACATTTATAATGCTATTTCTTATTCTGCTGTACATGTTTTCACTGCGGTGTTGATTTGGGAATCCTAAGGCCATTGTTTATCTGTCTTCTTTGTGTGCTGGTTTCATCGTACACATGTATTAAATTTAAAAAAAAAACAGTGACCTACGGTCTTTTCAAAGTTAATGGCAATGGAAATGGATGTGTCTTTCAAAAGTGAAGTAGTTACAAGAGGACAGGCAAAAAAAAAAAATGTGCAAATCAGATTTTTTTATAGTGTATATTTAAAGCTGTGAATGATTGATTCATTACATCTTTGTTGTGCCTTAACAGTATTTCTACCACATACACCCTCTGCATGTTTATCCCAGCATGCTCTCTTGAAATATTAATTGAGTTTTAACAACACCTAAATCTTAATTTTTAGCAGAAAATCCAAATTTCCATAAGGTTTGCAGTATTTATAATGAGGTATTAGAGTTCTCTTTAACGTCTTCCTGCCTGGCCTATTGATGAATGACGGCCGAGCTCCTCCATTCTGGATGGACGATATATGGCTTCCTCCCAGTCACGCTCCTCGTGCAGTGGCACATTCTATCACCTGTTGTATTCACCGAACACAGTATATGACAGATCATTGTACCGGGCCGGCCCCTAGGGCACATGAGAGGAGCGTGACTGAGAGGATGTCATATAACGTCCATCATTCATCTATAGGTCGGGCAGGAAGCAGTTAAACAGAACAATAATGCCTCGTTATAAATAATGCAAACCTTATAAAAATCTGGATTTTCTGTTAAAAATTAAGAATTAGGTGTTGTTTAACCTCAAATAATGTTTCAGGAGAGCATGCTGGGGTTAAAGTGCAGAGTGATCACATGACAGATGTACTCAATGAATGGCTTTCATTAATAACCATTAATTGTGTACTATTGTGTTAATCTCTGTAATTGGTCACAGTGATTACATGGTACAAACAGGGCCAATCCCAATGCATCTGTACCATGTAATAGCTGTTACGAATCACAGCTTTCACCATAGTACACAATGAATGGATGGATGCCATTCATAAAATAATGATTGCTTATAACATTGATTATTATTGTTATAAGCAATTATACTGTAAAAAAATTCTAATCACTTCTCCAGAGTAGTACAGTGTCACTATAGTAACACTGTACTGCTCTGGTCAAGGTATTTAAAAATATATTGTAAATAAATAAGAGCAAAACATTTAAAAAAAAAAGAAAAAAACGTTTTTAAAAAACATTTTAAAAATATATATTTTCTTTATACACACTGTCACCAGTCAGTGTCCCTGATCACTGCCACAGCAGTGATATGATGACATTATAAAGTGAAATACCGCGCTAGAAATGTCCCACAATAAATTAAGAGTGTAACTTAGGTGTTAAAACCTTAAGCATAAATGATACAAGTATAAAAAATAATAAATAATATATTATAATATATTATAATGATATACCAGCTGCTGCTATAAAAATAGGTAAATGTATAAAGCTCACTAATATCCACATATACATTTAGTGTTAGCAGCGCTTAGTAATAGTGCACAGTGCAAATATACTTAGTGCAGCATATAGTATAAAATACAAGAATAACATAAATAAAGTGCCGGTGCTATAAAAAAGTTATTTTCGGGGGGCGTGGCCTGCAGCGGAGCGTGATGGCTGACTAGATCCAGAGCTCCGCTCCCATACTCGAATCACAACGACATTCAGCGACCCGAGAAAACTATCCCACAGCAAGGACTCACCGAACAGACCGTCCAGGGCATGCCCGGCAACCATTATGTGCCTCCTGAGCCGCGCCGTCTAATGGATTACTACCGTCCCGCCAGCATGAACAAGGCCAAAGATGGTGCCGGCTCAAAGAACGGTCGTAGCAGCGCTGGCTCAGCGAACGGACAGAGCACACCGACCTTCCCCACAGAAGGCACTGGCGCAACGAACGAAAAGGGCGCGACTCCCAGCTACACAGAGGGTGCAGCAAGGCCTGATACTCCTGTGAGGGAAGAAGGGGCTGTATACGCCACAGGAGACACCATGGACACCCTCCCCACTCCAGAGGCCCCAGTAGGGGTCCAACCATCTGACAGAGGTAAGAGGCTGGCATACTCCCCTGCTCTCTCACCTAGCAAGGAGCCACAGCTCAAAAAACAATTCTAGGCGTGCCCAGACACAGAACTCCATAACTCAGAGCGCAACACAACACTGGCAGCTATCCCTGCCACAGAGAACACAGTATCAGAGGCCTCATTAAAAGCTATGCTACTGACATTGCAGAAAGACCTGCACAGGGAACTACATGTCTCCCTGTCACAGATCCATGACAGGGTAGACTGCCTGGAAGACCGACCCACTGATCTGGAGGGACATATGCAGGACCATGTTAAAGCACACAACGAGCTGTTAGATGCTCATGCTCATCACAAGTCAGAGATCCACAGGATTAATCTGAAATTAGCCGACCTGGAATATCGCTCGAGGCGACAGAACTTAAAAATCAGAGGGGTTCCGGAAACGATTAAGGCTAATGAAATCATTACCTACCTACAACAACTCTTTTCCAAATTGCTATCCCGCTTAAACACCCGCGATTTATTGATCGACCGGGCACACAGGATTGCAAAGCCCGCTCATCTCGCTGCTGATATTCCAAGGGACATTCTGGCACACATGCATTACTTCCCAGTTAAGGAGCAAATCCTACACGCCGTCAAGAAAGCTGGGCCGCTACCCTCCCCTTACACCAATATCTTGTTCTTTAATGACCTATCAAAAGCCACTATGGACTTCCGCAGATCTTTCATGCCAGTCACCTTCATCCTGCAAGACAGAAAGATCACATACAAGTGGGGTTTCCCTACCAAACTGCTGGTCACCTATCAGCAGCAAGTCGTACCCATTCTGACCCCTAAGGATGGCTATAAAAAGCTTACCAACTGGGGGCTCCTGCTTCTCCCTCCCGACGCATCGGAGCAGACAAGACGCCGGCTGACTCACCCGCACCCTAGAAGTCCGGACACCAACAAGGACTGAACCTGGCAATACTACAACCAGGGATCCCATGCGCATACATGATCCAGTATGGGCGCATTCACTCCTGTTCACCACTTCCCCAGATATTTTCTTTTTCTCTCTTTACTTCTCCTCTCCTCCTCAACTGCTCGTTACATTTAAGTTGTTGTTATCGCATTTATCAATTGCCACATTGAGAAAGCTTTGGTAAAATAAGTATAAGTACCCCTTTTATACATAGCGTGATACAGTGTCTATCCTTGCATTGTACTGTTTACTGTAGACCCGGATTGGGTTCTTTTGTGTGAAGTAGGCCCTCGCTCTCCACACATAGTCTCGCTCCAGTCGCTCCAGCCCTCTGCAACAACATCACGACATGTCCTTCACTATTACTTCTCTCAACGTTAAGGGTCTGAATTCCCCTTACAAAAGAAACCTACTATGGAAAGAAGCCCTAACACAACGGGCAGATGTGCTCTGTATTCAGGAGACACACTTCTCCAAAGACAAGGCCCCAAAATGCTCGCATAGAAAATTTTCCCACTGCTTCGTAGCTAATGCCCCTAAAAAATGCAGAGATGTCATGATCGCAATCAGTTCCACAGTCTCATTTACGCTCCACCACTGCAAAGCTGATGCAGATGGTAGATATCTGATTCTCTCCGCGACCATTGAAAACCAGCGCCTCACTTTAGTTAACCTATATGCACCCAACTCAGCGCAGAGGAAATTCTATGTGAAGCTGATGGCCAAACTGACCCCATTCAGATCCGACCTATTATGCGGAGATTTCAACGGCATTGTTGATCCCTCCCTCGATACAACCAACCCAAATAATAGGAGACCTACTGCACTGTCCTCCCTTCCTTCCACAGAGAAGATCTATTTGACCCCTGGAGGTGCCTACACGACGTGGAGCGAGACAACAGGTTCTATTCCCATCTCCACAACTCATACTCTCGGATCAATCTGTTTCTCACAGACAAATACCTCCTTCAATCAGTATCCGAAGCACACATCGGAGTGATCTTCTGGTCAGATCACGCGCCGAGTTCGATAAAACTGTCCACAAACAACCATTCCCTGAAACATACTTTATGGAGGCTTAATCCATCTCTCCTTGTGACACCGGGGTTCACCGACAGAACTCGATCCGAGATTGAGTCCTATTTTGCACAGAATGCACTATCTGTTGATGACCCGTCTGTCGTATGGAATGCGCACAAGGCGGTTCTAAGAGGTCTGTTCATTAAACTAGGGGCCCAAGCCAAAAAAGCCCAAAGGGCCACGACAGAACAACTACTGAAACAAATAAAAGATCTCGAGACCCACAACAAACAATCCCCATCCCCAACATTGGCAGCAGAACTTACAAAAATAAGATACCAACTCAGTGAACATCTCCACAAAAAATTTGATTTCTACATTAAGCGTCTCAAACTCCTATTTTACGCCTCTGCAAACAAGTCGGGAGCATTTATAGCCAGACAGTTGAAAAAGCAACTCTCTAACCAAAAGATCCGATATCTCACCAATTCCCAGGGTAAAAAACGAAGTAATCCTCTAGATATAGTAAACTGATTCAGTGCCTTTTACGCCAAGTTGTATAACCTCAAAATCTGTGATAAAACACCCCATCCTAATATAGCGGATATTGACGCATTCCTATCTTCCATCCAGCTTCCGTCCATCACCCAATCACAAGTAGAATTCCTATCGCAACCATTTTCCACAGCAGAAATAATCACAGCCATTAAACAAATGCCCCTTCACAAAGCCCCAGGCCCAGACGGATTCACAAATGAATATTACAAGCAATTCCCCCTTCAATTCGCTCCTCACCTCTGTGAAGCCTTCAACCATCATGTTTCCACAGGTAAAATGCCCAAGGAATCCTTGGAAGCCCTAGTCGTTACTCTACCAAAGACGGGTAAGCCCCCGGACAACCCTGCTAATTACTGCCCCATTTCACTTCTCAATACAGACACAAAACTCTATGCCAAACTACTAGCCCAACGCTTATCCACCATCATCCCCCATCTAATACACCCAGACCAGGTAGGATTTTTTCCCTGAAGACAAACAAGTGACGGCACCAGACGCCTCATTGACCTGATACAGTGGGTGGAGGGCTCCCGAACGCCTTCTCTGTTCCTCTCTCTGGATGCAGAGAAGGCGTTCGATAGTGTCCACTGGACATACATGGAAAAAGTGCTCCTGAAATTCGGCCTGACAGGTCCATTCCTAACAGCAATATTGAATTTGTACTCTTCCCCATCCGCAAGAGTGTGGACGTCAGGGATCAAATCAGACCCATTTGACATCACCAATGGTACCAGACAAGGGTGCCCTTTATCGCCCTTGATCTTTGCCATGGTGATGGAACCCCTTGCACAAACCATCAGAGATTCTCCCTCGGTCAAGGGCATTAGGGTGGGCAGTGTAGAGCATAAAATAGGGCTATATGCTGATGATGTTATTATCACCCTATCAGACCCCAAATCATCCCTGGCAGCGACCCAAAAAATAATAGACCAGTTTAGTGCCGTCTCCCTCTATAAGATAAACACAAGCAAATCCATTATGCTGGACTTAGGCATTGACCCAGCAACTAAACGCATTATCTCTGACAACTCACCCTTTCAATGGTCCGCCAACTCATCACTTCCATACCTGGGCATTCAGTTGACCTTCCCAAGCAGCTCTATGTTAAAAGTAAACTACGAAAACCTCCAGGGGAAACTTGTGCGCATCTCCAAAGATCTGAGCTCTCTCCCTGTCTCATGGGCTGGCAGAGTGACTCAGTCAGAAATGTATTTACTTCCTCACATATTATATATGTTCCGTGCTATGCCCCTTCCCCTTCTTCCCTCCCAACTACACCAGCTTCAGAGGATACTAACTACATTTATTTGGCAACATAAAAAACCTAGATTCAAAAATGACATTCTTCTAACCTCTGCTAAGAACGGTGGTTTGGGAGCTCCTAACATTCAGGCATACTACCGGGCAGTAATCCTGGACCAACTAAAACATTGGTGGGCACCAGGACCCAACAACACATGGACTCAAATTGAAGCCACAGTCACGCACGTGGACCCGAAGCTCCTCATTACCACTATTATGCTCAACTATAAGCCACAGTATTACCATATGGATACAATCACGGCTGCCCTGAGAGTCTGGACCACATGTTCACACCACACCCAAGGAATTCCCAGGGTGTTACTTTCCAAACTACCCATTAAAGCATTGGAGCTGTTTTTACCCGATCTTTCTCTTGAAAACTGGCAACAAAGAGGGCTCCACACCCTTGACCAGATGTTTGACAACACTGAACTGCTATCATTCTCGCAGCTACAACAAGCTTATGGACTACACAAACAGACCTTCTTCCTATATCTCAGAATCCGATCAATCCTATCCAAGCTCAAATTCTCTGGGGATGAGTCTACACTAACCAGCATCATACTGTTCTATGAATCTACTAAAACAGGCACCAGGGGCATTTCACGGATACATAGCCTTCTTACCTCCCCGCCAACTGAACTTTCACACCCTTCTTATGCATTTTGGTGCACTCGTGTGGAAACCCCACTATCGATAGCTATGTGGAACAAAGCTCTCGCTCTCCCTCTCCGGTCTTCACACTGCATTTCCCACTGGGAATCACTACAAAAGTTGGCCCACAAATGGTACTACATGCTGACTAGACTGGCCAAGATGTTCCCTTCCACATCCCCTCTATGCTGGAGGAACTGTAATGACAGGGGATCTCTGTGTCACATTTGGTGGGATTGCCGCCATGTCAAACAATTCTGGCAAGAAGTGGCTACCCTGATCTCCTCCTTATGCAACATCAATACCCACTTGTCCTCTTTAGACCTTCTCCTAAGTATGTCAATTCCATCCTGGCCCAAACAAGTCAGGATCTTAGCATCTCACATATTAGTAGCCGCCCGGCTAGCAGTGGCAAAAAAATGGAAGTCTGCTGACGCACCAACTGTTTCGGATCTTATCATTTTACTTAACTCACACTTTCAGCTTGAATTCGCATTCGCAAAAGCTAATTTGACCACAACGCAATTTCTCCAGGACTGGGGGCCTTGGATTTTGGACAAAAGGAGCATACCACTGTAATTCTGGAACCCCATGGACACCACTTACTTGGATCCATGGGATCCCCAAAGTGTCCTCCGTACTTGATTGTTAAACAGGGCTGCTCACACACGATGGGCACTTTCTGACGGGTCCGCGTACCACACGCGCTCAACCACTTTATTACCAACTTTCTCAGACTGTTCTGTTCTTCTCTAGTTCTAACACCAGAGGTCATATCTCCAACATTGACATCTACAAAGCTCGACAGGACCTCTAAGATATAAATATTTACATTTAATTATGCCGTACAGGCACTCTTCATTAAGTAGAGAGATTGGCTCGTCGCCTCCACACCTCTAGGCACAGCATGATCCCGATATGGGGTGCCTGGTGTGCAGGCGTTGAGGCTACTACATCTACGCTACTCCTGAACGCACTTGTATTAGTTTCTGTTATTGTGATACTTACTCTACTGTTAAGCGCGGGGTTACCACACCCCTAACTATCTAAGCTTACTATGTATTCTGTATCCTTGTGAAAAAACATTTTTCATTAAAGATCTTTGGAAAAAAAAAAGTTATTTTCAAAGTGCAATATTTGACTTGTTGTCTTCTTTTATATCCTCCACCTCTGCTCACCACGTGCATGAAAGAACACACTGGAGGCTCACCAGAACTATGGAATCAAACAGCCCTTTTGAATCATCCAAAGGAAACACAGCATAGAGGTTGTTGCTCTCCAACTCAGACAGCCCGATTTATGGAATCAAAACAGCCTGTGTAGATCACAATAGTATCCAAGGGGTTTCCCAGCTTGCATCCAGAGAATAAACACCACAAATGCTGCTGCTCTCCAACTCAAACAAACGTGAGGAACAAATCAAAAAGAGCCCTCATAGTGTATCACTTTAAACAATTTTCCTTTTATTAAACAAGTAATGCGCTTACATTTAAGATGCTTAGAGTAGTCGTTTGTGTATGATCTGTACACGAGTTTACCGGTCAGCAATGGCACGTCTCACTCCTCCTCACTCCTCCACGTCCCAGCTGCCAGTACCTCGATCCGCCTCGAGTCGCTGTGTGGCCACTCCCCTGATGCGTTTCGTCACTTCCGACTTGATCACAGGGGCTGCTGTGATCAAGTCGGAAGTGATGAAACGCGTCACAGAGGTGTGGCCACACGGTGACCCGAGGCGGATCATTTGGGGGGCTATTTGTACTGTCCCGGCATTTTAGGGCCTCAAGAAATGAGTTAGGCAGAAAGCTCTATCCATCTAAAAAAAAAGGTAAAATTTCATTTGGATACAGTGTTGCATGACTGAGTAATTGTCATTCAAAGTGTGACAGCACTGAAATCTGAAAATTGGCCTGGGCAAGAAGGTGGTGTAAAAGACTGATATTGAAGTGGTTAAATAATTGTTACTCTAGGTCTAGGACCACAAGTAGTCTAAAGCTGGCCCTACACATGTAGAAATTGATCAATTTCTTCATCTATGCCCAATAGCGTGGATAGAGGTTGAAAATTTTCCAATTGGCTTGTTTAACAAAGATTGGCTTTTGTTGAGCAGAGGGGAGCCAACAGGACCACCTATAGCTCAGATTTTGGTTGATTAAACAGGAATTTGAGTTGCTCCAGTGGCTGCTGAATACCTGTACAGTGCCTGTATCTAATTAGATGCAGACACTGTTTAGTTAGAACATTTTCTAACTGTCTCCTTCAAAAAAGAAAGGTCTTTGGGGCAAAGTCCCCCCCACCCAAAGCACCCCCCCCATATTGAGGGCATGTGGCCTGGTATGGTACAGGAGGGGGGTGCTTGCTCGTCCCCCCTTTTCCTGACCTGCCAGGCTGCATGCTCAGATAAGGGTCTGGGAGGGATCCCACACCGTGTTTTTATTTTAATTTGACCTGGGGTTCCCATTAAAATCCATACCATTCCTGAAGTATGCATTGGGGGGATCCCCACCCATTTTTTAAAATAATTTTTAATTGTCTGCTATTTTTTTACATGCAGCTGTCAGCAGGCAACCCGCTGACAGCTGATGAGTCATCCGTTGTTAAGGACACGGCAGCGGGCCCGCTCCTTAGCAACCAGCTTTTTGTCAAAAAACAGCGGGGGGTCGACCCCCCCTGCTGTTTTTTGACAAATACTGCACGTGATACTGTCAGCAAAACCCTTGTGGCAAATATCACATGCTTTTTTACTCTCTGGTTCGTTTGTGAATTGGACTTAAGAGTTTTTTAAACAATATTTACCAGCAATTTTTTTTTCCGTAAATACCACTTAATTGTTGTTGTTCTTTTTTTTAATCGGATGTAATTTACCACATGTGATAATTTATTCAAATGCAAGCCACAAACTGGGATGTCACAGCCTGTATCCCTACTGCTTCGAACCTCCCTTATATGACTTAAAGCCTAAACAGCTTAGCTTTCAAGTTCTGTCATTGCTAGGATAATTGTAGATGCCCTTTGTTATCAAAATTTTCTTGCAGTGAGAGTAGGTCAGGAAGACTGCAGATTGTGCACAACTATCAAACTGGAAGTAAAATCTGTATATATCTGTGTATATAAGGAAACATACCATATACAGTATGTCTGCTCCCTAAATGTAATTTTATACTACACATGGCAACACGTTTTCAGTAAATACATTCATAAAATACATACACACTAAATAAATATATGACTGTAGTAAAGTTTCCTTCACATGTATATGTAAATACATTAAAAATGTCTTAATTTCCCCTTTAAGCTTTATGGAGATTCTTTAAAACTCTGATGTGTCAGCTGTAAAAGAAACTCAAATCGGCATGCATTTTCTCTTTCTGATTATTTCATTTTAATCCAACATTTTAATGTTCACAAGAGAAAACGCCATTCAGCCTGCAGAATAAAGTCAGCACATCACAAGCATGGTGCTGACTAGGTCAAATTATTTTTCTACTTCTGTACATGATAAAAGTTAAAATAAAACATGAGCTTGTAATTATGCACAGAGCAGCACACTGAATAAAATTTTAATGTTTGTGCTTTACTTGTTTCTACCCTATAATCCACAATTATAGCATATGTCAGGTATACACTTATCAAACACTACTTCCTCTCTGATACTAGATCCTTCATCGCACGGTTTCTCTTCACTCCATGGGAATGTAGGCTGCACAGGTAAACATTTAACTCATAAATAAAAGACACCACACTTAATATGGTATAAATAATGGCTGCGGCACCTTTATTGGTCTTAAACTAAATATTCAACTTATTAAATTCATGAAATAATTTAAATAGATTTAACATTTAAATTCTGAAAAACACATATATATAAATAAATCTATAAAATAACTGCTCAGTCATAGAACTCAAGCGCATATCATAAACAATCTACTGAAACAAAAGTCCCCCCACCAGCCGCTTTATGAAACAAAGAGGCCTAGCCCAACACCGCGGCCTGTTCAATAACATTTTGCATTCCAACATTAAAAATGTCTAAACCTATGTCAGACAGGTGTATGCCATCCCGTCTGTATAGGCCAGAAAAACCACCTTATAATTCCCAATGACGTAAGGAAAAGCTACCCAACAAAGGCATGAATTTCTTAATAGAATGGTTGATCCGCCTCCTGATTTTTTCAAGGGGCTTACCTGCCGGAGAGGATAACCAAGAAAGGCGAGGGATTATTTCCAAAAAAAACACCTGACACCCAGGAAAAGAAAGGCTAATACGATGTAAGTTCTGTTTAATCATGAATAGGAGATCTAAAGTCTTCAGTTTACCTATGTCATTCCCTCCTAAATGAATGATTACAATAGAAGGAGATGGCCAAAATTGAGACAACTTAGAAATGAGAACGAACAGATTACTCCATTGAAGACCACGAATGCCCTTCCAATAGACTTGAAAAGAATTAAACGGAAGACACAGATTAGAAGTATAGCATCTCTTGCAAGCCCTTTTGTGAGCCCAATGAACAAAGGAATGACCAATGATCCATATGCAAGACTTGCCACCTAAGAAGATTAAAGAGAAAGGTTAGGACGCGCATACAAATTAAATCTGTTCGATTCCCACCTCTACAATTTCATCATAATCGCGTCACTTAATCCTAACCTAGCTGCCTCTGTGGCAGCTCCAATTCTGAAAGAGTGGGTGGAAAATTTCTGATGTGACAAACCGAAATGATGTAAACAGTGTGTAAATATAGAAGAAAATTGAAATCTAGTAAGGGGGACAGCATCCAAATGCACTAGAAAATTGCCCTGACAGGAAGGTCTTACAGAAATATATCTTTTTAAAATCAGGTAAGGGCATACGTTGGAAACACCACAGGCATGCAAAAGCAGCCAATGATCCCTACCCTCCTGATCTGTCTATAAATTTTGCTTTAACCCAAATATTCTGCCTAAGACATAGCGAAACAAAGTAATGAAGCAATTTAATCATAGCAGTGGACCTCGAAGAAAGGCAATTTATTGCAAAAAGAACATCCTTATTGTCTGAATGAACGACAATTCTCTTATTTGCAAAAACTTGACCCCATAACTCAAAGGCCACCAATATTGGAAAAAGTTCCAACAAGACCCAATTCTTTGTTGCTTTATTAGAAACCCATAAAGGAGGCCAAGAACCACAGCACCAATGAGTGTACCAGACTGCTGCAAAGCCACGAGAACCTGCAGCATCTGTATGCAAATCCAGCTCCACTGAGAAAACAAAATCTTCCTGAAAAAATGATTGACCGTTGTAGTCAACGAGAAATTGTGACCACACTAGCAGATCATCCTTGATTTCAGAAGTAAGGCGGATGTGAAAAAAGGAGGATTTGAAACCCGACATAGCCAGTGACATTCTTCTAGAGAAGATCCTGCCAACTGGCATAATCCAAAATGCAAAAGCCAGTAAACCTAGAAATGATTGCAATTCTTTTAAAAGCACTTTTTTCCTTCTCAGAAAAATGCTATTAAAGACTGAATCCTTGCAATTTTAACCAGCGGAAGCTGGAACTGAAATATGACCGTATCAATCTGAATTCCCAGAAACTCAATCAACATAGAAGGAAAAACTGTTTTTTCGTGAGCTATGGGAATACCAAAAAATTTTGCGATTGCAAAAAACTATTTCTGCAATAAAGAACAGACCCTAGACTCCGAAGGGCCTATAAGCAAAAAGTCATCTAGGTAATGAAGAATGCCTTCAAAACCTGATTCATATTGAATGACCCATTGCAAAAATGTTGCAAAAATTTGAAAATAATGACAAGAAAGGGAACAGCCCATGGGCAAACACGTCATAAAAGAAAAATTTGTCTTAACAAAAACCCAACAAGCTAAATGAATCCGGTGAAATTGGCAAAAGCCGAAATGCAGATTGAATGTCAGCCTTCGCCAATAATGCACCCCATCCAAAATTCCTTATAAGCCGTATTGCATCATCAAAGGTAGAATAAGTCACAGACACCAATGAATGATCTATTTCATCATTCAGAGAAGTGCCGTTCGAGATAGAGAGATGCTGAATAAAGCAATAGGAATTCAGTTCTTTTTCGGGGACCAAACCAAGAGATGATATCCTAAAATGTTTAAAAGCCGGGGCTAAAAAGGGGCCTGCAACCCTACCAGCTGAAATTTCTTTTAATATTTTAGTTCTAACCCCTTTGCTATACATCCTCACCGATCTTAAGTTATCCACTATCTGACAACCCACTCCTGAAAAAACAGGTAACCTAAAACCTAAAGAAAACCCTTCAATTAATATTTGAGCTTTCTCCCTGTCTGGGTAAAGACGTAACTAATGGTCCTTTCTTTCCACTCTCACCGGTCTATGAGCTTTTTGAGGTGTCTCTTGTAAGTTGTGTGTGTGAGGCCCTTTTAAAACATTTCGACACTGGGTGAGTGCCAAAACAAAATGAGCACTCATGCCTATAGCAGCATGAAGATGCCCACTTGCATTGAGCCTCATTAAAAGCGTAGCATACACCTTTTTTATATATCGCATAAGGATTAGAATTCACCGAAACCTGTTTAGGGAAAACAGTTTTTTGTGGAAGGATGAGGTTTAACCATAAACCTACATCCTTCATGCCCCATCTAAGACTTGGATAGACAGTTAAGTTTTGACGGAAAGATTCATTGTAACTATACCAAACCATACCACCAACATTTATATAAGCTTCAAGAATATGTTCCAAGTGTTGAAACAACGACTGCATTTTTACGGGAATTTCTCTCCCATAACTGCCGTAAAAATGCAGAAAGCCTGCAACCAATTGTGAAACGATCTAGGAACCATCCGTCGTCTATTATGTTCATAATTCTCCTCAGATTTGTTTTTGTTTCTAAAAGATAATTCCTTATAATATGGAAGAAGAGTCATTAAATCAATAAATTCACCTTTCCAAATCTTCTCTTTAACAGGCATTGTCAAATGAAATCCCAGCGGAGACATCTCACAAGGAAAAAATTCCTTATAACATGTCTCAGGTATTGAAGAAGAAATATTAGAAGTAGAAGCATTAGATACAACTAAAGGGTTAACATTTGATACCTCATTAACAGGACGAACAGCAGGCAATGTTACACTAGCCAAATTACCTGACCATACACTCGCTGGAGAAGGCGCTGGTACTGCTGGTGTCTGTGAGTTGCCTAATGCTTCAGTAAATCTTGAAAGAGAAGAAATTAAATTGGTAATCAATAACTGCTGTGAAGACTCACCAGCCTGTATTGGTTCTCTGCCATGAGAAACTCCTGGAATGTCAACCTGCGTGCTATGCCTGTCCACATGTGGTAGCCTAGGAGATAAGGGGAAAAGCTGAGCTGTGCTTGTCTCCTGCCTATTTGCATCCTCTGCTGGAGATGCTGTCTGCCTAGTAACTGCTGACACTGGGGGGCAGAAGCGGATCCACACAGCCAGGAGAAGGAGATCTTCTCACTCCTCTCCGCCCCTCCCTGACGCGGACTGGAGATGGAGACAGAACCGTCCTCTTCTGGACACGCTGCCTGTTCTGACGAGCCCCGCTGACAACACCTGCCTCCTCCTCTTGTGTGCAGGCTGTGGCCTGATGCCGCACCGCCGCTGACGGTCCTGTCGTTCCGGCAGGTGGCTATGCTGAAGCCTGCAAGATGGGGAGTGAGGACCAACCGCTGAGGAAGAAGCACCAGTGACACCGCCACTGCTCCGGCTCCATGCGCTACCCCAGAGGGAACCACTGCTTGGTCTCCGCCCCCACCAGGCACTGACTGAGCCATTCTTCTCCTCCCTCTGATGCCATCCTCTCTAAGACCTGCTTCACCAAGCTCTTCATGACCCTTTACTGCCGGCGAGCTCCTGGTATTATAGCCCTTCACTCAGCCTATGGAGCTCGCCAGGCCAGTCAGAGTCCACTGTGACAGGAATATGAGTGGGGGACTATATATAGACCCCACTCACGTGTTTCCCGCCCGCTATACCCGTGGAAAATCCACCTAAATCCCCGTGTTTCCCACCTAGGGTACCCGTGACAGCCCTAGACCCTATTTAAAGGGGACACGACCCACAGATTTTTTTTTTTTTTTTTTTTTTACATAAACTGAATTTAATGGCAGCCACAATTCCATGTTGTGGGTACTTATGCATACCCACTTCCCATTCTAACTGTACACCTTCCATATTCCTGCACTATTATTATTTTTTTAATGCTGCTCATATATTTCACTACTGCTTAAAGGGAAATTTTACAATACATTGGATAGATAAAGGGGAGATGCACATTGTGTTGTGAAAATATAAATGGTTTCGTATGTTTTTATTATTTTTTTTTTTGCATTGACATGTGTAAGTATAGGTTGCTACATTTAGTTGCATGTGATTTACTTGCTTTCCTTATACATCCACAAATGCACCACAGTAAGGGTTCATGTACACAGACATCAGACCCAGATGTAAAATCAGTATGACTTTCAGTGCTTCTGAGTTGTTCTGATATTGAACTGCTTTAACTTCCCTGGCGGTCTGATTATGTTAATATTTTGACTGTCAAAGTGGTACATTGTTTTGCATGTAAATTTGTTGTTATATAATGTAGGGCTGTAATTCTTAGGAATAACTAAATTAATAATTAAATCTGTCCAAAAAAGAGTCTAGTAGACATACCGGGTGTTGGAGGGCAAAATTGTTTTTCCATAATGCAAGAAATAGGAAATCTAATCATATCTAGTCTGCACACTACTGGAAGGAACCTGGAATGCCATTCAACAAGTTTTATGGAGATGACCAGTGCATATCAACCTTCATCTTCAACCTTCATCTTGCAGTAACAGCAGAAATGTAGGCTACATGGTATAATAAAATTTGGGGCCTGAATGACTGTACATAAAAACGTCAATAGTCAACTGCTAAAGTGATTGATTGCCTGACTTACAGATCTTCAAAGGAACACCTGGCCTGGGAAGATGGGGGAATCAGATATGAAATATACATGGACATATACTGCCTCTAGTGGTTGCTACCGCATACAACACAGCATGCGTCCTAGGGGATGGATTGAAGAAAGGAAATCGGCCACCATTGGTTATATTCCTATCTAGGCTGGCATGTGGGTGTGTGTGGGTGGGTGCCTGAACACAGTTTAAAAGTTGTAAGCTAGAGTTGAGCGAACCCGGACTGTAAAGTTCGGGTCCGTACCGAACTTTGGGGTGTCCGGGACCCGGACCCGGACTTTTCAAAAAAAGTCCGGGTTCGGGTCCGGTGTTCTGGTAATTTTAATGAAAAATCTTAAAAATGCTGTAAAAAAGCCCAGGAAGGTCCTAGAGGTCTGCAAAAGGAAGGAAAATGTGGGTAAGGGTGGGACAAGTGCCCTACAAAGAAATGGGGACAGGGAAATAACTTTAAATATTAAAAAAAAAATAAAAACATAAAAATGCAAAAATGGAGATCATCTTCAAAATGGGTCTGAAAAGTATTAATTAACATTAGAGGCCATAGAACTGTTCTAAAATCATCTTCAAACTATGTCCAAAAAGTATAAATAAGCCCAGAGTACCCATATCACTGTTCTGCAAAATGTGTGTATCACTTTAAATCAAACCGTCAATCATTCAACATCTTTTATTCACACTTCTTTTTAAAATGTGTGTATCACTTTAAATAAAACTGTCAAACATTGCACATCTCTTCTGCACAATTATTTCAAGTGTGTGTGTCACTTTAAATCAAACTGTCAATCATTCAACATCTTTTATTCACACTTCTTTTTAAAATGCTGTCTCTTATACA
>BLSH010528326.1:226569-245784 GCA_018402905.1 Glandirana rugosa
TTTACCCCACTAATACCCAAGGGGTTCAAATAAACATTGATATATAATTAACGGATAAGGATAGTAAGCAATTTAATGATTTTGAGACTATTGTCATTGCTATTACCATATTATTATTCCAATCGAATATATATATTTATTAGTTAGTGAGACGAAATTATTTCGTTTCTAATATAAATAATATTACCTTTTATCTTTACGATTGTAGTTGTGTAATATCTTCTATAGTATCTCGGATATTGTATTTATTGTATTCCACTATGAATCCGACAGGAGTTCTTCGGGGTCCGGTACAAAGTTCGGGTTCTGTCCGGACCCGAACCCGGACTTTGTCCCGAAGTTCTGCCAAACCAGCAGAACCCGGACTTCTAGAAGTTCGCTCAACTCTATTGTAAGCCACTTCCTGCTCTCTCTCTTCCATTGGAGCCCAGCCAGAACAACATCTTGAGGACAGCCTAAGTATCACCTTATGTTATTTATGTTATAGGCTCTATGATATCTTCTATAATGTGTTGATGTTAGCATTTCTATTTTCCATTATAATAAATATAATCTTTGCTTTATTAAAGCAGAGTGATTGATTATTTATATATATAAGCTAACCTTATTATTATACCATTATCGTTACTGTTATCAGAGTTTTAGTAATTTAACGAATGATAGGAATAGGCAATTAATATATAGTTACAAATAAACTTGGGGAACCCATAATCACCCCATTTTTATTTCATTTGGCACCCCAGAAGCAGGAGTGTAGTTACTTTCTTTGGCACCCTCAAAAGGAGCGTGTAAATAAGTCCTACACAGAATCCATAACCCTGATATATTTTTTGTCTTGAGTTCCTCTAAGCGAAGGAGTCCTCTACAAGAGCAATCAGAACTGAAGGTATCTCTCTGCGGTGGACATTAGCACTGGTTCGTGAATCCTGAAGCCTGGAGTGATCGTAAAGGTTCTGTGAAAACATTTCATCAGTGAGCGGACGCGCAAATCTGGTGAGATTTTTGGCTGGTATATGTGTATTGTATTGTATGTGTTAAAGTTTGTTGTATTGTTAATGCAAATTTGCGAAGTTGTTAGGCCTGTTCGCTGTGCAATTCTGCAAGCGAGGAAGGGTTGATCACCCTTGGTTAACTGAGGTACCCTGCAGATTTATAGGAGAGCCCATACGTCTTTGAGGAGAAAGTGGAAGAAATAAAGATTATATTTTTTGTACCCACAGGAAAGTGAAAAAGATTTCTGGCTCCAAGAAAGGACTAGGGACCTGGAGTCTGAGGTGTCGGGGTACAGTTGGTAGTGGGAAGTTGTGTAATATTACAAATCCCTATGAGTTAACAAAGTTGTCTGTGTGGTTGTGCGTCTGTGTGTGTGAGCAGTGTGTAGTCAGCTGCTGCCGTAAAATAGACAAACTGGTCAAACAAGCTAAAGTGTGAAAGTAATTAGTATAACAATGGAGAGCATCGGAATGTTCATTGAAAAGCATGCATCTGCTAAGTTTAAGACTTTGGCAGAAAATACATTGACCCACCAATTTGATGATTTATTAAAACAATGTGAGATTCAGAACCAGGATTTGAAATATAAATCATCATCTAAAAAGGGGAAAAATGCAAGAATAGCGAATGTTGTATGTATGCTATTTAAAATTAAAGAGATTGAGGAACAAAAAGAATTGCAATGGTGTAAAGAACGTACACAGTTAGGAAGCACAATTGAAAGCGTAAGTAAAAACATATTAGCGATAGCTGCAAAGGCAGATACAAATGTTTGGGATCAGATTGAACAGTTAATTAATGAGAAGTGTATATTGGAACAGAAAATTAGTGAATTGCAGGTAACGTGTAAACAAAGAGAAACTTGTTTAGCTTATCTAAAACAAAGAGAAGCTGAGAATGAGTGTAGGATAACAATGCTTAGGGAGGAGCTAGAGGAAGCTCAGATGATCATAAAACAATTATCTTACAAATATCTTACAAATATTCCAATGCTGAGCAGTCTCAATGTTTAACACAGGAAGAACAACAATTAGGGAAACCGGATGCTCTGGTTGATGCAAATGATATTGCTCTGGCTGGAATCAATGCTGGCAATGTGGAGGAGAAGTATTTGGACAAAAGTGCTATAACTGCTCTTGAAATTGATTCAGGTGTTGAAATGGAGAACACGCCTGATCTTTTCGAGAACAGTAGCAATGTAACAGTGGAGACTTCGGATGAGTCCATGGTTAGCGATTAGTCCTCAGACAATGACAGTGTGAAGTCAGGGGATTCCAAACATAGCAATGGTATGCAGAAACGTGGGTCTCCATCGCCATATACTTATAGACAGGCCCATGCAGGGAGACCAGCTCTCAAGTGCTTCACCTGTAAAAAGTGGGGTCACATTGCAAGATATTGTTTGATGTCTAATAACAATAATATGCTGAGAAAATCTCAGTACCCTAAAACTACACCGAGGCATTATGAAGTTTACTTCGCCAGGTGGGGTAGCAATCCGAGGCATAGAGGCCATAATTATCAAACCCGTGTCCCCTTTAAAACCCAGATGCTGAGACTGCAAGCTGAAAATAGTCCGTTAAGACAGGAAAGGCATGTATATTTGGAGCAGCTGAATACATTTATGTTTCAATATTTTTTATTGAGTAATTCAGGAAGTACAAAGGAAGAAAAAAAAAAAAAAGAAGCAGAATTAACCATGGGTTGACATCAGGCAGTACAAAGGAGAAAGCAGAGAATACCATGGGTAAATATTATCAGTGTTCTCAGCACATTATATAAAACAGATGGGACATTTTGTTATAAATTTGGTTGACCAAACAGTATCTTAATCGGTTAGATGGTTTGCCATGTTCAGTAGCCATTGAGTGGAAGATAGTAGTCATTTAAACAGTTAAAGAATATCACTACTAAACGATCTTGTCTGGTAATATATCCACCCTCACCTTCCCGACACCCCCATTGGGAACATGCTGTGCCAGCGGAAGGGGGTGGATAAAGGTATGGGTGACATTCAATGGATTAAGGATAGTGTAAGGGAGCTAATGAAGTGTTTTTTTAAGGAATGTGGATAACTTCTGTCGTCTTTTTTTTTTAAGGTGGATCAAACTTTAGAGTATAGTGGGTGGGATTGCCATGGAGACCAGATATCATTAAATTTGGTGTTAGTATCATTTTTGATAGCAAAAATATACTCTAGGGAGCAGCATCTGTTGATTTCTGTGATAAGTTCTGATATATTTGGCTAGTCTTGAGAGCCCCATTTTCTTATGAGTATTAATTTGGCTGATAGGAGAATGAATATGATAATCGATCTGGTTTTGGGGTTTATGTTGGTAGAGAGGATGTGTAGGAGGGCTAGTTCGGGTGTAGGTGTCACCTGCGAGGCATTGATTTCAGAGATCAGCTTAAATACTTGATTCCAATAGGATTTGATAGATTTGCAATACCAGAGGATGTGTACTAGTGAGCCACTGGCATCGCAATTCCTCCAGCATTTATCCGTATTGTTTGTTGAGAATTTGGATAAGATATCTGGAGTGTAGTACCATCTGTGAACAACTTTTAGGTATAGTTCCCAGTGGTCTGCACATAGTGTGGATCTATGAGTTTGTTGGAAGGCTGTGTGCCAATTAGTTTCAGGGATCTGGAGTGTCCTTTTCCCATTTAATCATTGAGGTTGATTTGGTGAAATTTCGGGAATCTGCGAGTTTGTTGTAGAAATAGGAGATTCCTTTCTTATTGTTGCTTGGGAGATAGTATTGGAATAGATCTTCGTCTATTAGGATAGAAGTTGGAATGTTCTCTTTTTTGATTGTGTTTGTAACCTGTAAATATTGAAAGAATTCTGAGTTTGAGAGGTTGTATTGGGATTGGAGAGTTGAAAAGGGGAGAAGTTTCCCTTCTTTGGATATCTGTTGTAGTGTGGTTATTCCACAGGTTACCCAAGGTGAGAGTTGTAAGCTTGGGGTGTATAATTCTAGAATTTCTATAGGTAGTTGAATGGATCTGAGACTTGTAGTGGGTAGTTTATTGGTAGAGATATCAGCTAACGCTTGGATGGAGGCTTGTATGGTTGGATATGGTGATTTAGAGGGACATTTTAGCAGGAGAGTGTTCATGATTAGGAGGTTGAGATGTTTTGTTTGAGTGAGGTGGGTTTCTAATTTGGACCATATTTTTTCTTCGGATGGAGTCCACCAAAATTTGGTTTGATCTAGTATGGAAGCCAGGTGGTAATATCTTATGTTTGATAGGGCTAGGCCTCCCAACATTTTCCTTTTCGTGAGGGTAGCTGTTGCACATCGTGGTTTTTTATTTTTCCAGATAAATTTCAGAAGTAGGGAGTGTGATTTTCTAAAGAAGTGCAATGATATGGGGATTGGGATTGTGCAGAACAAGTACAGCAGTTTAGGGAGTACTATCATTTTAAATAGGTGGATTTTGCCCATGGTTGATAATTCCAGTTTGGATAGTTTGGTTAATTCTTTAGGTAGGTTGTCTAGAAAGGGCCGGAAGTTGTGGTCGTATAATTTATCTGAGGATTTAGGAATGTTTATGCCTAAATACTGTATGCGTGATTCAGCCCATATAAATGGGTATCTGGAGGTTATTTTTTGTTTAAAGGTTGTTGAGATATTCAATCCCAAAATTTGTAATTTGTTTTCGTTAAGCTTATAATACGAAATCTTTGAGAATTCTTGGAGGGTGGCTTGCACTGCTTGAAGCGAACGTAATGGGTTCGTTGTTATTAAGATCACGTCATCCGCGAATAAACCTATTTTATTATGGGTTTGTCCTATTTGGATGCCTTTAATTTTCGTTGAAGATCGGACCGTGTGCGCTAGGGGTTCCATTACTAGGGCGAATATAAGCAGGGAGAGGGGGCACCCCTGTCTCGTGCCGTTTGATATTCTAAATTCTTCAGACAGCGTTCCTGCTGAGAGCACTTTTGCTGAGGGTTCCGTATAGAGCGCTAGCATTGCTTGTAATATTGGGCCTGAGAACCCGAATTTCCCCAGGACTTCCTTGAGGAACCCCCAGTGCACACGGTCAAATACTTTTTCTGCATCTAATGCCAGCAGCAGTGTGGGTGATTTCTGGATCTCAGCGTATTTGAGGATATTTAGAATTCTCCTTGTCGCGTCTGGGGCTTGCCGCCCTTTAATAAAGCCCACTTGATCTGGGTGGATGAGAGAAGGGAGAATATCTAGTAATCTAAGGGCTAGTGCTTTGGCATAGATCTTTAAGTCTGAATTTAGCAGGGATATTGGCCTATAATTGCCAGGGAGTGAGGTGTCTTTACCTTGTTTGGGGATTGTAGTGATTACTGCTTGTAGCATCTCTTTGGGGAAACTACCTTTATCCATTGCTGTGTTAAAAACTCTAGTTAAGTGAGGTGTCAATGTTTCTGCAAATTTTTGGTAGTACTCGTTTGGGAAACCATCAATTCCTGGGGTTTTTGATTTAGGGAGACTTTTAATGACTCTATTGATTTCTGTTTTTGTAAAGTGTCGGGAGAGTGATGCAAGTTGGTCTTCGGTCAGCTTGGGAAGTGCTAGTGGAGAGAGAAATGCTTGTATTTGCTCCGCAGTAGGTTGTGGTGTACTTGGGTCTGATTTGAGGTCATAAAGTGTGGAGTAGTAGGATCTAAAAACCTCTGCTATCTCTGTGGGATTAATTACTTTGTGGCCTGTTTTCTCTTGGATCATGTATGGGATTTTGTGCGTTACGCGCTTTCCTTTGAATCGTTTTGCTAGAAAGGCTCCCGCTTTGTTATTCAGCGAGTAAAATTGTGATTTCAGTGATTTCAGGTGTTTTTCGTGTTGGTATAGTAAGAGATCTCTTAATGCTGTTCGTAATTTAAGAATTTCTACTGTTTTTTGGTGGGTGGGATTTTTTTTTGTTGTCATCTTCCAGATCTCGGATTTGTTGGGTGAGTGTTTTAAATTTTTGTTGCCTATTTTTTTTTTCCTGTGAGCTCAATTGTACGAGGATACCTCTCATGTATGCCTTATGTGCATTCCATAAGACGAAGCGGTCCATGGAAGGCGTACCGTTCGTGGAGTATAGGTCGTGTGCTGCTTTTATTGTAAGTTCTATTTCAGGGAGATTTAGTAGGTATGTGTTCATCCTCCATACTAATGGGGGTCTGAGTGTCGCTTTTGGTGAGAGGGTGATTGTGATAGGTGCATGGTCTGACCATGAGATAGTACCTATGCTAGAGGATGTGACATGGGGAAGTGTCCATTGGTCTGTTAAGAAGAAGTCTATTCTGGTGTAAGTATGGTGAATTGTTGAGAAGAAAGAGTAATCCCTCTCATTTGTGTGGTGGGTTCTCCAAATGTCGAACAGATTGTGAGTATGAAAAAAGGAGTTCAGATTGCATGTTTTCCTTGTAGATTTCGTGGAAGAGTCCAGTGTTTGGTCTCCCACAGCGTTTAGATCTCCGCCAATGATTAGAAAACCTTGTTTAATCTTGGCTACCTTCTTCATTATTTTATTTAAAAAGGCAATCTGTCCGACATTTGGTGCATACAGGTTAACAAATGTATACGTTACTTCGTCAATCTTACATATCAGAATGAGAAACCGTCCATTGGTGTCTTCTACCAGGGAGATAAGTTGGAAGTTTAGAGCCGATCTTATGGCAATGAGGACTCCTGCTTTCTTTTTCTCCATGCAGGCTGTAAACATAGTGGTGAAGTCCTTTAGGTATAAGTGGGGGATTTTCTTCTTTGCAAAATGAGTCTCTTGGAGGAAGAGAATGTCCCCATGAGTGAGTTTCAGTTCTTTGTTTAGTGCGTTCCTCTTGTATGGGCTGTTAAGTCCTCTTACATTGTATGATATGAGTTTAAGAGCCATGATGGGATGTTATCCTTTCGCTGGTGATGTTGCATTTTCTTGTAGTTGTGATGCTGGAAGCTGTGTCTCTTCGTGTTTGATCTGTGTGTGGGTGGATGAGTTCATGTTGAGAATGTAGAGATACTGTTGTGGGTTGTTTTCTGAGGATTTGTTGGGTAGAGAGTCGGTTCAGGTCCATTTCTGCTTGGTAGTTGAACACTGTGGATTTTAATTTAAACACGGGATGGTGTAAAAACGTGCTGGGGGTACAGTCCAGCAAACATGCGCAACAACGTGTTGCCAAGTGGTGGGGGGGTTGATCCCAAGATAGGGATAAACAAGTTAGAAGGAATAGCAGGAACATAGCGGTTTGAGTTCATTGGCCAGAAGAGGTACGGTAGGCACTATTTGTTTAGAGGGTTTCTGGAGAGAGAAATGCTTGTTGTTGTGAGGTCAGGACCAATCCATGGCGATCCTGGAGGGCCGGTTTCTCCCTTTGTCTTCTGAGTCCGGGAGGAGGATTTTCCATTCTTTAAGAAGTTTGATACCTTTATCCAGCGAGAAGATGGTAAATTTTTTGTGGTCTTTGGTTATTATCAGCTTTGTAGGCCTGCCCCATTGGTATGGAATGCTATGGTTTCGCAGCGCCTTAGTCAAAGTTAGGAATTGTCGTCTGGTGCGGATGGTTGCTGCTGAGAGGTCTGTGTATAGAGCTATGTTGGAAAACTTCTCTGACATTTTTGGATTTGACCTGGCAGCTTTCATCACTTTTTCTTTGATGTGGAAAAAATGAATCCTGGCTAGGACATCTCTAGGGACGGAGTCGGCAAGGAATGGCGGTTTGGGGATATGGTGTGTTCTATCAATAACCATGTCTTTGGGATCTGTGCCCGGGGCTAATTCTCCCATTAGTTGTTGAAGGAATTCCATTAGTGAGGCATCTGGGATGCTCTCGGGTATGTCCCTGAATTTAATGTTGTTTCCTCTCGACCTGTCCTCCAGGTCGGCGAGTTTAGCGTTAATTCTCTGGATTTCATTGTCATGGTCGTTGAAAGAATCAATTAGGTCGTTGTGTGCATGGCACATGTCGCCTATTTTTTCCTCTGTTTGAGTGACTCTTATGGATAAGTCCTGTATGGTGTGTGATACACCCGCTATCATATTTGTCATATCTGCATGGAGGGAGCTGTGTAGAGATAACAGCATATCTTTAATGTCTGCTAATGAGGCAAGCTGTGGTGAGGACGGGAAGTCCTCCAGCAGCAGTGTGGAGGGAGGTTGTGCAGGGCCTGGTGCTAGGCCTGGGTGACGGTTAGACGGTTCATCCTCTTCTCCTGGTCTGATCTTTTTGTTTTTAGTCGGGCTTCTAGTGGTGGGGCTGTCCGGAGGAGTCTGCTCACCTGTGTGCCCTTGTGTCGCTGCGTTGTGGTTGTTTGCACGGAGGGAAGCCGCCTGGATGTCTCTGCTCGTATTGAACGAAGGGATCTGAGTTCCGTGACTGGAGCTGCCGCCGCCATCTTGCAGAGCCTGCAGCGAGGTTGAAGACGGATAGAAATCCGTCAGTTTCTGTGGTGGTGTGCGGGCATTGATCCTCTTCATCTCTCGGGTGGGTTGGCGGGTGTAAGGGACCGGTCCCGATGTTTCATTTAAAGTGACACACAGACTTAAAGAATTTTGCAGAACAGATGTGCACTTATTCACGGTTTCATTTAAAGTGACACACAGACTTTAAATAAGTTTGCAGAACAGATGTGCACTTATTCCCGGGTTCATTTAAAGTGACACACACATTTTTCAGAACAGTGATATGGGTTCTCCCGGCTTATTTATACTTTTTTGACACAGTTTGAAGATGATTTTAGAACAGTTCTATGACCTCTAATGTTAATTAATACTTTTCAGACCCAGTTTGAAGATGATCCCCATTCACCTCCATTTTTGCTTTTTTATGTTTTTAAAAATATTTAAAGTTATTTCCCTGTCCCCGTTTCTTTGTAGGGCACTTGTCCCACCCTTACCCCCATTTTCCTTCCTTTTGCAGACCTCTAGGACCTTCCTGGACTTTTTTACAGCATTTTTAAGAATTTTCATTAAAATTACCAGAACTTTTTTTGAAAAGTCCGGGTCCGGGTCACGGACACCCCAAAGTTCGGTACGGACCCGAACTTTACACTCCGGGTTCGCTCAACTCTAGTGGAGAGAAATTCCAAAATATTTAGGTTTTGTCCACCTGAAAGGGGAGTAAGGCTGCATTCACACCTGGGCGTCGTTTTCAGGCTTTTTTTTACCGCGATTTTGTACAGGTCAAAAAGTCACCAATGTAAAGAAATAGAAAAACGCCCAAATCAAGCTAAAAAAATACTTCCAGAACTTGTTTGAGCTTCAGGCATTTTCAGGCTTTTGGCTTCAGGCGTTTTTGAGTGGAGATGTGAACCATCTCCATAGAGAATTATTGATTTTTTCCCTCCAGCGTTTTGTAGCTTCAGGCTTCAAGCTACCAAATGCTCAGGTGTGAATGGGGCCTTAGTGTGTAGGTTTTAGGTAACAGATACACACATTATGTTTGTTTTTTTTATGTTTATAATGAGAACCGTTGGAAAGCAGCAGTCATTTTTATTTTTTTGTTTTTTTCCAAATCATGGGAATCCAGTTTAAAGTGGGATCAGCCTAAAAAAGTCATTGGCTGTTTTAATAGTCTGTCCAGAGTGGCAGAAGCCAGGAAACTGAGTTCCTGGGTTCCAAGGGAGGTTCTGTAAGAAAAATGCAAGCAAATAAATATTGCGGATAAGAATTTGATGCTGCCCTTGTTTTTCACTTCCAGAGTCCTGGTGGAGCGAAGATTTGAGAGGTCTCTGGAACATGGATGAAAGATGTTCATCTGGGTGACAGTTTGTCTGTGCCATGCCATATCACAAAGTTGTTCTGACAAATGGTCAGGGGAGAAGGGACAAACCAAGATTCCGATTAATATTTGCAATATAAGGTTTATTTTTCTTATGGACAATCTAGTGTCAACACTGCATCTGAAAGACTGTGCCCATCAACAAGGCTTGTGGAACATTTTTGCTGGAATCTCTCATGAATATAGAAATACTGTGAATACAAGTGCAATGGGTTGGAGGTTAGGGAAATAGTATAACAAATCCAATCCTGCAAAACAAGAAAAGAAAAATATGTTTGTTTTTTTGGTGAAGAATTGAAAGAAGGAGATATGTTTTTAATGTGTGAAGTGTATTGGCATAACTGAATTAAAGGCTGACACTTAGATGTCTGTTGGCCAGACTGGAGAGCTCCAGATGACACATCAACGGGGTGAGAATTTCCTTGTAGGGGTGGTGTCTCAATTCTAGCAGTCCTATAGAGGAGGTATCGGATACAGGACATGTGGGACACCAGAACTGGACATAAGGGAAAAACACCTGGTTGATGTCTCACCTGAGCAGTTGGAACCCTACACAGGCGATGCCCATGTCAATTCACAAATACATGCTTCATTGGAAAGAGGGGAACCACTACAAATGGTTCTAAGCTCTTCCCATATACTGGCTACCAGGGTACAGTATGCCTTCACCACATGGTACTTCAACGTCTCACAGGGGTTGATAAAAATCTATTACCCTATATATGCTGAATATACACTGAATCAAGTGTGGCCGTTGTACCAGTGGCTTGCTCCCAGAGGTGTGCGGACACAGAATGATGTTCATTCAGGCTGCTTATTTCTGAGGAGCAACCGAAAGAGGAGGGATGTATTCAACCCTATATTGGGGGAATAGGAGCGGGGATGGGTGTTATTAATGAAGTGAATGTCAGTATCCTGAGGACCAAAATCTCAGCCGTAGTGGCAGACAGTAAGCGGGGCTTTGTTACTCAGAGAGAGATTGTTGACATCTTTAATAACATTCAATTGAATCCCCCAGGTTAAAGAGGCTCAAGATTTTGTCTACCATTTGTAGAGGTTGGTAGAGAATGTGGTGGTACAAGGCAAGAATGTATCATGGGCTTTGGCATGCACGCAGGGGCAGGCAGAATTATCAACCAACATCAAGCTGATTGTGCAGTCTCGGTATAAGGGACAGTGGCCTTATGAGTTAGCTTCACAGCTCAGTAAGAGTTTTGCCAAAACACATTGTTTACAATAATCCAAAGTGGTGGTCTAATGCCTGGATGGGCTGCGCTAGTTTGGGTTATGGAAGATGTTCGGCTTACCCGTTGATCCCAGATATAGAAGCGCAGACTCGGTCTGTATCTTCTGTGGTATCAATGGGCTTACTGACTGAGGATTCTACCTTGTTGCATTTATGGCTAAATTACCCACCTGTGGTCAGAGTGGAGTGAGGCTGCAGGTAGGTTGATATTTCCCTCTGTCGGAGGCATGACCATGACGTTCTGTGTATGCCATATCAATATACCACTGGGAATGTTGAGAAGATGTTTCACACTGTGTTCCGGATGGAGAGATCATTGCTGGGAAGGAAGCACCTGGGTATTATTTGGAACATAGACGAGTTTGTTTCTTTGTCCTAAAGAATACCAATGTAATGTTAGTCATGGAACTAGGGTGTTCCTTGAATCTAACCGTAGCTAGAGGTGCATGGTATGCCCTGGTTTTGGTGTTGTTTCAAGTATAAACATGTGTGATCCGATGTTTATATAAAAGTTTTGCATTTATCTATGCAAGTTGAGGGACAAATTATCGGTAAGGTCTCGGCGCACAAGTTGAAGGCTTTACTGCCAATTCAGGGTCACAGCGCACCGCATTTATGCCAGAATTGCGGTAGGAAAGGCCATATTGAGCAAGCCTGTCTAATCCCACCCCGTATACACAATGAAGGGTTATAGGAGGTTGGGGGTGGGATGTTTAAGGCGGTGATTAGAATGTACATGTATATATTATGGTAATGAGTTGATTTGTGTGATAGTATAATTTGATATACATGTATTAGGTTAATAATATGGGTGAATAAGGCCCTCCTCGAGGTTCTGTATCTGGAAGCTGGTTGAAACGTGGCTCTGAGTGTGTGTTGGTGAATGGTGAGTGAATGGACACCCCTGGCCTATATTGCACCCCCTCATGAAGAGACCAGGAAGGAGAAAACACAGAATGGTGCCATGGATGCGGTCGCTGAAGAATGGGGGTAGGTGTATCACCCAGAGGCAAAGCGGCACATGTTGGAAAACCCATGCTAAGACACTTAAGGATTGTGCCATAGGAGCTGTTCCAGAGGAAGGGAGGTGTGTGCCCTTCAGGCAAAGCGGCACATAAAGCACAACATGTGAAGACATTTATGGACTTTGCCACAGAGGCTGTCTCTGAAGAAGGGTGGAATGTGCCCTGCAGGCCCAAAGCGGCATATGTTGGATGGCAAAATTGTTTTTCCATAATGCAAGGAATAGGAAATCTAATCATATCTAGTCTGCACACTACTGGAAGGAACCTGGAATGCCATTCAACAAGTTTATGGAGATGACCAGTGCATATCAACCTTCATCTTGGAGTCCTGCCCTCGGGCAGGGGAGTAACAGCAGAAATGTAGGCTACATGGTATAATAAAGTTTGGGGCCTGAATGACTGTACATAAAAACGTCAATAGTTAACTGCTAAAGTGATTGATTGCCTGACTTACAGATCTTCAAAGGAACACCAGGCCTGGGAAGATGGGGGAATCAGATATGAGATATACATGGACATATACTGCCTCTAGTGGTTGCTACCGCATACAACACAGCATGCATCCTAGGGGATGGATTGAAGAAAGGAAATCGGCCACCATTGGTTATAATCCTATCTAGGCTGGCATGTGGGTGTGTGTGTGTGGGTGCCTGAACACAGTTTAAAAGTTGTAAGCCACTTCCAGCCAGAACAGCATCTTGAGGACAGCCTAAGTATCACCTTATGTTATTTATGTTATAGGCTCTATGATATCTTCTATAATGTGTTGATGTTAGCATTTCTATTTTCCTTATAATAAATATAATCGTTGCTTTATTAAAGCAGAGTGATTGATTATTTATATATATAAGCTAACCTTATTATTATACCATTATCGTTACTGTTATCAGAGTTTTAGTAATTTAACGAATGATAGGAATAGGCAATTAATATATAGTTACAAATAAACTTGGGGAACCCATAACCACCCCATTTTTATTTCACCGGGTGTGATAAAGTTTGAAACAGAAAATCATAAATTATAATATAATAAATTATAAATAATTACAAAAACTAATAACATAATAATACATTTAATTCAATAATGTAATCAAACCAAAAACACTGACATTTGTCCAAACAAGGGTGCAATATTACTAGTCAATGTAATATTAGACACTGCATATTGGTTTAGTAAACATCCAGGGTATGATAAATTTTAAAGGGGGGATAAAAGTAAAGGGGGCTGAATACAAATGCCACTCTTTTTAGATATTCATTTGCAAAAACTTTGGAAAATAATTTGTCATTTTCCTTCACAATTATGTGCCACTTTGTGTTGGTCTATCAAATAAAATCCCAATAAAATACATTTACGTTTTTGGTTGTAACATGACAAAATATGGAACATTTCAAGGGGTATGAATACTTTTTAAGATACTATATATATATATATATATTATATATATATTTTATATATAGTAATGCCCCCAACCTCCAGAGGCCTAGTGGTGACCTCCAGAGTCTGGGGTAACTGACATTCCTCCTCAGCGTGCAGGTTACTAGGCATGGTGGTTGTAGTGCAAGGTGGAATGATTGGGCGCCAGTCACTTTTGAAATGAACAAAAAGAGATTTATTGTCTCTTAATAAGAACTGGGGGGGGGGGAGGGTTAGGGCCAGGAAACCTTTAGGCAAATGCAATAGTGATAGCTGACAGTGATACAGAAAAGGGGACTTTAACCACTTCAGCCCCCGAAGGATTTCACACTTTAGGACCAGAGCACTGTTTGTGATCCGGCACTGTGTCGCTTTAACTGACAACTGCACAGTCGTGCGACGTTGTACCCAAACAAAATTTGCATCCTTTTTTCCCCACAAATAGAGCTTTCTTTTGGTGGTATTTGATCCCCTCTGCGTAATTTCTGATCGCCGCTACAAATAAAAAAATAGCAACAATTTTGGAAAAAAAAAACAGTTTTTCTAACTTTTTGATAAAATACAAATCCAAAAAAATATAATTTTTTTTTTTCATCAGTTTTGGCTGATTTATATTCTTCCTCATATTTTTGGTTTAAAAAATTGCAAACTGCTTTTATTGATTGGTTCGCGCAAAAGTTGCCGCGTTTGCGGAAGCTGAGAATTCATTTCTGTGGTTTTAATTTTATTTAATTTTTTACCACTAATGGCGGTGATCTGCGATTTTTAGCGGCACTGCGATATTGCAGCGGACATGTTGGACCATTTTGACACTTTTTCGGGACCATTGGCATTTATACAGAGATCAATGCTAGGAAAATGCATTGATTACTGTGTAAATGCCATTGGCAGTGAACCTGAAAGGGGCGCTCTAAGGGTTAACTGTGTTCCCTCACTGTGTTATAACTGTGTGCTGGGCTGGCAGGGGGAGGGGAGTGATCACGGTTTCCATATACAGGAAGCCTGTGATCACAGCCCTTCCCCCTCTATGAGAACGGAGATCCGGGTTAACATACACGGACCTCCATTCTCGAGTCCGCCCTACCCACTCCCTGGCCCCCCCTGGACACAGTGAGCGTGCAAGCGCGCCTCCAGCAGTGAGTGCACGCTCACAATGCTAGTTATCGTGGCCGCATCAGGTGGCGGCGGTTCACAACGAGCCATCTTGCCGCCCTCTCGCTGCGACGGGCAGTCGGCAAGTGGTTAAGCTGAGTGCAGCAATCTGTATTTTTGTAGCAACTGCTCTCTCCTATAGCAACACTTCACTTTTCACTTTCAACACTTCACTGTAGATCTGCACGCGTAACTCACAGTATCTCGCTGTAGATCTCTGCTCACATCTCACAGTATTCCACTGTAGATCTTCACTCACATCTAACAGTATCCCACTGTAGATCACTCAAGCTTCACTGATAGGTCCCTGACTTGACTCACAGCTACCTGTTGTACTTATCTTCAAGGTGTACCCACGCCTCCTGCTGGGTTCCCGGATGAGACTACTGAAGCTTTCCCACCTCTTCACCATCCCTGCCTAGTGAAAGGGCTGCTTTGGTACTTATTCAGACCTCCATCCTCTCTACACCTGCCTCTGGTAACAGGAGTGGTTGTCCCTTTGTGGCAACTGATTCTCTTTTACCGCTGCCACCAATCCGGTTCTCCCTCAGGCAGAACCTCCTCAACTTGGTTAGGCTTCCGACTCAAAACCTAACTCACTGCTGCTGCTTCGATTCCTGGATAGGCCTCTTTCAGGCCTAGAAGCCAGGTGCTCCTGGGATAGGCTTAAGGCTTCAGGCCTAGCAACCCAGAGCCATGCGACACACATCCACCCAGGCAGCCACCTGGGTGGCAAAGAACCCCGACCACCTGACTCCTCCCAAATAAATTGTATATCCCATCATGCTTGGCGGCTGAAATAAACCCCCTGCTGATTGGCTGAGACAACATATCTATTCATAACCTGTGTTAACTGTGCTCCATCATGTCAGAAGCAGCAGTGGCACCTTGTGACAGAAGAGAGGGACTACACATCAGACTCAGGCTTATGGCAAAAATCAGTGGATCCCCTACCAATTAGTCAGGCTAGTTACCACCTTGCACAACTAAATTTGTTAGCAGCCCTGTTTAGGACCAGTGTGCTACATATAGAAACATAGAAGAGAGACAGCAGAACATAGAAGAGCAAACCAACAGAAAAACCTGTAAGACTTTCATGTTGTAGATGCCAGCTTACATATTCTTGAATATGGTAGAGCAAAAAGCAAAAAATCACAGCACATAAATATCTAGCAGACTTAGGATTTGATGTTTCTGTTGTTACTCACATTCTCTTTTATATTAATATATATTAATATTAATAAATACATGTATGTATTTAGGTAATACACAATGATCCAGCACTTCACTAATAATTATCTGGGAGAACCCACATACAAAATACCATTTTTATTTTCCTCTACCTTGGCATGGTTGCTCTGCTGCTTTGCTCAGTGACCTCCCATCTTCTACCTCACCACTCACATATTTGCTCAGAAGGAGGAAACCTGAAGCAAGAGAAACAAACCAAACAAAGCTGACAGCAGGAGGCAGTGAGAAAAGAGCGATAGCTGTCAGACTGGGAAAAGCAAGTCATCCATCATTGCATTTGAGGGAACAGAATGGGAGGTCACAGAAAGAAAAGGCCTAGAGAAATCCCTTCACATTACATCAAGCGAGGAAAGAAGCTGATGCAGCATTATATTGAACAGTTTTGATTCACATTCAGCCACTGACTGAATAAGTTTACTTTTCCCTCAAAGAACAAAATGAAAAGACACAAATAACTGCATTACACTTTCAATGTCCATGCCTTTTCCATTTTCTATAAGGTTGTCTTGTATACTTGTTTTGATGTGAACATGTTTAATATTAATCATGATGTATATTTAATTGATTTTAATAATTCATTTCTGCTTTTAATTTTTAGTACTATGTATTATTAATTATAATTTAGTCAGTAAAGGGTTACACGTTTACATAGTCATATCTAAATCCCAGGCTTGCTGAATTTTTTTAATGTCAGTTCTTTATTTTTATTTCTTGTTCTTTTTAATAGTATATAGTAGCAATTTATTTTTTTCAAATCTGTTGCCTTTTCAGCGGTTTCATTCATTACTGTGATAATTGGTGTAGGCAAGGATACAGCCAGTGACTAGGTCTTGAAAGGTAACTCCAATTTTGTGGGAAAAAATATATAATTCTAAAAAAAATATTATACCATATGCAGTTGTGAGACAAGACACTTGCTCTTCTTTTCAATCTGCAGCGCTGTTATTTCCTGTAAAATACAATGCAATATGGCTACCTGGAGAAGTTCTGTACACAGGTGTGTAAGAACCCCCTCCCCCCCCCCCATATATGTAAAGTCCTGCTTGTGTGATTGGCTCACTGATTTTCCCAGAAATCTGCATTAAGATACAACACAGATTTTGGATATCCTCACATCCTCTGCAACAAACATATCAGATTTGGTGAGATACTCTCAAAGGATTAATCAAATCTAAAATAATTCAGACCCTGCCCTCATTAGAACCCTGCAAGTGCAGCAGCTGATTAATGATGAAAAAGTCACACCCATTCACATTCACTTTGCAAGTGAAGGCAGACAAACAGCTATTACTTCAGAATAACAAAAGGTTGGAATATGCAACAAAGTTTGTTAAAATCCCCGCAATGTAAATAAAACACCCAGAGGGCAATGTTTTTTTCTCAGCAAAAGTGGAGTTACTTTTTAGGTCTATATTCATACCACTGTGAAAGAGGTGCAGGGCATTCTGATGCATTTTACGTGCAGGTTTAATGCATTGCAATTGATCTTAAGGGAAGCAAAGTTTTGATGAAAATGATATACAATATTCAGCTAGAAAGGTTTATTGTAAAGCTGGCCATACACTAGTAGAAATGTGTTCAAAATGTTAAGAATTTTTTTTATCTTCTCTTCATTAGTGTGGTCAAATTAGAGTTGAATTTTCTATTTGCTACAGTCAAAAATGAATGAGGAGGACCGAAAATCCTTCTTGAACAAATTATTTTCTAACAGCGTTTGTAGTTTTCGTTTGGTAAAGTCTACTCATTCAAAAAATTATTGTTAAAAACGAATTAAATTTTGAAGTGCTTTCAAATGACATCAAATGTGCTACTAGTGTATGGCCAGATTTTGGCACCACTCCTGGAATGCACCAAAACACAGAGGTGTGAACGCACCCTAAAACAACAGTGATGTCTACACCTATTCCATCCTAAAGTGGTATTTCAATTATACACAACGCCTAGTTGACTAAGACCCCTTCACACTGGGGCGGCGGGTCCTTTAGCGGTAAAGCGCCGCTAGAGAACAAAACATTTGGTGTTCAGAAGCCCCCTTCAGCCCCCCTAATACCTACCTGAGCCCCCTCTCTATCCAGCAATGCCCACAAGTCCCTCAGCTGTCCCTCAGAACCGCAGCTCCATGTTTCAATGGACACATAGAGCTGCAGCTCAGCGCGGGTGCCCCCATGGCAAGCTGCTTGTTGTGGGGGCACTCGATAGGAGAGAGGGGCCAAGAGCACTGACGAGGGATTCGAAAAGTGGAGGATCCTGGCTGCCCTGTGCAAATCCACTGCACAAAGCAGGTAAGTATAACATGTTTGTTATTTTAAAAAAAAACAAGACTTTACAATCACTTTAAGCCGGCCAGCCATATAGGGATCAGGTTGAATTTAGATCCAACTATGGCAGGCTTGCTGTACTGAAGTTGATCTATCAATTGACTTCAGTAAAACCAGCCTGTCAGCCACTGGCTATAGCTGCCAGCAGTGGTCATTGTATTCTGATGGCTGGGAAACCTCCCGCTGTCATAATACAATAGTAATCCTCTTCCTGCACACTTTGTCTCAACAAGTTAAATAGACTTCGAAGCATTCAGTTGTGGTCTCATCAAAAGTGCATGTTCCTACCTGTTTATCAGCTTTACATTTTTGATTATTTTTCAGAGTACTCACAGTCACTGCTTCTGCCTCCCACCTGCCCTGACAACCAGCTCATCTGTCTCCATTTTCACCTCATCAGGTGAGCATAAGACAATGCAAGAGTACCATTAATGTGTCGTACACACGGTGTGACGGTCGTACGACCGGACGTCCTAAATCATATGTTGGCTGTTGCGTCTCGCATACTGACATGCACTAAGCGATCGTACGACCAAGCCTAACGTGGTGACGTCTTATGAGTAGTGTTGAGCGAACCCGGACTGTAACGTTCGGGTCCGTACCGAACTTTCGGGTGTCCGTGGCATGGACCCGGACCCGGACATTTAAAAAATTGTTCGGGTTCGGTCCGGGGTTCTGCTATTTTACTCCACGTGTTGAGAAGCTGCAGGGCAGCCAATCAACAAGCGTTTCACTGGTTTGCCCTTAGAAGCCATCACAGCCATGCCTACTAATGGCATGGCTGTGATTGGCCAGTGCATCATGTGACCCAGCCTCTTTATAAGCTGGAGTCACAGTGCTGCAGTCACATGCTCCTTGGGTTAGTGTAGGGAAAGGAAGCTGAAAGCTTGAGGGACAGATTTGAGACATTTTAAGACCTGATCCTGCATCCTGAGATAGATTACTTTACTACTGCTGTCTGTGCTGTTGCTCTGAGGACAGATAGCAGAAATTAGAGATTTCACATACCGCTGCTTTGAGTTGCAGATCAAGCTCTGCATAAAACAACGATCGCTACGATCGTGCTC
>BLSH010528326.1:249636-265608 GCA_018402905.1 Glandirana rugosa
CTCTGTCACATATAAACATTTAGACCGGACTCACACAGCCATTCATATACTTCTTTTTTTGAATAGGCCTCAATACAAGAAAAAAAAACATGTTGGCTACCTCCTCCTACTCCTCTACCACCACCACTTCCACCTACACTGCCACGGTCACGGCCTAGTCAACCTCTAGGCTCCTACTCCACATCCACCCCCCTTCCCGTTTTTTTACTTGATTTTAATTTATTTTCCCTATCCCCATTTATTTGTAGGGCACTTGCCCTAGTTTGAAGATGATTTTAGAACAGTTATATGGCTTCTACCGTTAATTAATACTTTTCAGACACAGTTTGAAGATGATCCACATTCACCTCCATTTTTGCTTTTTTTATGTTTTTATTTTTTTAAAAATATTTAAAGTTATTTCCCTGTCCCCATTTTTTTGTAGGGCACTTGCCCTATTATTTAAAATACTTTCATTGTACATCTTATATAATATCTACAGTATATACATGTGATTTTCTTACAGCCATTTTTGTGCCTAAAAGTTCGGGTCCCCATTGATTTCAATGGGGTCCGTTGTCCGTGCGATCGTTCGGGTTCCGTCCGGACCTGGACCCGGACCCGGACTTTGTCCCGAAGTTCGGACGGACCAGCAGAACCCGAACTTCCAGAGGTTCGCTCAACTCTACTTATGAGTGTCTAAAGAGGAAGTTCAGATGAATGTGATTTGTGAATTAGGAACGTAGGTTTACACGAAGGGACACTTACGAGCGTTCCTGACTTCCGAGCATGCGTGTTTTGCATGTACAACATTGTTGGACCAACTTCTCTGTACACACGGTACAACAGTCATACAACTGCTTGTTGTACAACAAAAGTTTTCTAGTCTGCTCATCCAACTTCTGTTGTACAACCGTCGCACGTTGGCTGTTCTAATCGCGCATACTAATGGTCGGACGACCGTACAACAAGCTGTAGCATGACCATTGTTGTTCAACCATTGTACTGTGTGTACTGGCCTTAAGAGACAGTTGTTACCCTACAAAAATGTCTGACCAAGGATTACCAGGTATTTATACTGAAAGCTGGCTATTTATAAAGATTGCAAATACATTTTTACATTAGTTTAACCCCTTCACGCCAACATTACACATACACTATACAGTGCCTTGCGAAAGTATTCGGCCCCCTTGAACTTTGTTACCTTTTGCCACATTTCAGGCTTCAAACCTAAAGATATAAAACTGTAATTTTTTATGAAGAATCAACAACAAGTGGGACACAATCATGAAGTGGAACGAAATTTATTGGATATTTCAAACGTTTTTAACAAATAAAAAACTGAAAAATTGGGCGTGCAAAATTATTCAGCCCCTTTACTTTCAGTGCAGCAAACTCTCTCCAGAAGTTCAGTGAGGATCTCTGAATGATCCAATGTTGACCTCAATGACTAATGATGATAAATAGAATCCACCTGTGTGTAATCAAGTCTCCATATAAATGCACCTGCACTGTGATAGTCTCAGAGGTCTGTTTAAAGCGCAGAGAGCATCGTGAAGAACAAGGAACACACCAGGCAGGTCTGAGATACTGTTGTGGAGAAGTTTAAAGCCGGATTTGGATACAAAAAGATTTCCCAAGCTTTAAACATCCAAGGGAGCACTGTGCAAGCGACAATATTGAAATGGAAGGAGTATAATACCACTGAAAATCTACCAAGACCTGGCCGTCCCTCTAAACTTTCAGCTCATACAAGGAGAAGACTGATCAGAGATGCAGCCAAGAGGCCCATGATCACTCTGGATGAACTGAAGAGATCTACAGCTGAGGTGGGAGACTCTGTCCATAGGACAAAAATCAGTCGTATACTGCACAAATCTGGCCTTTATGGAAGAGTGGCAAGAAGAAAGCCATTTCTTAAAGATATCCATAAAAGTGTAGTTTAAAGTTTGCCACAAGCCACCTGGGAGTCACACCAAACATGTGGAAGAAGGTGCTCTGGTCAGATGAAACCAAAATCGAACTTTTTGGCAACAATGCAAAATGTTATGTTTGGCGTAAAAGCAACACAGCTCATCACCCTGAACACACCATCCCCACTGTCAAACATGGTGGTGGCAGCATCATGGTTTGGGCCTGCTTTTCTTCAGCGGGGACAGGGAAGATGGTTAAAATTGATGGGAAGATGGATGGAGCCAAATACAGGACCATTCTGGAAGGAAACCTGATGGAGTCTGCAAAAGACCTGAGACTGGGACGGAGATTTGTCTTCCAACAAGACAATGATCCAAAACATAAAGCAAAATCTACAATGGAATGGTTCACAAATAAACAAATCCAGGTGTTAGAATGGCCAAGTCAAAGTCCAGACCTGAATTCAATCGAGAATCTGTGGAAAAACTGAAAACTGCTGTTCACAAACGCTCTCCATCCAACCTCACTGAGCTCGAGCTGTTTTGCAAGGAGGAATGGACAAAAAGTTCAGTCTCTCGATGTGCAAAACTGATAGAGACATACCTCAAGCGACTTACAGCTGTAATCGCAGCAAAAGGTGGCGCTACAAAGTATTAACTTAAGGGGGCTGAATAATTTTGCACGCCCAATTTTTCAGTTTTTTATTTGTTAAAGTTTGAAATATCCAATAAATTTCATTCCACTTCATGATTGTGTCCCACTTGTTGTTGATTCTTCACAAAAAAATTCAGTTTTATATCTTTATGTTTGAAGCCTGAAATGTGGCAAAAGGTCGCAAAGTTCAAGAGGGCCGAATACTTTCGCAAGGCACTGTATATGGCCCCACTGGACTGGTCTTTTTTCCATGGGGCCACATATATGCGTATCTGACTTTGTGCTGGGAGAGCGTCGCACAGTGCACTCCCAACACAGAGACGAGTATCTCAGCGGAAGCCGCGGGTCCGGTACTAAGTATCGGTACCTAGAACTACCAGTTCCATGTCACCTGATCGCTGTGATAGCCTCTGATTGGCTATCACAGTGATCAGTCACTGTGAAGCTCAACCCTTTGTTTCTCCCTCTGTGAATGAAGAGGAGAGATACATTGTATCTCTCTTTCTCCTTGCAGAGTGAAAAAAAAGCAACTGTGTGTAAAAAAAAATAAAAATGAAATAAAAAATAGCTACATCAAGGTTTGATCTAGGTCAGTGCCAAGGTTAGGGTTTGGGTTAAGTAAGAGTCACAGGTCATGGTAAGTATATTTTGGGCAGACATTTTTTTCTAAAAAGCATTTTTTTTAATTACTATCAGTGTCAGTTAGCATCAGCATGTGTTTTAGGTAGGATAAAAAAAAGCAAAATGCGCACTATTGTTTTTGGGCTGTACTATGGGTACATACAACAACTAACATACACATATGTGATATCGCTGTAATTGCCCAGAGCAGAGAGGAAGCTGAACCTTCACCACCAGGACACTTGCTCCATTTGAGGGTTTGCTTGCTTCCACACTGTCATCTTTGTATCCACTTGGTTTCATTTTAATTATGTATATCATTATGGTTGTATATGGCAATCAAACTATTTGTCATGTGACAATTTTAACCTTGATCTAATAAATTACATACTTTTTTTGATACTTTTTTGTATACTCTATGGTATTGGGGGAATCCTGTGTTGCGGCAAATCCCTATGGGCCTTCTTTCTTGTTAATTGCCCAGAGCAGGAGAATTATTTTGAGTTGTTCTTTGGTGGTAGGGTATGGTAGTAACAATAAATATACAGCTACATTTAAAAATATATTTATTTTTTATTATTTTGGGGCAGTTTTCCTATGATAGTAACAATAAAAAAAAATCTGGCGATATCCATTACCATTTACCACCAAATGAAAGCTCAATTTGTCCTGAAAAAACAAGGTATAATCCACCTGGATGCACATAGTAGTTGTGATGATATGTACAGTTTTACTAACCTAATAGCAAAATTGTGCTTAGGCATTAATATTTGTTTTACCCTTAGGCGTGAAGGGGTTAACATGTTAAAGTATATATGAGATTTTAGTAATTGAGTTTAAATCTATTTTACTTGAGACACCCCTGGAATTCATAAAGACTGGCGCAAACAGATTTTGCGGAAGTGTCTTGCACAAGTTCTAAAAGTACATGTGCCAAAGTCATGAATCTGTCTAGAACTTGTACTTGAATTTCGTGCATGCTGCACCACTTTTAAAACGCATGTAAGACACTTTTGCAAAATCTTTCTCTGTATACCAAAAGAAAGTTGGTTTTAATTAGCTCTACTTTCGTAAGATACAAACTGTCCGTATTTGGTGCAGGTGTTGCACCGCAATGTAGAGTTGGAGCCAATTAGAACTTCCTGAATTTGTCACATGAGTCACTGTCAGAACCAAAACTGTCTCAGATGTATTTTGAACACACTAACAAAAGCAATTAACATCAGGCCAGAAAAGAGACAAAGCAGCTTTGTTGAATTCCCCTACTATGTATTTCCAATGTCCTACTGCTACAACCCTCATAAGTCCACTTACAGTAGAACCACTTAAAAAAAAAAAATAATTTAACCACTTGCAGACCACGCTATAGCCAAAAGATGGCTACAGCATGGTCATCCAGCTCTAGAAGGGAATTAATAGATGTCCTCCCAGAACCCCACCCCCTGCGTGCCTCCTACGGCTCACGTCAGGCATGCTCTCTCCTTCAGACACAGCTGATCACAGATTGTGGTAAAGTACCAATCACAAAGCCCTTTATCATGTGATCAGCTGTGTCCAATCACAATCACTGGTTACCGGCAGTCCTTTCCTCCCACGCTGTCATCAAGAAAAAGCCAAGGGCGATAAAGCAGCTTCTTCACAGATATCTAGTAGAGTGAGTGTAGCCACACAGGAAGTGTGTTAGTGGCAAGGGCAAAATTGTTGCCAATAAGACCAATAAGCAGTCGTGTGTAATGTTTTCATTAAAAAAAAAAGTGAAATCTGGTTGGTTGCCAACCAGATCCAAATCTGTGCCCATTTTCTATTTTCTAGTTGTAATACATCACGCCTAATGATATTTCATTCCACAAGCTGACATGTATTTTATTTGAGCATAATAGAATCTCTTCACTGCTGATATTTAACCCTGTTCAGCTACAACAACACATGCCTTATGAAACACAGCAGAAAATGAGGAATTAGTTATTTTCTAAAGTCCATTTTTTGAAAACTGTAGTTCACTTACACACACACACACATCATTTTTTTCTAAATTAAAGCTGTATTAAACCCAAAAGCAAACATTTATTATATTGCAGCTTACCAATTCTTAGATCTGACGGCTGTATTAGTTTCCATTTTTAGGCGTTGTTTCTTCTATTTTCATCTGGTAATCCACCCAGAAAATTTTTTGTGTTTCTCAAGCTCAAGCTCTCCCTTAGAATGTATCATGAATGAGACAAACCACTTAACACTGGCAGGGGCTACTAAAATGATCAGATTTTATTTGTTTATGTAAAACCTTTATCCCAAGAGCAAAAAAACTGCTTTAACTGAAAATAAAGTGTGAGCTGGAGATTGGCTTCAATTTGTTAGTAGTTCTAAATCTGCTAATACATTTAATACTCCCCTCCCCCCCAGAATGACAATGCTGCTCTCTGCTGTGCCTCATGTACTCATTCATCCAGAGTGGTGTCTCATTAATACAGGACATGTGTTACTGGCCAGATCATAGGCTGCAATATAATAAATCAACCTTTCTCAACCTTTTCAACACAGAGGAACCCTTAAATTAACTTTCCAGTCCCTGGGAACCCCTGCTAAAAATGACTATATCTATAAGTCATGATACATGAGTGTGATGGTCAGTGGGAAGAATGCTCCTTACATTTGTGGGCATTGGGAAGAATTACTCCCTTACAGATAGCTAAAAAGATCAATGGTGTCAGTGGGCACTTATCTGAGAAGCAGAAATTACTCATTGCTCAAGAAACTCCTAGCAACCTCTGGAGGAACCCTAAAGTTCCATGGAACCCTGGTTGAGAAACCCTGTAATAAATGTTTGGTTTTGGGTTGAATACCACTTTAAACTCTGAAATAAAGATGATTTAGGAATATCTACTACTTCGCTGACATGTCAAAAAGATCCATCAGTTTCAAATACTGCAACATGAAAGACATCGCCTCATCTATACATAAAGAAAGTGCTGACATTAATGCTTACATTAATAATCAATATAGAGGAATGCCTTTGGTATCTGCTTCATGTGTATATTTACAACTTTTCCAGGAACAACCATAGGGTGGAGAAAAGTGTTCAACTGCAGAGAAATGTTTTTTTTTTTAATGTGATGTTTACTGTATATAGCTTTTTAAAAGATATTTTACAGAATAGATTGTTTTTTTGTTTTTTTTAAATGAGCCTGTTTGGCCAATATAGGGATTGACTTTAAGTTATTGTGCCGCTGTATGCCAGCATAAGATGTTTTGTTTAAAAAATAAATGTATTCTTTTAAAACGGTAACCACATATTGTAATTTCCAAGTTTGAAATCCTTCCAAGGTTGAATTTTCAAGAAACATCTTTGCCAATGTTCATCTGTTTTGTTTAGATACAGTTGATGCTTCTAACCAATTAAAACATTTTTAACCTAACATATTAGCAAAACACATTTTTTCCCATAATTTCAACTAAAGACATTCATCTCTGGCAGGGGTGTACATACAGGGGTCACCATTGCAACTCATCCCCATGTTCCAGGGAGCCTGTGCAGCCCCCCTGTAAGCCTGGATAGAGGGCGGCGGGGGCAGCTGCATGTAGAGGAACCAATTCCCCTATGTAGCTGCTGAATGCCCACTTCTTCTCCTCTTCCTCCCTCAGACATTCATCAGCTGCAGTAGGGAAATGGAGGGTATTGGTTCCTCAACATGCTGCTCCCACCACCTCGCTATCCCTGTCCTGCTTCCCTGTGCCCCAGGTGCTTCTCTGGACGCCCTGCTAGGTTTTGCCCTCCTGCTGGCTGCTGCGGGGGATCTGTCAGGATGGAGAGCAGGGAAGAGTTTGGTAAATGTTTCATTTACCAGCCCCTTCCTTGTCTTAATGAGTCAGTTATTAGTACTGATCTCTCACAGTTCTTTTGGTTTGGTTTTGTATTCATTCATAGCTGGGGCATAGTAAACTGTGTTTACTATGCCTTAGTTTATGAATGAATGGGAAGCTCTGTAGAGAGATGTTCCTGCTTGTTCCTTCTGTGCAGCTGATGTTGCAGAGAAAGGGGCTGATGAATCTGTTCTCAGCCCCTTTCTCTGTCTCAAAAATGAGACATCAGGGGTTTAGACCCCTGATATTTTACCAAAGCCCCCAACGGGGGTTCTAAAAAAAACATGTAAACAGTAATAAAAAATAAAATAAAATGGTAAACAAATAAAAAATAATACAACAACAATGAAAAAAACTACTGACAACAGTGGCGGAACTATGAGGGTTGCAAAGCTCACACTTGTGAGTGGGCTCTGGTGTTCCACCACCATGGGGGACCCCAAGACAACAGGAAGGTGGCAAGATGTGTGACCGTTATAAAGGATCCCACGATAGGAGTAAAGGGCCAGGGGGCCCTTCATGGTTTCTTGCACCGGGCCCTGAAGGTTCTAGTTATGCCTCTGATTTCTGGTGATGAGATTTTACTTTAATAAAAGATACAACACTATTTGGGCTAAGAGTCTGGTCGTTATTACCAGCTTTTTATTGTTATTGTATTAGTATTAGTATTAGTATTGTATTAGTGCTTCTTATTTTATTTATTCTTAGCCAATGGAAAGCTAGTTAGTGGGGAAAAAACACATAATATGCAGAGATTTATTTTGTGCATTTTCATGTTGTTTTCTTTTTTTTTACTGGCATTCCTATTGAAGTGTATTGGGATCAAAATATATGAAGCTTGAAGCTTGTAGCTCATAGAAGCTCATATTCTTTTTCGCGCGATAAACGTCAAGCTTACAATGCTACGCTCAGGTGTGAACAGGCACTAATTAAAAAAAAATGTGATTTTGGATGTTGAGCTTTTTGGAGCTTTGAGATACAAAATATTCAGGTGTGAATGGTCAGATATTGCTTCTCCACTCCATAAAACAAAACTCTCTGGTAAAGATTTATTAGAATTGGAAAACTGTAGTTGCTGACTTTCAAAAAACAGATACTTGCCAGTCCAGCTCTGTCTTCCCCGCAGATGATTCTTCTGAGGGCTGAGGATGCCTGGTACATCCATGTAGCATTTGGGAGTGGGCTGTGACTTCTTGATTATTCACAGCTCATGTGAACCATCATGCCCACTGGTTGTGTACGAGATTATATGGTGCTAGAGAACTGGTCTGACAGCCTCCTGGGATGTGCGCTGTTACTCCATGAGGTTACAGGTGGAATGGTGGTGGTGGTGGTGGTGGGGGGGAGGGTGGGCTTCGACCCAAGTTTCCTATCCTATCATCACCTTTTCAAAAAGGTTCCTAAACACACATCCCACATGGCTTCCTAAAATAAAGGTTGCATCTCAATTTAAGGCTGAGGGGATGAAAACAGTAAGTGGAACTTCATTTTTTGCATGAAGTTTTGCTTTAACTAAGACCATTTAACCAATTCAGTGAGCACATATGACTTGCTGGTGAATCCCAGTTTCGATTCAGCAGGTTTCACTATGATTTTTGGCTTGCCTGAACTAATTCCTTAATTTATACTTGTACATTATAGATTAAGAATCACTGCAATGTGATGAGGTAATCAAATTATTAAATGCTGCTGCTTAATAAAAAAACAAAAAACAAAAGTGTAAACAAATTCAACAATGTTCACTGCAGTGCAATCTCCAGATAAATATATATGGACAACACAATAAAGTGCAAGTGCATATAAAATAAAGTCTAATTTAATAGTCCGAAAAGTCCATTGTGTCACACAGTGTTCAATATAATCCGACACCAATAACTGTTCCTCCACCGATGTGCAAAAGTGCAAATAACACCCAAATTTACTGAGGCTCACCAGATGTCCAGTAAAAATCAGCTTATTCAAAGAGAATTACTCAGAATGGGACCCACAAGCATCAGTCTCCACTCCAGGTGTCCAATGATTTCAGCTTAAGGATATCTCCATATAGGACAAACAAGCATAAGCTTCCACTCCCCGATTTCCAGGATATGACGTTTTGTCATATCCGACTTGACTACAAGTTTGATCAAGTCAGATATGAGGAAATGTTAGGAGTGTGGCTATATGATGACTCCAAGCCTAGCTGGACGTTTGCCAGATGTGTCAAAGTGTCAGATGGATGCTGATTGAAAGCGAACGGTAACAGACAGCATACGATTGTACACAAGCGATCTTGAATTTTAATGAATGTAAGCGCAATTTGTTTTAAAATAAAAGAGTGGTTTTAAATTGTTTTACGCTATGAGAGGCTCTTTTTTGCTTATATTCCTTTGAGCAAACCTCCCTGGAAATCGGGGAGTGGAAGCTTATGCTTGTTTGTCCTATATGGAGATATCCTTAAGCCAAAATCATTGGACACCTGGAGTGGAGGCTGATGCTTGTGGGTCCCATTCTGAGTGATTCTCTTTGAATAAGCTGATTTTTACTGGACATCTGGTGAGCCTCAGTAAATTTGGGTGTTATTTGCACTTTTTGCACATCGGTGGAGGAACAGTTATTGGTGTCGGATTATATTCAACATTGTGTGACACAATGGACTTTTCGGACTGTTAAATTAGACTTTATTTTATATGCACTTGCACTTTATTGTGTTGTCCATATATATTTATGAGGAGATTGCGCTGCTGTGAACATTGTTGAATTTGTTTACACTTTTCTTTTTTTTTTATACTTGTACATTGCTTTCTATAATATTCTAGGACATGTTATCCATTATGCACTAAAGTGCATTTAAGTCCAAAAACAAAAATGTAAGCAAAATGTAACAAAAAAGTAAAGAATGTTGCAGCTTACCAGTCCTTACATGGGGCTGCATTCTTTTTCTTTTTTCAGGCATTCTTTACTTAAAGCAGTAGTAAAGCCCACTTTGTGATTTTTACCTACAGGTAAGCCTATAATAAGGCTTACCTGTAGGTAAAATGAATATCTCCTAAATCTGCACTGTTTAGGAGATATTCACCTCGCATGCAGCCTGTGACATCGCATGCGCTCTGAAGGCTCAGCATACCTTGCTGGAACTTCAGAGCTTTGTGCCGGAACTGAGGGCCCACGCGCATGCACGGGAGTGACGTCATCGCGGGTCCGGCCAATCACACATTCTAAGGTATGTATTTTTTTTTTTTTTTAATCAGCCGCAGTTTGCAACCACTTTAACAATTTTCCTTCCAAACGTCACAATGATCATTCACCATACTGTATCCATGAAAGAGCATTGTTGTCACCCTAGGCTGTTCTCCTGATCCAGACTACAAACATCTCTTTCTGCCCTCATCTCCATTACATAAAAGGAAAAGTTGTGCAGTTCACAAAAGACAGCGTTGATATTTCTCTTTAGCGCAAAGGAACTTACAAAGGTGTTGCATTTCTACCAAGATTAACTATTTTTTAGTACTTGAAGATAAAAAACCTAATAAAGCCACCCACATCCAAAGTAAGCTGCAATATTTTTTGTCTGCTGTCCGGCGGCCATGGAGAGGGCTTACTCCACACACGCACAAGATACAGATGGTGCTGGTGTGTTTGTGTATCTATAAGGGACTGTTGATGGACGTCACTTTTGGCCCTGCTCTGGGATCATTTAAATTTACAAAATTTATGAAATGGAAGATTCCCGCGCTAGGGATATGAGGGTAAATATTCATATGTAGGAAAAAGCTGCCTTCCTGGGTTTTCAGTGAAGAAAAAGGTGGGTATGTTTAGTATTAACAGAAAGATGGAGCTATTCCCTAAAGGTATTGATAACCACTGAGATATGTTACCAGTAAATAGATAAATAATAAATTATGACCCCTACCTTTAGAAAAACATATAGTGTAAATACATAAATTGTGTTTACAAGCTAAAAATATAAATATGTATAAATTAATATATTTTTGTGCTTAATAATAATGTGAAAAGGTGATAAATATAAGCAAGTGAAAAACCACATCCATTAGACACATAAAACCATAAAATGCAGTACACCCTATATCCGTATAAAATACATAAAAGGTGCTAAACGAAAGTGGTGAAAAAAAGGGATGAATCAAAATGTGTGTATAGCATAAATCAGAGTTCCAGCACTTCTCCCCCCTACTGCTCCTTTGGTAGCTTATGGGCTATGCCCAATTATGTGTCCATATGCAAATACTAGTGTATTGGGGGAATTCTCATTCCAGTAGCAGTCCAAGTGTTAGAATCCTTGCTGAAAAAGGTTATGTGTTGAAAAATTCTTTGTGACTCTTGTTGTATAGTACATAAAATTCCACAAAGTGATCCAGTGACTTCATACACTCTCATTCAGTATTCTGTGACTCCAAATCCGTGCTACCCACATGTGTCCCCACTCACCGGATAGACGTACCCCTGCAGGGGTGGCCCGCTTTCGCTGTCTCTGCAGATGCTCTGCACTCAGCTATTACCAGCACATCTGACACTAAATTCACCCTGGACATACCAGGATCTGCATATTGAGAATGAACAACGGAGGAAGGGAACCAGGACGCCCAGGCTGTGAAAAGACCCGAGCTGACTGGGGTAAAGATACAGCGAAAGCGGGCCACCCCTGCAGGGGTACGTCTATCCGGTGAGTGGGGACACATGTGGGGAGCACGGATTTGGAGTCACAGAATACCGAATGAGAGTGTATGAAGTCACTGGATCACTTTGTGGAATTTTATGTACTATACAACAAGAGTCACAAAGAATTTTTCAACACATAACCTTTTTCAGCAAGGATTCTTACACTCGGACTGCTACTGGAATGAGAATTCCCCCAATACACTAGTATTTGTATATGGACACATAATTGGGCATAGCCCATAAGCTACCAAGGGAGCAGTAGAGGGGAGAAGTGCTGGAATTCTGATTTATGCTATACACACATTTTGATTCATCCCTTTTTTTCACCACTTTTCGTTTAGCACCTTTTATGTATTTTATACGGATATAGGGTGTACTGCATTTTATGGTTTTATGTGTCTAACGGATGTGGTTTTTTACTTGCTTATATTTATCACTTTTTCACATTATTATTAAGCATAAAAATATATTCATTTATACATATTTATATTTTTAGCTTGTAAACACAATTTATGTATTTACACTATATGTTTTTCTAAAGGTAGGGGTCATAATTTATTATTTATCTATTTACTGGTAACATATCTCAGTGGTTATCAATACCTTTAGGGAATAGCGCCATCTTCCTGTTAATACTAAACATTTAAATTTACAATTTCACCTAGAAAATTCGATTTTCTTGCCCCATACTTTTTATTATTTAATATCCCAGACCGGCACTTGTGTGTGAACATCAGGTCCTACCTCTTTGTGCATACCTCACGATATCAAGTGACAGATACATACCATTAAGGGCCTGGGGGGTTCTGATCTGTTGGGCTATATAAGGCCCTCCAGACACAAGCCTCCTCCTGCTTATCTACAGGTGGAGCCTCGGAACCCTATTGGGGCGCTCTCCCCCTCCCGGTGAACGGCCCAAAGTGTGCCAGATCAGCTACTGTTTTTCCATTTATACTATCCATCTCTACTAAGAAGACCATACCTATTAAGAACTTTTCCTAATGATAGCAACCATTGTATTGCCACTTTTTGCCCCTGAAGAAGAGGAACAACACACAACCTCGAAATGCGTTGGGTAGCACTCTGTATATTCCTACACGAGTGTGTTGCAATAAGTGGTCTGGTTCTATTATGTATTATTGATACTACTATCATATTTTTTGTATTTATGGGATTTTTTGTACCTCCCGATTTTAAACCTCTCATAAAATAAAATATGAGATTTTTATAATCACAAAAATTGAAAGGTGATGGCACTGACTGGGCTAAAATATCATAAATGCTGGCGGAGATCAAATACCTGCAAAACATTCCACCTAGCACTAGTCATATATCAATGATCATGCAAACAACACAATATAAATCAATACGTGACATGTGATAATCATAACAAATCAATATAAGTGAAAAAATGATATGTGTGTATAAATCAAATAGTCCATAAATATGTCCCAACACCATGTGAGTCTCTTCTTCTTTACATGTGAAAACTCCACCAGTGCTCATCCACATATATAGGTAGCAACTCACCAGAAAAGTTGACCCCTTTTTACAGGAAGGTCAGAATAAGTGTTAATTAGGATGCCTTATTTACTCCTGAGCCTCCAATCCTCTCCAGCTGGATATACACATGGATTCTATAACAGAAATGACTCCAAAGGAGACCATGTGGGAAGTCTCATAGTGTAATATGTTTATTAAAAGTAGGAACAAGTTTAAAAAGATAAAAAATCCACTCACATTTTACAGTGCCAGAGACCCTGGCACTGGGTGTGTACAACAATGCACATGTGGAAGGAACCGGTGCTAGCACAGGTCGCCCTCATGTCCTCGGCAATCGCGTATGCACCAAGCCTCCTTTTCATGTCTGTTGGGATATGGACACTTTGACCCAGAAATGCTGCTGTAAGGACGTCTCTGACATATGTTTCGCCGTGAAACGTCGATAAAAAATGGACTCACATTTCACCGGTTCCTTACGCATATGCATTGCTGTACACACCCAGTGCCAGGGTCTCTGGCACTGTAAAATGTGAGTCCATTTTTTATCTTTTTAAACTTGTTCATACTTTTAATAAACATATTACACTATGAGACTTCCCACATGGTCTCCTTTGGAGTCATTTCTGTTATAGAATCCATGTGTATATCCAGCTGGAAAGGATTGGAGGCTCAGGAGTAAATAAGGCATCCTAATTAATTCTTATTCTGACCTTCCTGTAAAAAGGGGTCACATTTTCTGGTGAGTTGCCACCTATATATGTGGATGAGCACTGGTGGAGTTTTCACATGTAAAGAAGAGACTCACGTGGTGTTGGGACATATTTATGGATTATTTGATTTACACACACATAATTTTTTCACTTATATGGATTTGTTATGATTATCACATGTCATGTATTGATTTATATTGTGTTGTTTGCATCATCATTGATATATGAGTAGTGCTAGGTGGAATGCTTTGCAGGTATTTGATCTCCTCCAGCATTTATGATATTTTAGCCCAGTCAGTGTCATCACCTTTCAATTATTGTGATTATGATTAAGTGGTTTACGCTGTTAAAGGGCCAGCGATACAAATAGGGATTCATACCAATGGCACCATTCCTTTTTGGTTTGTATGAGATTTTTATTATCGTTTGAACTTCTTTGTGGAATGGCATTGGCAAGGCTTTCTTTTTGCAGGGTAAAGAGAGTTGTTGTGTGCAGAATAGAAGTGGGTGCTTGATCCTGAAAATATCAAAGCATTTTTATTACTACTGATGCAAAGACATTTATTACTGCAACTGATCTCCAAAATGGGGGCATTTTTGCTTCCAAAGACCTCCAACCCTAGGCATTATTTTACTGCTTCTGACCACAGTCCAGCTCTCAAACAATGTCATGAACAACAAACTGGCCCTGTGAGTTAAACATTCGGGGATCACTGCTGTAATAGTTTACATACCCAAACCCATTAACCAGTTTGTGGCCAAAATATGTAGATTTGAATCCAGTCTGACTGGATTTATGTCCTCTTCAGAGCAGAACAACACTCAACACTGTCATTCTGCCCATTTCATGTCATCACACAGTACTGCAGGACTAAGAGGTGATCAAACATCATTACATGAGTGCCACCGAATCTTGGAAGTATGCTTGCCCCCTACTAATGCCAGAGGAGGAAGAAGTGGTGGTTGTGAGAATGAGTTTCAATGAACCCCCAAACTAAGTGAAGAGGTGAGGAGTTATACTGAACACAATGTCACCATTATTTTTCCAAAATTCACAAGTCAGCTTTAAACACAAAGCAGAATATCAAAAAATTAAATTACAGCATCTTGATTAGGTTTACATGGTCTGTTAGTGAACATACTGTAAATGGCTAAATGGAGGTCAATAAACCTATTAGTGGGTTATCTCTTAAGCAAACATGTTAATGGCTGCTAAAAAAAAAATTATTACATTTCTAGCAGTAACATAAAAAGCACTTAGAAGAAGTCTGGCAAGCCAGATCACTGATAACCATTGTAAAACAGAATTAAGCAGAGACTTTTAACTAAACACATTGTAATAGGATGTAACTCTTTTAGAAGGCAGTTAGGAAATAAACATTTCAGTCTGGTGCTAATGTACCTGACAGAACTTAAATCTACACATAAACCATAAATCATAATGTGGCAACACTACGTTAATAACCAGCAACTACCTGACTGTATGAGTAAATTAGCAATTAATTACTTACACACTACATGTGACTGTGCTATAATGTACAGCAGGCAAATGGGAAACATTAAAAGTCCTAAAAGATACAGTAACTCACCAATGTGAGTATACCCCTCACATTTTTGTAAATATTTTATTATACCTTTTCATGTGACAACACTGAAGAAATGACATTTTGCTACAATGTAAAGTATTTAGTGTTGAGCGAACCCGGACTGTAACGTTTGGGTCCATACCGAACTTTCGGGTGTCCGGGACCCGGACCCAAACACGGACATTTCAAAAAATGTTCAGGTTCGGGTCCGGGGTTCTGGTATTTTACTCCACGTGTTGAGAAGCTGCAGGGCAGCCAATCAACAAGAGTTTCACTGGTTTGCCCTTAGAAGCCATCACAGCCATGCCTACTAATGGCATGGCTGTGATTGGCCAGTGCATCATGTGACCCAGCCTCTTTATAAGCTGGAGTCACTAGATGCTGCAGTCAAATGCTCTTGGGTTAGCTGTAGGGAGAGGAAGCTGACGGCGTCAGGGAGAGATTAGAGACATTTTAACAACATCTGATCCTGCATCCTGAGATAGATT
>BLSH010528339.1:0-10786 GCA_018402905.1 Glandirana rugosa
AACACGTTGAGTAAAATAGCAGAACCCCGGACCGAACCCGAACGATTTTTGAAATGTCCGGGTCCGGGTCCATGCCACGGACACCCGAAAGTTCGGTACGGACCCGAACGTTACAGTCCAGGTTCGCTCAACACTATTTACAACCCATTGTAACAGAGGATGAAACTCTGAAAGAAATATTCCAACAACCCCCAATATTGGCTTTCAGACAACCACCCAAAGTCAGACATAAACTAATCAGCAGGAAACTTCACTCTGATTATGAAGTCACGAATAATGGAAGCAAACCCTGAAATAAAAAACGCTGCAAGCTGTGCAACCAGAACAATCAATCTAGAAGTGTCACACACACAAATGGAATCTTCAATATCATGGGATCATACAGCTGTATCTTTAGTAATGTTGTGTACCTCATTCCATGCAATAGGTGCAGCAAAGGATCTTATGTTGGGGAAACAGGACAGAAGTTGCAAACAAGGATGAATTTACACAGACATTCCATCAAGGAACATAAAGAAGACAGTTTCTGCACACCTGTGGGACATCACTTCTCACAACCGGACCACACTATTGAAGACCTCAATGTCTTAGTTCTTAAAGGAAATTTCAGGGCTATCCAGGAAAGGAAAACGTTTGAACTAAGAATGATTTTTCTTTTTGACACAAAAATAACGGCTTAAATTTGGATATTGGTTGTTTCCTTACCCATTACACTACAGTTTTATGACCCCCTCTGTGACTGTCACCCCCCCCCCCCCAGTCTATAGCTCTCTCTCTCTGTCTTATCTCAGTGACCATGCTGCTAGCTATATTACCACCACCATATACCTTGGTTTGCGTGTGTTTGTTTTTCCTTTTTTTCACTTCCCTTAGAGATGTTTCTTTTAAAACTCTGCAAAATCTTTTGTGAATCAGTACTGCTTGAACCTAGAAGGGGACATACCCCGAAAGCTTGTCCTGAAAAATTGTATGTTAGAGCAAATAAAAAAAGTATCACGGACAGTACCCAATTTTCTCTGACACGATTGCACTAATATGGCTGAAATCACCTCAAGTATTATAATTAAAATAATATAATTTGGAAGGAAATTCCGATACCTGCTGTTAGTGAATAAATTTTTCCGAATCCACGAATTACCGAAAATAACGAATACCGCATCTATACGAATGGAACGAGCCAAACTCGGATTTTTCCGAATTATCGATAATAACAAATGCCGCATCTATACGAATGGAACAAAACGGATTAGAATGTATTCGAATTTACGAAATTATTCGAAATAACGAATTTCAATCATAACAAAAAATCCGAAAAACTAAACAAAAATGAAAAACGAAAAGAACAAAAATGGAAAAATGAAAAAAAAAACCCCAAAAAGAACGAAAAAGAAAAAGAATGAACTTTTTGGCCGTGCACATGTCTTGTATATAGTGCAGTCAATGTAGTATATATAATACAGTTCAGAGTATATAGTAGTCCGCATAGTATATATAATACAGTGCAGAGTGTATAGTGCAGTTTGCGTAGTATATATAATACAGTTCACAGTATATAGTGCAGTCCGCGTAGTATATATAGTACAGTGCAGAGTATATAGTGCAGTCCGCATAGTATATATAATACAGTTCAGACTATATAGTGCGGTCGGCATAGTATATATATAATACAGTTCAGAGTATATAGTGCAGTCTGTGTAGTATATATAATACAGTACAGAGTATAGAGTGCAGTCCATGTAGTATATACAGTATAATAAAGTTCAGAGTATATAGTGCGGTCCGTGTAGTATATATAACACTGTGCAGAGTATATAGTGCAGTCCGCGTAATATATATAATACAGTTCAAAGTATATAGTGCAGTCGGTGTAGTATATATAATACTGTGAAGAGTATACAATGCAGTCCGCATAGTATATATAATACAGTTCAGAGTATATAGTGCGGTCCGCATAGTATATATAATACAGTTCAGAGTATATAGTGCTGTCCGTCTAGTATATATAAAACAGTGCAGAGTATATAGTGCTGTCCGTCTAGTATATATAAAACAGTGCAGAGTATATAGTGCAGTACGCATAGTATTTATTTATTTCAGTATATATAATACAGTTCAGAGTACATAGTGCAGTCCAGGTAGTATATATAATACTGTTTAGAGTATATAGTACAGTCAGGGTAGTATATATGATACATTGCAGAGTATATAGTGCAGTCAGCGTAGTATATATAACAAGGAGAGGTTTATTTACTAATGGTAAATCCACTCTGCACTACAACTGTACTGCAAGTGCACTTGGAAGTGCAGTCGCTGTAGACCTAGGGGAACATGTAAGGAAAATAAAAAACAGCATTTTTGGTTGCACATGATTGGATGATCAAATCAGCAGAGCTTCCACTCATTTCAGATCTTCCCCTCAGATCTACCTGCAGTGCACTTGTAGTGCAGAGTGGATTTGCCTTTAGTAAATCAACCTCAGTGTATTGAATAGGTTAAGAGGAAAGCTATGACAGAATTAGGGAAAAAATGGCATTGGTCCCCCCAAAATCCATACCAGGCCCTTTGGGTCTAGTATAGATTTTAAGGGGAACTCCATGCCGAAATGTAAAAAATAAACGGTGTGGGGTCCCCCCCAAAATCCATACCAGGCCCTTTGGGTCTGGCATACATTTTAAGGGGAACTCCACGCCAAGTTTTTTTTTTAAAAATTGCCCTGAGGTCTCCCCCAAAATCCATATCAGACCCTTATCCAAGCATGCAACCTGGCAGGTCAGGATAGGGAGGGACAAGCGACATGCCCTCAACATGGGGAGGGTGCTTTAGGTTCCCCTGGCCAGGGTTGTGTGCGGGGGGCTTACCAGAATCTGGAAGATCACAGCACCCCCCTATGTGAATGGGTATTGGGTACATTGTACACCCATTCACCAAAACAGAGTCAAAAAGGTAAAAGCCACAACAGACAGATTTTGACAATTCCTTTATTAAAAAAAAGTCAGAGGGGGTGGGGTCATCCAGTTACGTCACCAGGTGGCCCCACCCTTGCCTATAAATAAACTGTCAAAGTGAAAAGACAGCAGTCGCTTAGAGGCCTCCCATGGAGGAGGAGCGTTTTGGTTTTTTCAATTTTTTTCAGGTACATTGGGCATCGTGATTGACGATGGATGTACATTGCGGGACACTTTTTTTCTTTTTTAAAAAATGAATTGTCAAAAACTGTCTGCTGTGGTTTTTACTTTTTGACACTTTTTTGGGGAATGGGTAGGGGTACAATGTACCCGATACCCATTCACATAGGTGAGGGCCAGGATCTGGGCTCCCGCTTGTTAAAGAGGGCTTCCAGATTCCAATAAGCTCCCCGCCTACAAACCCTGACAACCACCGGCCAGGGTTGTCGGGAAAAGGCCCTTGTCCCCATCAACGTGGGGACAAGGTGTTTTAAGGGAATGTGGCCTGGTATGGTTCAGGGAAGGGGGGACGCTCACTCGTTCTCCCCTATCCTGACCTGCCAATTTGCATGCTCAGATAAGGGTCTGGTATGAATTTTGGGGGAAACCCCAGGTCCAAAGGCCTGGTATGGACTGGGTGGGACCCTATTCCATTTTTTGATTGATTTTTCCTCTATATTGCCGGGAGCCAGCAATACATTACAGCCATGAGCAATTTTAATATTACTTTTTTTCCTTTAGAAATATCATTATTGCTGTGGCATGTTCTACGCATCACACAGATGCGCCACTTTACAGGCAGACTAAGGGGACCCCCCAGACACAACATTTAAAGGAACATTTCATTTTTATTGTTTCACTTTAAGCATACATAAGTTATTAAAATCACTGCTCCTAAAAAAAATGATTGTTTTAAAAACTTTTTTTGCATTGATATATGTCTCTCAGGGCAGTACCCAGGGCCCCATACACTTTTTATGGCAATAACTTGCATATAAGCCTTTAAAATTAGCACTTTTGATTTTTCATGTTCGTGTCCTGTAGACTTTATTGGGGTTTGCATGTCCGCTAGAACTTTTTGCCTGTTTGCATGTTCTGGTGTGAACCGGGGGTGTTTTCGGCCCATCCCTAGTGATCTGTACTGATCACTACTGTGTTCATTCTTAACCGAAGCATAGTAAACTATGTTTGATATGCTTCCGTTTGTGAATGAACATGAAACTGCTCAGCACTGAGCACTTCCCATTTGTTCACTGTCCAGTGCAGCTGAGGCTGCAGAGAAAGAGACTGGGGAATCACTGTCTTCAGTACAGACATGTGCACGGCTGAAAAATTTGTTTATATCCGTTTAATTCATTTTTGTTTTTTGGTTTATAGGATCACTCATTATGATCGGCATTCGTTACTTTTGATTATTCCTAATTTCGGATGCATTCGAATTTGTTCCATTCCGTTCATTAGATGCAGCATTCGCTACTTCGGATAATTGTAACTTCAGATGCATTCATATTCATTACGTTCACTAACAGTTACTTTAGGCAAATTTGAAAGAAAATGTCAATACCTATAATGTAATAGTTCATACTAATAAATAATAATGATGATAATAATATTAATAATAATAATAATAAAAACTATAATAATAGTTAATAATTTAATTATTATGGTATTGAAGTGGTTAAGCTACTTAATATGCATATGCAGAGCTATTTGTCATTGGAAACTTCTTCACCAGTGTATCAGATTGTGGATGTGTGTGACTGCCCTGGCCCCAGTGGGCATACCTGTTCATGCCCATTGTGATGCCCCTATGTTACTTTTACTGTTTACACCCGTTTTGACCATTAATCAGCCAGCACTTCATGCAGTGTTGTTCCTACTAATATTTAAAATGTCTAATAGTGGTATAACCCAAAAACTTTGGTGAACATCACATTTTTAATTTAGACACACCACCCCCTAGTCAGAATACATTGAAATGCTGGAGCATACATTTTATGTCAAAACACAATTTTTTACTAAACTTCTTATACTTACGATATCACTTGTTGGCGCTTGTTTGCACGCAAGGCGGGCACATGGTAATTAATGTGAGACTACAAATTTGATATCCACGTTGAATAGATTCACCATTGTGATCACATAATTACTTGTACTCGTGCAAATGCTCCGATGCTTGGACCATTGTGATATGCATGTACATTGTATTATGTTTGGAGTGATTGGGAGGTTTGCAGCAAATGATGGATATTCTTGTATATACACAAAAAAAGTCTCCAAAATCTGGCAAAATGACAGAAGAAAATTATTATTATTTCACTACATTTAATGAGGTGGATTTACAAAACGTAATGGGGTTTATTTACTAAAGGCACATAGACTGGGGACTTTAAAAGTGCAGTTACTCAGTCTAAGCATAGTAAAGGAGAGGGAGCTCTGCTGACTTCCATCATCCAATTGTGTGCAAGAAAAACATTTTTTACTTATTTTTTTTTCCTTGCATGTGATTGGGTATTCTTTGTAAAGTAAAGCTTTACCTCATTTACTAAGCTCTGGAACAACTTACACAGTCTACTTGCCTTAACCACTTGCCGACCGCCAACCGCAGGTTGACGGCGACAAAGTGGCTCGTTATCGCAAATCGGCGTCATACGACGGCGGCTGCGATAACGCGCACTGTGAGCGCGCGCGCACGCCGGAGGCGCGCCTGCACGCTCACTGTGTTCGGGGAGGGCCAGGGAGCGGGTGAGGCGGCTTCGATTGCCGCCGGCTACCCGCGATGGCCCCCCCGGAGCGAAGGAACGGAGGTCCGTGTATGTAAACACGGACCTCCGTTCTGTGTGAGGGGGAAGGGCTGTGATCACAGCCTTCCTGTATACGAAGGCTGTGACCACTTCCCTTCCCCAGCTAGGGCAGTCCCCATACAGTTAGAACACGCCCAGGGAACATACTTAACCCTTAGAGCGCCACCTGCAGGTTAACCCCTTCACTGCCAATGGCATTTACACAGTAATCAGTGCATTTTTATAGCACTGATCGCTGTATAAATGCCAATGGTCCCAAAAAAGTGTCAAAATGTTCCGACATGTCCGCTGAAATATCGCAGTACCGCTAAAAATCGCAGATCGCCGCCATTACTAGTAAAAAATAAAAAAAAAAATAAAAACCCCAGAAATGAATTCTCATCATCCGTAAACGCGACCACTTTTGCGCAAACCAATCAATAAACGCAGATTGCAATTTTTTTATCGCAAATATGAGGAAGAATATAAATCGGCCAAAAACAGTGCAAAAAAAATGTTTTTTTATATTTTTTTTTGGATTTGTATTCTAGCAAAAAGTAAGAAATTTGGGTTTTTTTGCAAAATTGTCGCTCTTCTTTTGTTTATAGCGGCGATCAGAAATGACGCAGAGGGGATCAAATACCACCAAAAGAAAGCTCTATTTGTGGGAAAAAAAGGACACAAATTTCGTTTGGGTACAACATTGCACGACCGCACAATTTTCAGTTAAAACGACGCAGTGCCGAATCGGAAAAAGGGCTCCGGTCCTAAAGCTGGAAATCCTTCCGGGGCTGAAGTGGTTAAAGTAGAACTATAGGCACAACTTTTTTTTTCATTTTGGATAAAGTAAAGGAAGATTATAACCCCTGGCAGTTTTTTTTTTTTTTTGCCATATGTGTCCCATTGGATGTTTTCCCCTCTATTACTTTTCTGGGGACAACACAAAATTTGGGCTTTTCTTTTACTTTCAATGATAATGATAAACAGGACAAATAGAGAAGGGGAACCTCCCTAAGAGCCCTTTCACACTAAGGCGGTGGGTCCGTTAGCGGTAAAGCGCCGCTAGTTTTAGCTTTGCCGCTGTTTAAGCGGAGCTTTTCGGCTGCTAGCAGAATGCTTTTAACCCCCAAAGGGTTAGATCCAGCGCGTGTATCTTTCACTTTCACTTTGCGTCCTGGAGCGCAAAAGACGTCACTTCCTGTCGTGGGGTCACGCCCTGACGCGTTTCGTCATCACGACTTCTACGGAGGAAGGAAGGCTCAGAGGGTGCGGCACAAGGCAGCTTATCTGTGGATTGAACACAGGTCTCTAATCATCTCACTTCTGGTAAGCAGATTGTGGATTTGTATGCTGCACGTGGTGTCATATCATCATCCTTTTTGGTGACCGGATTTGCCTTCACATTGACTATCTGAACTATAAGATTTTCTGCTACCTTTGGATACTGTGTCTACCTTTGTCCTTATTCGTGAACTGTTTGATGGACTTATATTAGCGCTGTTGCACTGCAGGAAGGTGGATCTTTTGAGCCATATAGATAGTGTGCACTTTATTTTTAAATAAAAATATTTTACTGAGGATGAAGTGCTACACCACACGCCTTCTATTTTCTTTATGCTCCAGTACTTTGGACCTCCCCAGTCTGTGAAAAGCAACGAGGAGTGCATTATCCATTTAGAAGCTCCAGCACAGGAACTTTCAATTGCACCAAGGCCCACCACAGGAGATTTATTTGTGTGTTACTTTGCACACCTTTGGAACATGTTACATGTTACACCCGTATTTAGGATGTAAGAAGTAACATGTTCCAGTACCTGCAGTGCTCACCCCCTGCACTCCTTCTCCTGTGACAGCAGGTGGGAGTTCCTCTCCCCTGCAGCCGCTGTCCCTCTCCCCTGTCACAGCCGCTGCTGTGGGGGACCCCAAGGTTAGTAATTTTGCACTTAAGGGCCACCCTGCCGCAGTATATGTATGTGGAGCGGTTAAGTAGCGCAGTGCCGAATAGAAATGGCCCGGTCATGAAGGGGGCAAAATTCCGGAGCTCAAGTGGTTAAAGTCTCTGCTCTCCTTTTGACCAAGTGTACCGCCAACATCTGTCATTGGAGATTGCATGGTCATGTGCCTGATTGATTTAACCTATTAACAACAGGTGTGGCTGAAACACCTGAACTTATTAATCTGAAGAGATGTCAATATACTTCTAGCCATATAGTGTATCACCCGTAGAAAACAACTTGGCTTGCCTTCTATGTACTAAACAGAAATACTTTATTAAAATCTTTTTTTTTATCTTTTGCCTAATGTATGTGTATGCAGATTTTACTGATAGCAATCTAGCAAAAAAGAGAATATATTAAATTAATGATCCTATAAAACACTCTGAGAAAATGCTTAAACGAGCCAGTTATTAGGAGAAGTCTCATTGTGGCAGTTTCTGAGATATAACAGCCCATTGATGAGAGTATTTAGAATGGAACGCACATACGCTCTTAAAACTCAGCATCAATTGTGTTAGTGGGGAACGGCTTGCAATCAGCCAGTTATTTTAATGTGATTCTTGTTATAAGAGAACATATTTGTTTTAGATTTTCATAATACTTTAAACGTAATTACTTTACAAAGTGATGTACTTATCATAAATACATACAAGATAACCTCAAATTCACTCCGTGATTGTCACTGATCTCTTCAATCAGATAGATGGGGTTATTAACATTTATTTAATTCAATCTAAGAACATAAAAGTGAATATATAGCCTTTTCAATTTTCTTATTTTTTTTCTTTTTTTAGGAAGTACATACAGCTCGTTGTAAATAATCTTATCAATCTGTGCTAATGTTTTGAAAACATTTTTTTCTGTGTATACTGTGGGTTGTACCAGATTTTTTAAATAAATACGGGGACAAACAAATCCTCGTACATAAGTTGTACCTGTTTATCTACAGCATTCTCATCTATAGGTAGGGTTGCCACCTTATGCCTTTAAACCCGAAAACATATGAATTAAACTGGTTCTGAGGCTAATTTAATGCAGATAAGGCACCAAGTGAGTTAAATTACCACCTTAATCAGCCACAGAACCTGTGTAATTAATATGTGTTTGGGTTTAAAGTGATGAGGGCGCAACTCTATAGGTCATTCTAAAAACACACAGATCAAAAAAAAAATTCTCTACTCCAGCAGCATGGGGTGGAGATCCGAAGTCTCACATCCCCTTCACACAGTACATAGAGAACACGCAGTGCTAAGGATATAAATCACAGGATGTGTGCTGGAGCTCTCCTTTCCCATCACCTTTTTACCTTTTGGTGTTGGGAAAACCTGTCAAAATTGAAACATGCTGATAACAGAGGAACGGGGCAGGAGAGAGAATTCACACTCAGCGCTTTGGATAGGGATGACTACACAGTAAAGGAGGATGTGCTTTGTTCATATTTCATGTCTGAGGTTTACAACCACTTTAACACTGCTTCCTGGTAGCACTTTAAAGCGTATGTTGCCCAAAAATAATATTTATATTTTATATAATTTTCTCTCTGTTACTTCTGTGTGTGAGTTCACAAAGGACTTCTACACAGTTATAATCATAACCAAGAGTTGGAAAAGTTTACAGCGCTCCTCCTCCCCGCAGTTGATAGTTCATGTTCCCCCTTATTATTTTAATGTGCGAAATAATAATGCTATATTTATGCAAATATTCCACTCAGTGAAGGTGGAAGTGTCACTATGTAAACAATTACAAAAGATAATTTATGGTGTGCAAATATTGCTGACTGTGATAAATAAATGTTTGCATCACTGTCAGCAATTTTTGTACAACTGTTGAAACACAGTCTGAACCCAACAGGGCATTCTGTGCCTGTAATGTGCTGGATGAAGAACGAGTGAAACTGCCAATGGGCTTTGTGGGCTCTGTGGGGAAGAAGTATATGTTCTGTAAAATGGAGGGTACTGTAAAGCTCTTGAATCTCCAACTAGTTAAAGCGGACTGACCGCTTGGAGCTGCATTGGCCTTCTGGCCTGGTGGAGTGTCACCCAGGGGCGTAACGAAAGGGGTTGCAGGGGTTGCGATTGCAACCGGGCCCCATGCTCCAGGGGGCCCATGTGCCTCCCTTGTACATCTGAATAGGAGGGATGGTGGGGATGGCATTTAGAGGAACCAAGATGGCAGAAAGGGGGCCTGCTGCAGGACCATAGTAAAGGGACCCGCAATGGGAGTAAAGGGCCTCAGGATCAGCTGGAAGAGGGAAGGGCCGTGGGCCAGGGGTCAGGGGGGCCCTTCATAATTTCTTGCACCGGGGCCCTGAAGGTTCTAGTTACGCCTCTGGTGTCACCCCTTGTACAGTGACTAGAGTTACTGGAAATAGAGAGGCCTCCTGAGTCAAGGAGTTTCCCTTCTAATGTTGAATTGTCCAATGGTGAGCCGTAGAGCGTGTCCACGTCACATGATCCTAGCTCCTCCCTAATGACGTCTTTATAATGAAACACGTTGGACGGAGCTAGGATCATGCGACGTAGATGCGCAGGGAGGTTCTGGGTTGAAAACATTTGTTTTTACTATTGATGTATATACGAGTTTATCTCTTGTATATGGTGAGTGTGTATTCTGAATTTGGCTTTTAAATAAACCCTTTTTACTGAATAAACTGCACCATGAGATGTCTCTCTGCTCTGTTGGTGTTTTATATCTGGCATCCATTAAGCAGAGGTTATCTGAAGTGGATGGAGCTCTGGTCGTGGACATCTGAGCGATCGGAATTGTAATGAGCGCAAGTGACCGCTATATTTGGTGGTCCACAGCCAACGGTAAGAGGCAGTGTGTGCCTCTTACCATTGGCTGTGCACCCGACGGTGGAGGATTCTTTATGAGATCTCTTTTTCACTGTCTGGAAATCACAGCACACTGACTCCTCTTATTATGAATTTTCTCTTTTAACATGCTTATTTAACTCTTTAGCGCTGCAATTCTTTTGTATTTATGACCATTTTTGCTACCAGCATATTGTGTCGGCTGCCTATGAAAATCTTTTGCTTGTAGGTCCATTGCAATTTAATTT
>BLSH010528345.1:4773-15074 GCA_018402905.1 Glandirana rugosa
AACCTTAAATATTGTGCAATGGTTAAGAAAGATACTGATTCTGAAACACCAATACCTATTGCAGCATGAATTAGCGCAATCGGACACAACTACTCTTGGAGACCCCATTTTTTCTTAACCATTGCACAATATTTAAGGTTCATTGATTGATTTTGCACCTTTTGGCACCACAGCACTTTATTTTTATTTTTACGGACATTTACGAACATACTGACATTTACGGACGATATTTTCAACTATTCACCAATTTCTATTTTTACATTTTTTCATCCCTAATTTTATCTGTAATATATCTGCCTGTTTCTCGTGTACTTATTTATTAGGTGATTTTAGGTGTTTTTACACATTTTATGTTTTACGGGCATTCACGGACATTTACGGACATTTACGAACATCAATTTTTTTTTTTTTTTTTCATTTTTTTACTCTGTATTCCATCCATGGTAATTTGAATAAGGGTGCCAAAGACACAGGCCCACACACACCTTTAGAGGAACGCTTACACAGACACGCCAAGGAGACAGCGCCATTTCCATAATTTTTATATGGTTATGACCTCTGGTTGATTTTTTTTTTTTGTTTCAATGTTTTTATTGAGGTTTCAGTGTACAATGCATATAAGGAAAAAAAAAAAAAAAAACTTTGGAGGAATAACAAACACCACAAACAAGTAAGTATGCCGTATTCCAGATGCAGCTGGAACCACATTACAAGGGGTACCCGAGATTCACAGCACTCCGCTCAACCACCCCAGCAGGGAGCTGGTAGTGGGCAGGCGGGGGCGCCAATGGTTGTAAATTTTTAGTGTTCACTCGGGTTCCTGCTCGCTCTATTCCAAAGGAAAAAAAAAACTTCAATAGATTTCCCAGGATGCATAACATTAAAAACATAACCAAACTTGTGGTAGTACATTGGATTCAATCTTAATACATCTGTTACTGCTTCCCTCTAAGGCAAGCTCTTCTTGGCATAGATTGGAGTCGTGAGAATCAGATTCTGTTGTAGCGATATAAATCCAGGGGTAGTGTACTCCGATTTCTGAACGGTACCCCTGTGATCCCCCCCCCCCTCGCCCGTCCACCCCGAAGGGGAGCTAACTGAGGGGGTTTCTGGTATTCTAAGTTGCAGCAATCGGGCACCACTGGCGGTCGGTCTGTCTCAGCCTGGGTGTGAGGTTCCCCGCTCGCATGCGGTCCGCGTGGGTAGGTCTCAGGTTGTAGCAGGCGTTATAATGTTTGTATCCTGATAATGTGTGTAACCTCAGTTGTGGTTTAACGGGTTATAAAGGGGAGGGGAACAGGGAGAAAGGTTCGGGGTGGGTATGTAAAGGGGGTTGGAGGATAGGAAGGGAGGGGAGAGCCCCTGGACGCTGTGTGCCGCCCATGTCGTATGGAAACATAGAAACATAGAAAAGTGACCGCAGAATTAGACTGAGTAGTCCATCGAGTCTGCCCCTTTTTATTTATTTATTTTTTATTTTATATATTTTTTTTTTTTACATTAACCTTGTTGTCTGTCTATGGATTTATGTTTATCCCAAGCATGTTTGAAGACATTTACTGTTGACTGTCTCACAACCTCTGTTGGTAGTTTATTCCAATCATCAACCACCCTTTCTGTAAAATAATACTTTCTAAGATTAGTTTTGAACTTCCCCCCAGTTAGTTTGAGGTCCCCGTGTTCTTGATTTTGGATTCATATTATTCGTATGGATGGTTTAATAAATCAGTGGACATGGAAATGATTCTCTAGTCTAAGAGTTTAAGATCGTATTAAATTCTGCCGAACTCGAGAAATGTAACCAGCAGGCCCATGTTTTCTGAAATTTCCCTGGTGTTTCTCTTGCCTGGTGGACTAGGTCTTCCAGCTCTGCAATTTGCTTGACCCCGATGAGCCATTCCCTCAGCGCCGGAGGGTCTTTATCTCGCCATCGCTTGGGTATGCACATTTTGGCTGCGTTTATAAGGTGGTAAGTAAGGGATCTTTTGTATGCAGATTGCGCTAAGGAGGTTTGGTGGAGCAGGTATTGCGCCGGGAAGTAGTCTGGGGTATAAGTCGTGATCCTGTTTATGTATCTATGTATCGCTTCCCAGAAGGGTTGTATAGCTGGACACTCCCACCAAATATGTAGGATCGATCCAATTGATTTGTTGCATCACCAGCAGACCGGGGATACGGTCTTGTGGTATTTATTAATCCTGTCTGGGGTGTTGTACCAGCGTGAGTAGAGTTTGAAGCTACTCTCCTGAGTGGATACATTTATTGTTCCTTTGTGTATATGAAAATCGATGTGCTCCCAACCCTCTTTTGGTTTTCCACATTTAGTTCCTTTTGCCATTTTTGACTTATGGAATGTTCCTTAGGGTCCCTATCTGCAAACAGAAGCCCATATATCTGGGAGATGAGATGTCTCTAGGGTCCCGCATCTAAACAGATCTCCTCACTAGGGGTATGCGCTCTGTACCAGTACGTGACTGGCTTGGTGGATGTTAGAAAGTGTGCGATTTGCCCGTATGAAAGGAAGTTTAGCTTGAGATTTGGAAATCGGGACTTCGCCTCGGGGTATTCTAAAGTTCTATTCTGCTTAAACAGGGATTCAGCTCTGATGGGATCCCTAGTTTGAGGCAGGGAGTGTAGCCGGCCAGAGGGGAGGTCTGGATTTCTATCTAGTGGGGTAAGTGGACCCGGGTACAAGGCCAGATTTAGTTTTTTATTTAAGGTCACTAAGGTTTGTATAGTAGGGCCAATTAGAGGATGTTGTCTGCTACTCTTAGGGATTTTGTTCAGGTGAATCCATGGTAGATGTTGAATTGGTATGTGCGTGAAAACTCCTTCCAGGTGACCTCTGGTTGATTTATAATACATTGATCCGCACTGCCCCCAATACATACAACATTTTAGCTGGACATTAGTCATTAGGCTTGTGCAATCCGTTTCATTCCGAAATTCGTTTTTAACGAATTGTTCGAAGTTCGGACGAATCCAAATTTCCTACTTTATTTTCGTTTTTCCCGATTCGAAAATCCGGCAATGCGAAAATCGGAAAAATTTGAATCGCTGTAATTCGGAAATGTGGCAAACGGAAAATCTGAAATTCGGAAATTTGGAAAATGTGAAAATCGCAAATAATAGCTGACTAATAATAACTTAACTATACTTAACTACTTAAATAACTATTAAATTATAGGCATTGGAATTTCCTTTCAAATTTGGCTGTTAGTGAACGTCACAAATTATCTGAAATAACAAATGGCGCATCCAAACAAATGGAACGTAACAAATTAATAATAATAAATAACAATATAATAATAATAAAAACGTTTTATTACTATTATTTATTATTAATTTGTTCCGTTCCATTTTTTTAGATGCGGCAGTCATTATTTTGGATAATTAGTAACTTCGGATAAATTTGTATTCAATAAGTTCACTAACAGCCAAATTTGAAAGGAAATTCCAATACCTATAATTTAATAATTATTTATTAGTTAGATATTATTTCAAATGTTCCATCTTATTTTTGAATTTCCGACTTCCGGATTTCCGAATTACCGCATTTTCTGTATTTTTACTTCCGAACGTCTGAATTACCGCAATTCGCCATTTTCCAATTCCGAATCGCAGAGTTTGCGAATTTCCAATTTAAAAATTTCCGGAAAAATTAAAAATACGAACAGAGCGAAAACAAACAAATTTTTCGGCCGTGCACAAGACTATTAGTCATTAGTTCAGGTGTGGACCATCAGCCCTGAAGTTAGCTGTCATTCCAGTTTCCTTAATCTAGGTTTTCCTGATATTAGATGAAGCCCCATTTCTTTCTTCTGTGAGGCTCCCAAGGTCCTCTACATCTTCAGCTATAAGCTTAGTGCCATTGGCATGTTGAATATTATTGATATTCCCTCTAACAATTTTGAAACCCCTATCATCTAACTCCAGCCCTTCATCTCTCATTATATTTTTTTAGGTTTTCCTGATATTAGATGAAGCCCCATTTTTTTCTTCTGTGAGGCTCCCAAGGTCCTCTACATCTTCAGCTATAAGCTTAGTGCCATCGGCATGTTGAATATTATTCATGTTCCGTCTAACAATTTTGAAACCCCTATCATCTAACTCCAACCCTTCATCTCTCATTATATTTTTAGCATATACTGTAGATTTACAGTCTAACTAAAGCCAAACCTTTTTGGTTTTGTTTTAGATAGAATGGAGAGGGGGCTAGAATGTTGGCCAATTTTTATTGCTGTCTGTGCCACCATTAGGGAGATTCCCCCCTCTCTATGTATCCTGTTTACCATTATCATTGAAAGTAGAAGTAAAAGAAAATCCCAGATTTTGGGTTTTCCCCAGAAAAGTAATAGAGGGGAAATCTTCTGATGGAGAACACTTCTTGTTTTGACTATGGGATAGGAAGTGAAGGTAAATCTCCCCAATGGGACACAGATGGCGAAAAAAAATCTGACGGGGGTTATAACCCTTCCTATTCTATCCAAAATAGAAAAAAATGTTTTTGCCTATAGCTCTACTTTAATAGGTATGGTGGGAATATGTAGTCTTGTCACTCCATTTCAGTTCTTGAACCAATCTGTGCTTCTTTTTGACATTGATGATGACTATGGCTTCTTTATCAGTGTAGAGCAGTGGTTCACAACCTCAGTCCTCAAGTGCCCCAAACAGGCCATATTGTGGGACCTTCCCTTGGATAAAAAAGCTCTTATCGATACCATGTCATTGATATTGATTTAAAGCAGCTGTGCAGAGTAAAGGAAAACCTGAAAACATTGCCCGTTGGGGGTACTTGAGGACTGAGGTTCCTCATAAGTACAATGAGGTGTCTGGTCCACCTATTTTCCTGAGGACAGTCCAAATTTCAGAGCACAGTTTAAGGCTTTGCTAGAATTACCGATGCACACATTGACATTCTTTGTGGCTTTTTCCAAAAGAGCATCAGCAATCAAGACCCTAGTTCTGTTATGGCTGTAGTCTGCATTGAAGAATTGTTGGCATAATCATGCTTCTGTGTGATATCAGTGAAAGTGTTTGGTAGCCATCTTTCTAGTCTCCTTTCTTTGACATTGAAAAGCAAACTGATCTCTTCCAATCTGTTGGCCATTGAGTGTTTTTTTCCAGGCTGGTAAGTGTAACACCACCCCTGTGAGTGCTGCTAGATATTGCTTGTCCTCTTGTGCTGCCCTGACCCTGGGAGCTTCCCAGCCCTCAGAACCTGGACAGGAGAGGCAACCGGGGTGGAATTTAGTGGAACCGATCTGTATTTTCCTCCTGCAGCAGCTGAAAGTAGGCTTCTCCTCTCCCTCTCGTTGACATTCAGCTGCCACAGGAGGAAAATACAGGGGATCGGTACCAATATATGCCACCCCCGCCACACCTTCTGTCCCTGGTCCTTTTCTTTCTGTTGCCTGTGTCCCCCTGTGTGCTCCATTGCTCCCTGTTCCCCCCATTGTTTCAAAATGGAGAACAGGGAAGAGGCCGGTAAATATGTCATGTGTTGGAGCTTTGAGGTGCACACCCTAATGCAATAGCTGTGCACACCTTTGGAAATACAAACACAATGTAAACTGAGTTCAGTGGTCTCTCTGTATTAACCAAACAGCAAAAATTTGCATAAGAGTGTCAATCAGCCAAACCCCCGGGATAACACACAAAATCAGTTGAATTGAACACTCAGCAGTCTGGTATATGCAAATAGCAATCAGACAGTGATGAATAATAACAATACTCAAATGTACAAAGCAATAACCGAAACTTAACAACTGAATGTGGTGGATAGATCAGCTGGGGATTTAGCAGCCAGGAGCACTGGAAGTCCTCCGTGTTGCGATGCCCTGCAGGTCCTCTTGGGCAGGACAACGGTGACTCTTTAAGCCATGGTAGGCCACAACTCCAGCAGCTGGGCGGCGAGACTGGTTCTCATTCAGTGGGTCCCAGAAAAAAGAGAGCGTGGGCCTGCTGGGAGATTACTTTTATAGCTTCTCCCACGATTCCCCAATTTTGAGGGTGGCTTTTTGGGAGATGTAGTCTACACAGGGTTAAGCGGTTCAGTAATGGCCACTTCAGGTACTACAAGTCCCACAATGCTCCTCTTTATAGCTTAGAAGTGTGATGCAGACGATCTGAGACCAGCACTAGAGGGGAAACAAGAGTAGCCTGCAGGAATGATGATAATGTCTGCTAAATCCATGCTACAGTAGTCCGCTCCCGGCTACCTTAGCGCAAGTTCATCGCCACCTTGACTGACTCTTTTTCAGTTGCTTGCAGTAATTCAGGGCACAGATCTGCCACTGTGTAAAGATTTTATGACCCAGGATTCTCATCCAGGCAAGTTGAGGGGCTCCAGGGGGCTTGTGTCATTCAGAGGAAGCTGGATATTCAGATTCCTAATCATTTGGTAAAACCTGGTTTGGGACCTGTGCCTGGAGATCTAGGAGGGATGAAATCTCTAATCCTGGGCCCATGTTTTTTGAACAACCAGCACAATGATTGCTCAGGTGTGTGCTTTGATTTTTGTAGAGTTGGGCATTCTGGGCTCCACCCTGGCAGAGGTCTCTGACCAGGAGTCAGGAGAGCTCCACCTAGGAGAGACAGGTGGGAGCCAGAGCAGCAAGGGACTGCGAGTTTTGTGCAGAGAGTTTGTGAGAAAATTGTCTGGAGGAATGCGTAAGCCAGGAGGCTAAACAGCATTTGTTTTTGTTCTTTTTTATGGAAGCCCAAAGTTGAAAAGTTCTATGAAGGAAATTCATTTATTTTGATTTCCAGAATGGTGTTAAACTTTGTTTTAGTAAAATTGGGGGAAAAAAGGCCCATAAAGGAGAAGTACAGCGAAAGCTCATTTGGCTATACTTCTGTGGATCACAGAAGTATATTTCCTTCTGTACCCCTGTGACCTATTTTCAGCCAACAGCAGGCTGAATACCACTGTTGGCTGAAATCACAGAGCCAGTCCAGGCTGGGGATAGACCATGACCATATGGTCAGGATCCACCAAGGAGCTTGAACTGGTACCTCGTTCAGACACTCAGAGAGCTGCTGAGAGCCTGAGCTAGGTGCTCCCGCTCCTTCCCCAGCCCAGTGAGCGTGGGGAGGCAGAGCAGAGAGCTGGTGACTGACAGTCACCAGCTCTCTGCTCACAGAGCACTGAGAACTGAGCAACCAACTGTCTTTGATCTCTTGGTTCGAACTCTTAAGCCCCATACACACGGTACAACGGTCGTACAACAGCGGCCGTACAACCAGCTTGTTGTACGATCATCCGACCGTTAGTACACACGATTACAACAGCCGTTGTACCCAACGGTTGTACAACTGAAGTTGCATGAGCAGACTAAACAACTTTGGTTGTACAATAAGCGGTTGTACCGTGTGTACAGAGAAGTTGGTCCAGAAAAGTTGTATGTGCAAATCACTCATGCTCAGAAGTCAGGAACGCCCGGAAGTGTCCGTTCGGGGAAACCTACACTCCTAATTCACAAATCACATTCACCTGAACTTCCTCATTATACGCTCGTAACACGTCACCACGTTAGGCTTGGTTGTACGATCGCTTAGTGCATGTCAGTACGCGAGACACAACAGCAAAACATACGATTTTGGACGTCCAGTCGTATGACCATCCGTGTGTACGCGGCTTTAGAGTCAGTGGGGGACAGATGCAGCATTTGACCGATGCTGCATCCACCTAGGTAAGTAAGATTCTAAAAAGGAAAACATTCCCATACTTCTCTTTTAAAATAAAAGAAAGTGAGTGGCTGTGTCCTTGAAGCTCTACTGTTTGACTCTCACACAATGTTGTCGATGTCTGTAATCTTCCTTTTTGGCAGTGATCTCAGTGCCAGTCTGACTTCATCTTCTCTCTTCACTGAAGGCTTTTCTGTGTAGCTGGTCTCAGAAAAGCTGATAATCCCCATAATACTGGACACTGGCTGTTTGCTTGGAAAATGTTGGCCTAATGGGTTTATTTACCTGCTCCTGGATCATGTCAGAGACAAACTGAAATTATTTCATGACTAGTTTACAATATGTGATCATGACTGTGTAGATGACTGCTAAATACTGATACCATCTTGAGGCTTAATTCAATTAAATGAAAGTAGTTCTAAAGGCTCAAGGCTTTTTACCTTGATGCATTCTATGCATCAAGGTAAAAGACCTTCTTTGTGCAGCAGTCCCCCTGCCCCCCCCCCCCCCCCGTAATACTTACCTGAGCCCAGTCATGATCCAGCAATGTGCACAAGAACCTCTGCTCTCTGGGGACTCTTCCTCCTCATTGGCTGAGACAGCAGTGGGAGCCACTGGTTACCACTACTGTCAATCACAGCCAGTGAGCCAATCAGAAGGGAGAGGGGACAGGGCCGAGCTGTAGCTCTGTCTGTGAATGGAGCACTTGACAGGAGGGGCCAGGAGTGCCGGTGAGGACACATGCCCACTGCGTCCGCTGGTCCCACAGACTCGATGTACGCTGGCCACCCACCATTGTGGTACACAGAGGCAGAACGGGGATTTGCCTATGTAAACAAGGCGGATCCCCGTTCTGACGGGGAGAACTCAGAGATCTGCTGTTCCCAGTGATCAGGAACAACGATCTCTTTGAGGTCACAGGCAGCCCAGCCCTAACACAGTTAAGGCCCATACACAAACGGTCCGATGGTTGGTCAACAACGGTCGATAATCTGATGGCTGATAATCCGATAGTGTGTACGCTCGATTCTATGGCCGATTTCCAATCGTCGCCCAACAGAAGTTGGATGACGAGACTAGAAAACTTGTGTTGGCCAACAAGGAGTTGACCAATTGTTGGCTTGTGTGTACAGAAGTTGTCCAACCAAAAGTTGGAAGTGAAAACATGCATGCTCGAAATCCAGGAAGTGTTCAGTCATGTAAACCTGTGTTCCTAATTCACAAATCACATTCATCTGAACTTCCTCGTTACACGCTCGGAACAGGTCACTACGTTCGGCTTTGTTGGCCGATTACTTAATTCAGGTTAGTATGCTAGACCAAACCGCCGTTGCCCAATTTAGACAAAAGTTGGACGTTCGGTTGACCAACCATTGGTTTGTGTGTACGAGACTTTAGAACACACTGAGGGAACACAGTTAAAGTGGTTGTCCACCCTTGACAGCCACTTTAACCTACAGGTAAGCCTATAATAAGGCTTACCTGTAGGTTCCCTGCATATCTCCTAAACCTGCATGGTTCAGGAGATATGCAGTGTATGAGATGTGTCCACATCATCGGGCACATGCGCAGTGAAGAGACGGCCTCCATGCCGTTCCTTCACTGACATCGTGCCGTTACTGGCGGCTCCCGCGCGCATGACGTCACCTGACTCCAGCCAGTCACAGAGCCGGAGATCACGGCCCCAGAGAGAAAGAGGGGCAGACGATGGACGTTGCCTGGAGTGGGGACATTGCTGGACATCGCAGGCTTCCAATGCAGGTAAGTGCCACATAATGGGCTACTATGCGATGCATAGTAGCCCATTATGCTTTTACATTGCAGGGTAACATAGAGGAAGTAAATTCCATCAGGGTTTACTTCCTCTTTAACCCCTTGATCGCCCCCTAGTGTTAACCCCTTCCCTACCAGTGTCATGTATACATTGATCACTGCATTTTTATAGCACCGATCAATGTAATAATGTCACTGGTCCCCAAAAAGTGTCATTTGGGGTCAGATTTGTCTTGGGACCCCTTCTCTCGGAACAGCCCGCAATAATCTATAGAGGGGCCCCACCTCTTAGCACCAATGTGATAGAGCCCCCCAATAGATTGTCATTCTTTCACAATATGGGTGGTTTCTTTCCATGCAGAAAATGTTCTGTCTGCAAGATTAACACACAAAGGAGTAGGGGGTTGAATCTTTTGAGTCCAACTGCACTCATGAACGTTTCCCTGTCAAACCCTTTATAACCTGTGCCACCAAACATGCCGTTTATCTCATACAGTGTCCATGCGGTTTGGAAGATATTACATCTAGGTGACCCAAAGTTCAAAACTTAGGAGGGTTCAGTACAACACTGAAGGGGAGGTCAACGATCACTTAATTAGATACGGATATTTGTAACAGGGCAAGTCCAAAGCCAACTCTACTCATCGTATCCCAAATCTCTCCGATACAAACCCCATCGGGAACAATTACAAACAGTACACGAGGAAATCAGATCAAACCTCGTATGCCCATCATGCTGGTTATAGAAGGTTTGGCGTACCTGTGACATACTCTATTTGCCGTACAAACCACCGTGTCCAATATTTCCCAAACTGTCCCTTTGCAAGTACTCACGTCAA
>BLSH010528345.1:15084-34432 GCA_018402905.1 Glandirana rugosa
TTTAAAAATTTCCGGAAAAATTAAAAACACCAACAGAGCGAAAACAAACAAATTTTTCGGCCGTGCACAAGACTATTAGTCATTAGTTCAGGTGTGGACCATCAGCCCTGAAGTTAGCTGTCATTCCAGTTTCCTTAATCTAGGTTTTCCTGATATTAGATGAAGCCCCATTTCTTTCTTCTGTGAGGCTCCCAAGGTCCTCTACATCTTCAGCTATAAGCTTAGTGCCATCGGCATGTTGAATATTATTCATGTTCCGTCTAACAATTTTGAAACCCCTATCATCTAACTCCAACCCTTCATCTCTCATCATATTTTTAGCATATACTGTAGATTTAAAGTCTAACTAAAGCCAAACCTTTTTGGTTTTGTTTTAGATAGAATGGAGAGGGGGCTAGAATGTTGGCCAATTTTTATTGCTGTCTGTGCCACCATTAGGGAGATTCCCCCTCTCTATGTATCCTGTTTACCATTATCATTGAAAGTAGTCATAATAAAAAAGAAAAAGTCGACACTCTGGAACTGCAGTATCAAAAACTTCTTTATTCCATATCGTCCAAACAGGAATAGGCTTACATGTTTCGGCAAATAAAGCCTTGTTCACAGCATAACCATTGAATCATTGAAAGTAGAATTAAAAGAAAATCCCAGATTTTGGGTTTTCCCCAGAAAAGTAATAGAGGGGAAATCTTCTGATGGAGAACACTTCTTGTTTTGACTATGGGATAGGAAGTGAAGGTAAATCTCCCCAATGGGACACAGATGGCGAAAAAAAATCTGACGGGGGTTATAACCCTTCCTATTCTATCCAAAATAGAAAAAAATGTTTTTGCCTATAGCTCTACTTTAATAGGTATGGTGGGAATATGTAGTCTTGTCACTCCATTTCAGGTCTTGAACCAATCTGTGCTTCTTTTTGACATTGATGATGACTATGGCTTCTTTATCAGTGTAGAGCAGTGGTTCACAACCTCAGTCCTCAAGTGCCCCAAACAGGCCATATTGTGGGACCTTCCCTTGGATAAAAAAGCTCTTATCGATACCATGTCATTGATATTGATTTAAAGCAGCTGTGCAGAGTAAAGGAAAACCTGAAAACATTGCCCGTTGGGGGTACTTGAGGACTGAGGTTCCTCATGAGTACAATGAGGTGTCTGGTCCACCTATTTTCCTGAGGACAGTCCAAATTTCAGAGCACAGTTTAAGGCTTTGCTAGAATTACCGATGCACACATTGACATTCTTTGTGGCTTTTTCCGAAAGAGCATCAGCAATCAAGACCCTAGTTCTGTTGTTATGGCTGTAGTCTGCATTGAAGAATTGTTGGCATAATCATGCTTCTGTGTGATATCAGAGAAAGTGTTTGGTAGCCATCTTTCTAGTCTCCTTTCTTTGACATTGAAAAGCAAACTGATCTCTTCCAATCTGTTGGCCATTGAGTGTTTTTTTCCAGACTGGTAAGTGTAACACCACCCCTGTGAGGGCTGCTAGATATTGCTTGTCCTCTTGTGCTGCCCTGACCCTGGGAGCTTCCCAGCCCTCAGAACCTGGACAGGAGAGGCAACCGGGTGGAATTTAGTGGAACCGATCTGTATTTTCCTCCTGCAGCAGCTGAAAGTAGGCTTCTCCTCTCCCTCTCGTTGACATTCAGCTGCCACAGGAGGAAAATACAGGGGATCGGTACCAATATATGCCACCCCCGCCACACCTTCTGCCCCTGGTCCTTTTCTTTCTGTTGCCTGTGTCCTCCTGTGTGCTCCATTGCTCCCTGCTCCCCCCATTGTTCCAAAATGGAGAACAGGAAAGAGGCCGGTAAATATGTCATGTGTTGGAGCTTTGAGGTGCACACCCTAATGCAATAGCTGTGCACACCTTTGGAAATACAGACACAATGTAAACTGAGTTCAGTGGTCTCTCTGTATTAACCAAACAGCAAAAATTTGCATAAGAGTGTCAATCAGCCAAACCCCCGGGATAACACCCAAAATCAGTTGAATTGAACACTCAGAAGTCTGGTATATGCAAATAGCAATCAGACAGTGATGAATAATAACAATACTCAAATGTACAAAGCAATAACCGAAACTTAACAACTGAATGTGGTGGATAGATCAGCTGGGGATTTAGCAGTCAGGAGCACTGGAGGTCCTCCGTGTTGCCATGCCCTGCAGGTCCTCTTGGGCAGGACAACGGTGACTCTTTAAGCCATGGTAGGCCACAACTCCAGCAGCTGGGCGGCGAGACTGGTTCTCATTCAGTGGGTCCCAGAAAAAAGAGAGTGTGGGCCTGCTGGGAGATTACTTTTATAGCTTCTCCCATGATTCCCCAATTTTGAGGGTGGCTTTTTGGGAGATGTAGTCTACACAGGGTTAAGCGGTTCAGTAATGGCCACTCAAGGTACTACAAGTCCCACAATGCTCCTCTTTATAGCTTAGAAGTGTGATGCAGACGATCTGAGACCAGCACTAGAGGGGAAACAAGAGTAGCCTGCAGGAATGATGATAATGTCTGCTAAATCCATGCTACAGTAGTCCGCTCCCGGCTACCTTAGTGCAAGTTCATCGCCACCTTGACTGACTCTTTTTCAGTTGCTTGCAGTAATTCAGGGCACAGATCTGCCACTGTGTAAAGAGTTTATGACCCAGGATTCTCATCCAGGCAAGTTGAGGGGCTCCAGGGGGCTTGTGTCATTCAGAGGAAGCTGGATATTCAGATTCCTAATCATTTGGTAAAACCTGGTTTGGGACCTGTGCCTGGAGATCTAGGAGGGATGAAATCTCCAATCCTGGGCCCATGTATTTTGAACAACCAGCGCAATGATTGCTCAGGTGTGTGCTTTGATTTTTGTAGAGTTGGGCATTCTGGGCTCCACCCTGGCAGAGGTCTCTGACCAGGAGTCAGGAGAGCTCCACCTAGGAGAGACAGGTGGGAGCCAGAGCAGCAAGGGACTGCGAGTTTTGTGCAGAGAGTTTGTGAGAAAATTTCTGGAGGAATGCGTAAGCCAGGAGGCTAAACGGCATTTGTTTTTGTTCTTTTTTATGGAAGCCCAAAGTTGAAAAGTTCTATGAAGGAAATTCATTTATTTTGATTTCCAGAATGGTGTTAAGCTTTGTTTTAGTAAAATTGGGGGAAAAAAGGCCCATAAAGGAGAAGTACAGTGAAAGCTCATTTGGCTATACTTCCTTCTGTACCCCTGTGACCTATTTTCAGCCAACAGCAGGCTGAATCCCACTTTTGGCTGAAATCACAGAGCCAGTCCAGGCTGGGGACAGACCATGACCATATGGTCAGGATCCGCCAAGGAGCTTGGACTGGTACCTCGTTCAGACACTCAGAGAGCTGCTGAGAGCCTGAGCTAGGTGCTCCCGCTCCTTCCCCAGCCCAGTGAGTGTGGGGAGGTAGAGCAGAGAGCTGGTGACTGACAGTCACCAGCTCTCTGCTCACAGAGCACTGAGAACTGAGTAACCAACTGTCTTTGATCTCTTGGTTCGAACTCTTAAGCCCCTTACACACGATACAACGGTCGTACAACAGCGGTCGTACAACCAGCTTGTTGTACGATCATCCGACCGTTAGTACACACGATTACAACAGCCGTCGTACAACAGTTGTACAACTGAAGTTGCATGAGCAGACTAAACAACTTTGGTTGTACAACAAGCAGTTGTACGACCGTTGTACCGTGTGTGCAGAGAAGTTGGTCCAGCAAAGTTGTATGTGCAAATCACGCATGCTCAGAAGTCAGGAACACCCGGAAGTGTCCGTTCTGGGAAACCTACGCTCCTAATTCACAAATCACATTCACCTGAACTTCCTCATTATACACTCGTAACACGTCACCACGTTAGGCTTGGTCATACGATCGCTTAGTGCACGTCAGTACGCGAGACACAACAGCAAAACATACGATTTTGAACGTCCAGTCGTACGACCGTCGCACCCGTGTGTATGGGGCTTTAGAGACAGTGGGGGACAGATGCAGCATTTGACCGATGCTGCATCCACCTAGTTAAGTACGATTCTAAAAAGGAAAACATTCCCATACTTCTCTTTTAAAATAAAAGAAAGTGAGTGGCTGTGTCCTTGAAGCTCTACTGTTTGACTCTCACACAATGTTGTCGATGTCTGCGATCTTCCTTTTTGGCAGTGATCTCAGTGCCAGTCTGACTTCACCTTCTCTCTTCACTGAAGGCTTTTCTGTGTAGCTGGTCTCAGAAAAGCTGATAATCCCCATAATACTGGACACTGACTGTTGGCTTAGAAAATGTTGGCCTAATGCAGGGGTGGCGAACAAGTTAGACACAAAGAGCCAAAATTTTAAACTGTGAGAGCCAGAGAGCCACACCACGCAGTGACCTGCCAAAACAGACAACACTCACACAGAAGCGGCGCGGCGCGAAGCGGCGCGATGCGGCGCTCGAGGCGATCTCAAGGCGGCTTGCGAGGAGACTTCTATCATAGAAGTCAATGCAAGCTGCCTGAGATCGCCCTGAGAGAAACATGAAACTTGGCAAAGAGCCACAGTATATACAAAATATAATAATAGGCAAAGAGCTGCATTCATTATGGCCGCGTGTTCGCCACCCCTGGCCTAATGGGTTTATTTACCTGCTCCTGGATCATGTCAGAGATAAACTGAAATTATTTCATGACTAGTTTACAATATGTGACCATGACTGTGTAGATGACTGCTAAATACTTTAATGATACCATCTTGAGGCTTAATTCAATTAAATGAAAGTAGTTCTAAAGGCTCAAGGCTTTTTACCTTAAAAGACCTTCCTTGTGCAGCAGTCCCCCTGCCCCACCCCCCCCGTAAAACTTACCTGAGCCCAATCACGATTCAGCGATGCGCACAAGAGCTTCACCTCTCAGGGGACTCCTCCTCCTCATTGGCTGAGACAGCAGTGGGAGCCACTGGTTACCACTACTGTCTATCACAGCCAGTGAGCCAATCAGGAGAGGGGACAGGGCCGAGCTGCGACTCTGTCTGTGAATGGAAGCTTGAAGAAGTTCTTGGGGCACTTGACAGGAGGGAGGGGCTAGGAGCGCCGGTGGGGACACATGCCCACTGCACGCCATGGGAGCACTCCTGCTGGTCCCACGGAATCTATGTACTCTGGCCACCCATGAGCGCGGTACACAGAGGCAGAACGGGGATCTGCCTATGTAAACAAGGTGGATTCCCGTTCTGACAGGGGAGAACTCAGAGATCTGCTGTTCCCAGTGATCAGGAACAGCAATCTCTTTGAGGTCACGGGCAGCCCAGTCCTCACACAGTTAAGGCCCGTACACACGGCACGATGGTTGGTCAACAACGATCGATAATTTGATGGCTGATAATCTGATCGTGTGTATGCATGATTCTACAGCAGATTTCCAATCGTTGTCCAACAGAAGTTGGATGACGAGACTAGAAAACTTGTTTTGGCCAACAAGGAGTTGACCGATTGTTGGCTTGTGTGTACAGAAGTTGTCCAACCAAAAGTTGGAAGTGAAAACACGCATGCTCGAAATCCAGGAAGCGTTCAGTTGTGTAAACCTGTGTAAACAAATCACATTCACCTGAACTTCCTCGTTATACGCTCGTAACACCTCACTACGTTCGGCTTTGTTGGCCAATTACTTCATTCAGGTTAGCATGCTAGACCAAACCGTCGTTGCCCAATTTAGACAAAAGTTGAACGTTTGGTTGACCAGCCATTGGCTTGTGTCTACGAGGCTTTAGAACACACTGAGGGAACACAGTTAAAGTGGTTATCAACCCGTGACAGCCACTTTAACCTACAGGTAAGCCTATAATAAGGCTTACCTGTAGGTTCCCTGCATATCTCCTAAACCTGCATGGTTCAGGAGATATGCAGTGTATGATATGTGTCCACATCATCGGGCACATGCGCAGTGAAGAGACGGCCTCCATGCCGTTCCTTCACTGACATCGTGCCGTTACTGGCGGCTCCCGCGCGCATGACGTCACCTGACTCCAGCCAGTCACAGAGCCGGAGATCGCGGCCCCAGAGAGAAAGAGGGGCAGCCGATGGACGTTGCCTGGAGTGGGGACATTGCTGGACATCGCAGGCTTCCAATGCAGGTAAGTGCCACATAATGGGCTACTATGCGATGCATAGTAGCCCATTATGCTTTTAAATTGCAGGGTAACATAGAGGAAGTAAACTCCATCAGGGTTTACTTCCTCTTTAACCCCTTGATCGCCCCCTAGTGTTAACCCCTTCCCTACCAGTGTCATGTATACATTGATCACTGCATTTTTATAGCACCGATCAATGTAATAATGTCACTGGTCCCCAAAAAGTGTCATTTGGGGTCAGATTTGTCTTGGGACCCCTTCTCTCGTAACAGCCCGCAATAATCTATAGAGGGGCCCCACCTCTTAGCACCAATGTGATAGAGCCCCCCCAATAGATTGTCATTCTTTCACAATATGGGTGGTTTCTTTCCATGCAGAAAATGTTCTGTCTGCAAGATTAACACACAAAGGAGTAGGGGGGTTGACTCTTTTGAGTCCAACTGCACTCATGAACGTTTCCCTGTCAAACCCTTTATAACCTGTGCCACCAAACATGCCGTTTATCTCATACAGTGTCCATGCGGTTTGGAAGATATTGGTCGTACTACCCGTATGCTCCAAACTAGACTAAAGGAGCACATGACAAACATTAACAAGGGCTACCCCAAACATAGCCTCTCTAAACCCTATGCTACTCATCTCAACCGAAACCTGAACGGGACAATGTTTATAGGCATAGATTAATTCACTAGCAACTGGAGGGGAAGTCACAACATGACTTGGGAGGATTCAAAACTTGAAACCCAGTGGATCTACAGAGCTAAGACTTATAGTCCCTTCAGCCTGAACATCGAGTGGGACATAAATACATTCATTAATAATACATAGATTGAGTTGGTTAATGCTATTGATTTTTTTTTCCTGGCTCTATCTATAAATTTATTACTGTAGATTATGTAGTGTTCTGCAACGTTTTTGTTGCATATTGATTTGACTAGAGGTATTGGGAATGTGCAATAAAAATGTTTCACTTTGAATTTTATATTATTAGGTGTTATCATGTTAGAATGTTATTGGTATGATATATATTGTAACCACAAGATGGCGCCACTCCCCGGCATTACATCATTATTTTTAAGCATATTTGTATCTTATTCCATATATGCTTTTTTATTCGAAGATTTCATCTTCATTGCTAATGTTAGGTGTAATAGGGTTGTTCATATTTTGCATAGTATACTCTTCTTATCAGAGCAGTGTGATTACTGTTGTGTAACAGAGTTCCAGCCAATGGTAGCCATTCCCTTTGGTTGCTGTGATTGACTTCACAACTTCGACCGATTGGAACGCAGTAGCTTGTGCAATTTGTTTCGTTCTGAATTTCGTTTTTACCAGATTTTGCGAAATTCGCCAATTCAGACAAATGCCGAATTTCGCATTTCCGAATTTTCCAATTTTCCAATCAGAAAACGCGAATTTGGCAATTGTGGTAATTGCTGTCATTCAGAAATTTGGCAATCCAAAAAAGCAAATTCGGGAATTTTGGTAATTCGGAAATTTGGCAACCAGAACAGCCAAAAATTTGAAATTATAAAATTTGAAAATAAGAAAGAACATTAGAAATAATCATAAATAATTATTAAATTATAGGTATTGGAATTTCCTTGAAAATTTGTCTGTTAGTGAACTTAAATATTAAATTTATCACTAACAGCCATGTTTTCAAGGACATTCCAATACCTATAATTTAATAGTTATTAGCTAGTTATTATTTCAAATGTTCTTTGTTATTTTCGAATTTTCGGATTTCCGAATTTCCAAATTTTCAAATTTCGGATTTTTGGCTTTTCGGATTGCCAAATCTCTGAATTACCACAATTGCAGAACTACCACAAATTACCGCAAATTTCGAATTACCGCAATTTCCGAATTACCACAATTACACAATTACCGCAATTTCCGAATGACCACAATTACAGAATTACCGCAAATTTCTGAATTCAGAATTTTTCAAATTTCAGAAAACATAAAAAACCTGTCACGGTCCAGGTGGTAGAGTCTGGCATGTGCAGGGAACAACCACTCTTGCGCACCGATTCAGGGGTCCCTGGTAAAGAAGACAGGGGGCCCGTGAGTGCGGGATGGCACGAGGGCTGGATGGTCACTGGTGCTGGTGTGAGGCTCCAGGTAGTCGTGCAAGTCAGAAGAATGGTCGTTCAGGCTGGGTCGGCAACTGGCAGGCTGTGCGGTACAAGGGGTTCAGGCAGAGAGTGGTCTAGTCCAAGCAGGGTTCGTTAACAGGCTGGCAGCAAAGGTACAGAAGGGTCAGACAAGTGTATGGTCGTGGATAGCCGGGGTCAGTGCAGTCAGATAGGTAGCAGGTCAGGCTTGGCCAGCTTGGCAGTGTTGTTGTCCTAGAAGGTTCGGATGCAGTCATCGGCATGAAGATTGGTTTCGGCATCCCAAGAGCTCTCTTCCGTCCCGTAGCCCTTCCATTTCACAAGGTACTGAGCCACACCGCCCCTTTTTCTACAGTAAAGTACGGACTCGACCTCAAACTCCTCTTCTCCATCGATCAAGACAGGGGCAGGGGGAGCGCCAGCTCTATTAGGGAAGGGGTCCGGGTTCACCGGCTTCAGCAGAGACACATGGGATACCGGATGTATCTTCAGAGACTGTGGGAGTTCCAACTCGTAAGACACCTGGTTAATTTTCCCCTTGACAGGAAAAGGGCCAGTGAATCGCAGGCCCAGCTTTTTGGATGGGCAGGACAGCTTCAGATTTTTAGTGGACAGCCAAGTCTTGTCACCAGGTTGGAAGTTGAGTTCACCTCGTTTTTCTTATCAAACGCAGTTTTAGTTACCTCTTGCATCCTGGCAAGTGTTTCTTGCAGCAACTTCCAGTTAGTCTGTAAGAACTGGGAGGATTCCTGTACTGCTGGCACCGTGGTTTCACAAGCTAAGCTGGGGAGCCCCGTGTGGTGGAAGCCATAGTTGGCCCAGAAGGGAAACTGCTTCGTGGAAGAGTGTACAGAATTGTTATAAGCAAACTCTGCCAAGGGGAGTAATGTGCCCCAATCGTCCTGGGAATAAGATGAGAAACAGCAGAGATATTGCTCCAGCATTTAATTAGTTCATTCCGTCTGGCCGTTAGTTTGTGGGTGGTAGGCCGTTGAGAACGAGAAGTCGATCTCCAAGGCGGAACAGAGAGCTCTCCAGAAGTGCAAGGTGAACTGTGCACTTCGATCAGACACTATGTTGTCTCGGAGACCATGCAGCCAGATGACTTCTCTGATGAAGATTTCTGAGGTCTCCTTTGTTGTGGGGTGCCCTTCATTGGGAGAAAGTTGGCCATTTTTGTTAGGCGATCCACAACCACGAAGATTGTGGTATGTCCTTTGGCTGGGGGCAGCTCCACTATAAAGTCCATTGTGATTTTGGACCAGGGCCGTTCGGGGATAGGCAGAGGTTTCAACAGACCCAAAGCTCTGGTCTTGTCTGTCTTATTCCTGGCGCATGTAAGGCAGGAACGGACGTAGGCCTGACAGTCCTCAGTGAGAGCTGGCCGCCAAAAGGAGCGCAGTACCAGTTCTGTGGTCTTTTTTGCATCAAAGTGCCTGGCAAGCTTGTGGTCATGGCAGAGCTTTAAGACAACCAAGCGGAGTTCCTTGGGCACGACAGTTTGGTTCTTGTGCCACCAGAGACCATCCTTCCAGGTCAGTCCTGGGCTACGTGCTCCAGCAGAGCGGGTTGAGGCTCTCCGTATCTGGGAGAGAAGATCATCCTGTGTGAGAAGGAAGTTCCGGGGGTGCAGGATAGTATCTGGAGAGGCTGATGCTCCGGGTTCGGAGAACATGCGAGAAAGAGCATCCAGTTTCATATTCTTCGCCCCAGGCCTGTAGGTCAAGTGAAACTGGAATCTGGAAAAGAAAAGTGCCCAACGGTCTTGACGGGGCTTAAGTCTTTTGGTCGTCCGGAGATATTCCAGATTCTTATTATCCGTATAGATCAGGATGGGGTGCAGAGCTCCTTCCAGCAGGTAGCGCCATTCTTCTAGAGCAGCCTTTACAGCCAGCAACTCCCTATCCCCCACATCATAGTTCTTCTTTGGGGCAGACAGTTTATGAGAGAAGAAGGCCACGTGGTGAAGGAGTGCCGTGGTTCCATGCCTTTGGGAGAAGACCGCCCCTACCGCTGTCTCGGAGACATCCACTTCCAGGACGTAGGGCAGAGTGGCGTCAGGGTGCTTAAGGATGGGCGCTGTTGTAAAGAGTTCCTTTAATGTTTGGAAGGCCTTTTGTGCGTCGGAAGACCACTGGAACCGCTGACCCTATTTAGTAAGCTGCGTGATGGAGGCGATGATGGCTGAGAATCCCCTGATGAACCTTCTGTAGAAGTCGGAGAACCCCACAAAGCGAGGACACAACGGACATACTGGCGGTGCACTTCCAGGGTAGAAGAAAAGATTAAGATGTCGTCGAGGTAGATGATGACAAAACGGTCCAGGTAATCTCGGAAGACATCATTGACCAGGTGCTGTAAAGTAGCGGGGGCGTTACAGAGGCCGAAGGGCATGACGAGATACTCGTCATGGCCGAAATGAGTCCGGAATGCCGTCTTCCACTCGTCGCCCTCTCGGATGCAGATCAGGTTGTAAGCCCCCCGGAGGTCCAACTCAGAAAATACGGTGGCTGACCCAAGCCTCTGGAATAGTTCCGGCACCAGTGGAAGATGGTATTGGTTTTTAACCTTGATTCGGTTCAAGTCCCTTTAGTCAATGCAAGGACGGAGGGTGTGATCCTTCTTCTCAACGAAAAAGATACCCGCCCCGGCAGGGGACGTAGCTGGACGGATGAACCCCATGGCCAGAATTATCATCTAAATAGGCCTTGAGGGGCGACAGTTCAAGCTCTGACAGTGGGTAGATGTGACCAAAGGGGACCTCTGTTCCTGGAAGTAACTCAATGGGACAGTCGTAGGACCTGTGTGGTGGTAGTTGATCTGCCCCCTTCTTACTGAACACATCCAGAAACTTGTGATAAACTGAAGAGACTGCTTGGCGGGTTTCCTGGTCAGGCTCAGAGTCCAAGCTGAGGAGTGAGGGACCTATGTCCCGGGACGGGAGCAGGCAATGTTGGCCGCAGTAAGCAGATGGGAACAGAATATGTCAAGAGGACCAGTTAATGACAGAGCTATGTGCCCGGATCCATGGAAGCCCCAAGATGATGGGGAACAGAGGTGAGGAGATGATATCAAGGATGAGCAGCTATTGGTGCCCCTCAGCTGTGCACACAGGTATAGGTTAAGTTTCCGTGGTTACTATGCCGGACTTAATAGCTGTCCCGTTGGCCAGGCAGACAGTCATTCTATGCGCCTTGGGGCGCAGGGGCATCTGATGTAGCTGGGAGAAGGCCTGGTCCACGAAGCAGCTACACGCCCCAGAATCAATAATCGCCGACACCTGGATGCTCCCTCCGGGCAACTGCAAAGAGAGAAGGAGAGTCAAATGAGACATATTACCGTTGACAGCGGTCATCTTCAGGTTAGCCCGATAAGGCCACTTACCGGCTTTGGCAGGGCAGGTCCATACCATATGTCCAGGTTCACCACAGTACAGACAAAAGCTCAGAGCGCGGTGTCGCTGTCTCTTTACTGGGGTGAGAGATGGCTGCAGAAGTCCGATCAGCTCAGACGGGTCAGCAGGTGCGGAAGTGGTAGGTGCAGGAGCAGTATGACTGGGAGCCCGGCATTCCCGGAGTCTCCGATCAATTTGGATCGCCATGTTGATGAGGGCATCCAGGGTCGCGGGCACACCAACGCGAGCGAACTCGTCTTTTAGTGGCTCAGATAATCCCAGGCGAAATTGGTAGCAGAGTGCTGCGTCGTTCCACGCTGTGTCTGCACTTCAACGCCTGAACTCTGCTACATAGTCCTCAGCGGGACGTCGGCCCTGCTGCAAGGCGTGCAGGGTGGCCTCAGCCATGGCTGCAAGGTGGGGTCCTGATATAAATTGGCCATGGCGTCAAAGAAGGCATTTAGGGTAGCTACTTCGGGCGCTCTCTGCTCCCAAAGGTGATGAGCCCAGGTCCGCGGTTCCCCCTGTAGCAGGGAGACCACCAATCCCACTTTAGTGGCCTCCAGGGAGAAAGTGCGGGGCTGGAGACTGAAGTACAGCTCGCAGGAGCTCCAGAAGGCCCTGAACTTCCTCCGATCAAATGAAAATCTGTCCGGAAGGGGGACCTTAGGCTCAGATGGCAGAGCCACGATGGTGCGGGCTGCTGCAGCCCCTCCACCAGGTGCGGGTGGAGCAGAGAGCTCACGTACTTGCTCCTCCAGGCAGTTGTTGCAATCTTGCAAGTTTTTCACCGCCTTTGTGAGGACGGCCAGATGGATGCACAGTTCCTCCATAGCAGAGGGTGTTCCCTGCGCAGACTCGGACATGGCTGTCCATTACTGTCACGGTCCTGGTGGTGGAGTCTGGCATGTGCAGGGAACAACCACTCTTGTGCACCCGGTACAGGGGTCCCTGGTAGAGCAGACAAAAAAGTCCAGAAAATTGCCTGACTTTATTAGGCCAGTCCTTTTCCTAACAAAAACCAATGGAACGAAAACAAACACATTTTTCAGCCATTCACAAGTCTAGAACGCAGGCCATATTGGCCACTTAATAGCCATCCTGCCTATATATAACAGATGTCCATCTAACCACGCCCCTGATGACATCATCCCATGACGAAATGCGTAAGCAGGAGCTTTTGAGGTGATGCGTGTGTATCCTGGGACGAGGGGACCATCTTGCTGAGCATTTTCCACAAGAAACTAGCATGTTTTTCATGGAAATTGCGAGTGTAAAACTTTTTATCTAATTAAAGGTGATTGAGGATTACTGCACCATGAGGTTTGTTCCTTTGTGTTCTATGGGAATGATTGCGGTGTGGAGTTAACAGCTGGATCACCAGGAGTGAAGTGTTGGGACGGAGGTGTCTAGATCTCTCTGCGCCTGTTAGGTCAAGACATATTGAGATCGAGGGGTCTGCATCCACTATCCAATGCCTATTTGACCTTTGTTATGAGGGTGCAAAGTGGAGGGAAAGCAGCAGTGTGATCGGGTGCCGGTGGTGTTCTCCTCTCCTGTCCTATTACAGTGGCTATTAGAGTTGAGCAGACACCTGGATGTTTGGGTTAGTTGGGTTCGGCCAAACTTTGCGGAAAAGTTTGAGTTCGGTACAGAACTTGACCCCGAACCCCATTGAAGTCAATGGTGACCCGAACTTTTAGGCACAAAAATGGCTCTAAAAAAGTCTTGGAAAGGGCTAGAGGGTTGCAAAAGGAAGCAAAATGGAGGTAAGAGTAGTACAAGTGCCCTGCCAGCAAATGTGGATAGAGAAATAACTTAAAATCACATAAAAAAAATAAAAATTGGGGAGGAGGAGGTGGATGTGGAGTAGGAGGTTGAGTAGGCCGTGACCGTGGCGGTGTAGGTGGAAGTGGCGGTGGAGGAGGAGGAGCAGGAGGAGGAAGCCAACACTGTTTTTTTGTTTGTCTGTTTTTTTTTTCTAAAAATATTTAAATATATCCCAAAATATTGAGACATTCAAAAAAAACAAGTATACCAATGGCTGTGTGAGTCCGGTCTAAATGTCTATTCTGCACAAGGTACAGACAAGTCTTGTGGGATCCATGCCTGGTTCATTTTAATAAATGTTAGCTTGTCCACGTTGGCTGTGCACAGGCGGCTGCGCTTGTCTGTTATAATGCCCTCTGCCGTGCTAAACACACGTTCAGACAATACACTGGCTGCAGGGCAGGCCAGCACCTCCAAGGCATAAAGGGCAAGCTCAGGCCATGTGGCCAATTTGGAGACCCAGAAGTTGAATGGGGCAGACCCATCAGTCAGTACGTGTAGTCGTGGGCACACATACTGTTCCACCATGTTACTGAAATGCTGCCTCCTGCTAAGACGTTGCCTATCAGCTGGTGGTGCTGTTTGTTATGGCGGGCTGCTGACAAAGCTTTTCCATATTTTGGCCATACTAACCCTGCCTTCTGAGGTGCTGCGTTAGTGACCTCTTCCTCCTCCTCCGCCTTCGCCTTGTGCTTCCACTGAGCACCCTGTGTCATTTGGGAATGCCCTCAGCAGTGCGTCTACCAGCGTGCGCTTGTAGTCGCGCATCTTCCGATCACGCTCCAGTAAGGGAATTAAGGACGGCACGTTGTCCTTGTAACAGGGATCCAGCAGAGTGGCCACCCAGTAATCAGCACAAATTAAAATGTGGGCAACGCGACTCGGAAGCGGAGTAGGAGGAGGCAACAGGAGGCAAAGAGAAATGCCCTGCAATCCTCGGTGGCAATAGGACATGCGCCAAACGGCTAGCCGCCTCAGGCCCACTCGCCACTACATTTGCCCAGTGTGCAGTTAGCGAGATATAGCATCCCTGCCCGTGCTTACTTGTCCACGTATCAGTGGTTATGTGGACCTTGCCACAGATGGCGTTGCACAGTGCACACTTGATTTCGTCCCCAACTTGTTTGTGCAGGGAAGGGATGGCTCGCCTGGAAAAATAGTGGCGGCTGGGAACCACGTACCGTGGGACAGCCACCGCCATCAGGTTTTTAAAACAGTCCGTGTCCACCAGACGGAATAACAGCATTTCAAAGGCCAGGATTTTTGAAATGCTGGCATTCAGGGCCAGGGATCCCGGGTGGGTAGGAGGGTACTTCCTCTTTCTCTCCAGTGTTTAGAAGATGGAGAGCTGTAAGCTTCCATGGGACCATGGTGTGGAAATGCTTGGGGACGGTGGCGGACATGGTGGCGTTGCTGTCACATTGTCTGTTTGCTGGGTGGCAGGTGACACTGGCACTGTAGAGGTGGAGGAAGAGGCCGAGGCAGCAGCAGAAGAAGAAGCAGGAGGAGGCCGAGACCTTTCTTGGATTTTGAGGTACTTATTCCAATGCAGCTCGTGCTTTGAATTTAGATGTCTGGTCATGCAGGTTGTGCTCAGGTTTAGAACATTTTGCCTCGCTTCAGGCTCTCATTGCACAGCATGCAAACCATTTGTGTCTTGTTGTCAGCACATTGTCTGAAGTACTGCCATTCTGGGGAACACCTTTGAGCTGCCTTTGGTGTGCTAGGTCCCTGGGTGCGGTGGGTAGTAGCAGGCATACTCTCTAGGGGATGGTCGCTCCGCTTTTGCAACCTGCTTCCTCTTTTGCTGTGCTGGTGCCTCTGTTCGACCACCACCACCTCTTCCTCCCAACTGCACATGTCACTCGCATGACCTTCATTCCATGTGGAGTCTAGGACCTCATCCTCCTCCAGATCATCTTCCACCCACCCTTCATCACTGCCCTCCTTGTCGGTCTGCACACTGTGGAAAGCCACAGCAGTTGGCACCTGTGTTTCGTCATCATCAGAAACGTGCTGCGGTGGTGTTTCCATGTCCTCATCCTGCAACAGAAGTGCTTGGGCATCGGTGCACTCAATGTCTTCCACTTCTGGGCAGGACTATGTGGATGGCCCACGGAAAGCACACCAGCAGAGTCATCAAAAAGCATAAGAGACTGCTGCATGACTTGGGGCTCAGACTGCTTGGCTGATTTACAAGGGGCTGAGGTGAAAGACAGATGGCCATGGGATTTAGGTGCCAACTCTGAGCTTTCATCAAGGGACCGGGTGGGAGACAATGTGAAGGAACTGGAGGCATTGTCAGCCACCCAATCTATTACTGCCTGTACTTGTTCTGGCCTCACCATTCGTTGAGCGGCATTCGGGCCTACCATATAAGCGTGTGTGGCAGCAACCAGGTGAGGAGTACAAAGACAAGTGTGTCTTGCCTACAGTGAAGCATGGTGGTGGGAGTGTCATGGTCTGGGGCTGCTTGAGTGCTGCCAGCACTGGAGAGCTACAGTTCATTGAGGGAACCATGAATGCCAACATGTACTGTGACATACTGAAGCAGAGCATGAGCCCCTCCCTTTGGAGACTGGGCCGCAGGGCAGTATTCCAACATGATAACGACCCCAAACACACCTCCGAGTCGACCACTGCCCTGTTAAAGAAGCTGAGGGTAAAGGTGATGGACTGTCCAAGCATCTCCAGACCTAAACCTGATTGAATATCTGCGGGGCATCCTCAAATGGAAGGTGGAGGAGCGCAAGTGGCAACCTGTGAAGCTTTGGTGAAGGTCTGATGAACTCCATGCCCAAGAGGGTTTAGGCAGTACTGGAAAATAATGGTGTCCACACAAAATATTGACACTTTGGGCCCAATTTGGACATTTTCACTTAGGGGTGTACTCACTTTTTTTGCCAGCGGTTTAGACATTAATGGCTGTGTGTTGAGTTATTTTGAGGGGTCAGCAAATTTACACTGTTATACAAGCTGTACACTCACTACTTTACATTGTAGCAAAGTGTCATTTCTTCAGTGTCGTCACATGAAAAGATAGAATAAAATATTTACAAAAATGTGAGGGGTGTACTTACTTTAGTGAGATACTGTATATTTTTTAGCAAAGACCCTAGGGAATAAAATGTCAGACATTGACATTTTTTGTGACATGCGGTATTTGCGCAGCAATTTTTTAAATGCGATTTTTCTGGAAAAAAAGCCACAATTTTTTTGTATAATGTAAAAGATGATGCTACGCCAAGTAAATAGATACAAAACATGTCACTTTTATTCCTATTATAAGGAATGTAATACGATTATGGACTGAGAGGTCCTTTTTACAGAGAAATCTGGGACTCTATAAGTCTAGGTTCACAACTATGCGGATGCTTTTTCCTTCTTTTTACCGTGATTTTACCACGATTTACATAGATTTCAGTGTTTTTCCGGCGATTTTGCCGCAATTTGTGTTTTTTAATTTTTTTTTGGGGGGGGGATTTGTTGCTAGACAGATTTAAAAACACAAGTGGCGGCAAAATTGCGGTAAAATTGGGGCAAAATTGCAGCAAAAAAACACCACTTGCATTTCTGGTGCAGCTCCATTGAAGTCCATGGTATGTAAAACGCAACCTACAGTGAGAAAAAAAGTCCCAGACCCTTTCCAAAAAACACAACTCTGCAAAATGCACAGATGTGAACTACATCCATAGGAAACCATGTTAAATAGACTGTAGTGCATTTCTGCAAACTGCAAAATGCGATAAAAAACGCATAGGTGTGAACCTAGACTAAGTCCCCAGATCTCTCATCTATGATAAAAAAGTATGAGAAAAAAAGAAAAATCGATCTCAGTCTTCCCAGCAAAAAAAGGGTCAGTGTTTACATCTGCTGGCACGGGAAGTGATGTCATGACCTCGCTTCCATCCTCCGAGGGTCATAGAGATGACCGGGGACCATCTGGTCCATGGCCACCTCTATGGTAAACCGCTACCACCAGCGGATTCATTCTCTGGCTCCCTGATTGCACGCACAAGACTGAAGAAGCACCGGAGGGCCGCACGTCCCACACCCCCCCCCCCCCCACCGCCTGTAAAAGCAATCAAGCTGCTAAACAACCGTTATGATGGATTTTACATTGCAGGGAATTGCCTGCTGAAAAAAACTATATCTGAATGATGCCTGTAGGTGCAAACATTATTCAAAGATCTGAAATCAAAATCAAAGCATGACCTCTGATGACGTCAGCGTGCCAATGACGAAACACAGCGTCGGGTGGCAGGAAGTCCTACACGTCACTTCCGCTCGGAGGAACGCAGGTGGAGCGCAGTTCGGCGTCCCCTGCTTCCTTAGTACTTTCATGGTTTTATCGGAGTCCCTACCTGTTTTTTTTTGCATCATCTATCAACCCTGAAGCACGGTGGCCGAACTTGGATCCAGGAGTTGCCGGGATATTGCTGGATGTTTTACAACAGGCGTTTATGATCCCTGTATGGGGGTCGTATTTTTCAGGTGGCTGAGATGTGTCACTGGTGTGTGGTGAAGGGAATCGTCACCCAACTTGATCCTGTGATTGTCTCCATTGACAACTAATGAACTGTGACACTGCTTTTCTCTTTGCATATATTTCATCACCCCCACCAAGCACTTGGCACTTTATGAACTTCATGAACTGTCCATTCAGGATATCATTATTATTTTTGTATAGTTGGACACTGGTTATGTATCATATTGCATTTTAGTGTTTATTAGAACTTCATCATTAGGAAAGGCTGTTCTATTGCACTTTCTGCACACTTTGCACTTTCTTTTTATTTGCACTGTATGAGCGCTGTTACCTTTATTGTTTCTATATTATTCAAATATCGGAAGACAAAAACCAGAGAACAAATCCAAGCTCAACTTACCAACCAATTTGCTTTGCAACCAAATTATAGAAGTCAAACAAAATCTCCTGCGCTCAAGAGTAGTGCAATAGCAATGGAAGCGGTAAAAGTTCTTGTGATTCTCAATGTACGCTCAGGTCTTGCTGCCCTTGAGGGTCAGGGGACACCCGATGGGAACACTGTGAGAAAGATGAAAAGAGGGCGCATCGATCGACCTTTACCCAAGTAAAATTTATTAAAATTAAAAAGAAGGAAACATACTCACAAACATGGTCATAACAAAAGTGTATCAAAAGTCCTAAATAGACAACGAGCTGGGCTCTGAGGAAGAGGGGATCTCCCCTCAAAATGCATCTAGAAGGTCCTCCGGTGTGCTGGACACAGTCATGGTGACCTGGTGCTCTTTGTCCATTGTGGACTTTTGGTACTCTTCTATTATCACCATGTTTGTGAGTATGTTTCCTTCATTTTAATTTTACTTGGGTAATGTGCAAGGTTGATGTGCCCTCTTTTCATCTTTCTTACAGTGTAGCAACTGAATTAGCCTGTCCAACAGTATGAGTTAATAACGGGTTTAGTTAGCATACCTTTGCAAATGCATGCATAAGCTGCAAGGCCTCTTCACGGCACCCTGTGTATCAGGAAGAGCCCTGGCCAGGGGTCAAGAGGTCCCTTCATAATTTCTTGGCCCTGAAGGTTCTAGTTACGCCTCTGGCTTGCAGTCCTATCACTACTGAATTTATGAGGGTTTCCACAGTGGAAGCACATGCATTCTGATGGATAGATAAGGGGCAGGTGGGCCTGGAGGTAGCCCAATCCCAATTAAAGGCACAGGGGCAAATCGGACACCCAGCACCTGGCACAATGGCAGCAAAGCTACCCAGTGTGTCCCCTCACCAAATATACACCAGTAACAGAGATGGCTCCTTCCCCCACCTATAATTGGAGCACATGGAAGGACAAACACATGAAAGACATGTCCCTCATTTATCCGTCAGAATGCATTGTGGAGTCACTCCTAAATTCAGTAGTGTTAGGACTGCAAGTGA
>BLSH010528345.1:52248-68676 GCA_018402905.1 Glandirana rugosa
CCCTTATGTCACAATGTTAAGAATCTCTCAAACATAAAGACTTTGACATGAAACCAAGTAATTACTAGTACTTAGTTGTACATACTTGTATTTTGTAACGTACAATATTTCTTTCCCTTACATTATGGCACCCCCGCGACGGGGGCCCTCCCGTCGTGAAGGTGCAAGGGGTTCTAAACGCCGACAAATTCTGTTTCTATTTCTATTTCTATCCTTCATTACAGGTTGTTTGTATCGCTTTACTCAGTACGTACTCCTACGGCACGTAGATCATCGAGGGACCTCCATCGGTTAGTCTAACTCTAACACGTGAACCCCACACAATTCAAACGCCGCCATCCATTGGTGACGTTCTCTCCTCCTTAAACGAACAAGGACTTATGGAGCTTATGTTTGCCAAAGCGCACCTACAAATCCCCAGATTCCAAAAAAGATGGCCTCTATGGTTAACACACCCCAAGTGCACAATCTCAATCTGATTGGCTACCTCCAGGGAGCTACTAGATGCACGGCATCCTCATGCATGACTCATTTCGCTATGTTTGTTGGACATTACTTCCTATCTTTATCTTTATCTTTGTCTTAAACAGCCGCAAATCTTGGGGAACGTGGAAGTGCTGCCCTCCCGGGGGCAGCGCCCCCACGGTATTACATTCCCTTTCTTTATAACATGCAATGTTTTATGTTCATACATGTTGATTCATGATCATTAATGAACCAAAGTACAGTTTCAGAAATACAAACTCTCTAAGAATTGTAACACTGTATTCCCTATACCTTGACTTCCCCTGTTCAACTGTGCTATGCATACTGTTAATATGTGTCTTGAAAATGTCAATAAAAATCATTAAAGTAAAAAAAAACAAAAAAAAAAAAAAACAAATTTAACACACCCGCTCCCCATTCACACCTGAGACCTTGTAACACTAATGAGTCACATGACACCAGAGAGGGAAAATTGCTAATTATGCCCAATTTGGACATTTTCACTTAAGGGTGTACTCACTTTTGTTGCCAGCGGTTGAGACATTAAAGGCTGTGTGTTGAGTTATTTTGAGGGGACAGCAAATTTACACTGTTATACAAGCTGTACACTCACTTCTTACATTGTAGCAAAGTGTCATTTCTTCAGTGTTATCATATGAAAAGATAGAATAAAATATTTACAAAAATGTGAGGGGTGTACTTTTGTGAGATACTGTATATGTGTGCTCCCAATAGCAGTGCAGTATCCATTTGCTTAACTTGGTGTGTCAGTGGGGCTGACATTGTTCTCAGAGTTCAGGCAGAAGAACAGAGAACCCACTCTACCAAGTGGCTCCTGGGGGCTAGCGCTACACATTTTTACTGTGCTTATGCAAATATACAAAAGGAAAACAATATACAAAAAAAGGTCATTCCCACCCCCTTTAACGTAACAAAAAGAATCAAGGAGAGAACAAAAGAATCTTTGTGCATTCGTGCAGTGGCACAATGTGGCATTCAGACTATAAACCTGGCTGAGTGCAGCTTATTACAGATATACCGTAATAATGCTTAAGTAATGACCACTGATACATCTGGGAAACAGCTCAGGAAATGAAAAGATTCAGGGCTTAGTACTGATAAATCAGAAGTGGTACAATATGGCTTATATTGAATTATAAAGACTGCAGTGTGAATCACATGCAATCTCTGCAATATTTTATGTCACATGGTATTTGCGCATGGTCTTTCAAAAGCAATTTTTTTGGAAAAAATACACTTTAATGAATAAAAAAAAAACAGTAAAGTTAGCCCATTTTATTTTGTATAATGTAAAAGATGCTGTTACACCATGAGAATCATGAGCGAATCATGATCTTTATGCTAAGCAACAAAAGTGTGATAAAGCCCTGTGTACCATCAACAATTACCACTCTTTATGTGCAGCTGGGCTCCAGTACTTCATGGTGACCTGAAACCCACCAGAGCAATGACAGTGCAATGCAGTCACAATGCATTAGGCATAATAAGGAGTTTCCCTTATAACAGGTTTTAATGTCACTCTTTCTGGCCAGCCTATAGCCCTGATGTAAGGGTGTTACGTTGGAGTTATTGACTGGCTGCTCTGCTGTGAGTAAGTTAGGGTTAGGGGGGCGCAAATTACTTGTCTTACCCCGGCGCTGACAACACACACTACACTAGAAAAAACTGGCTCCTAACTTTTTTAGCTGGCTACTAGATCCAAAGCAAATTTGTCAAACCCCTGCTGTAGTATGTTTCTGCAAAACTGAAAAAGCACTAAAAAATGCATAGGTGTGAACCAGGCCTTACTTACCTGGCCAGTGGGAAGCAGTCTTTTTTCCATTGTGTCCATGGCATTGAAGGAGTTAATGCTGAACTCTGGGCAAACAGCAAAACACACAGTGGACATACATATAATGAAGCGGTTTTACTTGCCAAAGGATTTGTATTGTTGTTTATTCAGCTCTGAGGCTTAAGCAGGGAATGCACAGCTTCTTTTGTTTAAACAGCGGGTTGAATGAAAATAAACCTTGCAGATCAATGAGAGCAATGTGGATGCAGGGATGTCCCATGCTGCACTATTGCATAGTTGCCAACATTTCAACAAAGTTTCCAGGGACACTTTTTTTTTGCTGTGTTCCAGCAAGCCATTGTAGGTGGAGAATGTACTTTACTTAGGGGTGGGGCATTCATCTAAAATGGCAGGGGTTCCACAAGAAGCATATTGCTAACCTAGTTATTAATTACAGGCATATACAGTATTTAGCGTCAACAATTTATACAGTGCTTTACATACTGTATGTAACAATTTATTTAAAAAAAAATGTGTATATAGGAAAATTTCTCATAAGGACAGGAACACATCCAAGTTAGTCTTGTTCAGGGGGGCACCAGTACACAGTACTGGGGGGGCAGGGGTGACTATCAGGGCTGCGACCCTGAATGTTTTGGCTGAAGCCCGAGTGTCCCGAGGGGACCCTAATAGCGAGTCCGCAGCTCCATCAAGTTGCCGCGGGTGAGTGGCTTGACAGCCGTGAGTGGGCAGCTTTACAGAGCCGCGAACGAACAGGGCGGGCAAGCAGAGATGACATCTCTGCCCGCCCCGCATCACTGTTCTTCCGTCTGGCCTCTGGAATGTCGGTGGTGTGGCGGGGAGCATCTCTCACTGCCCCCCCCCCCACATCACCGCTCTCCTGTAACATAAGGAGGCACTCTGCTGGACTGGGGGACACCTGTGTAAGGAGGCACTCTGCTGGCCTGGGGGACACCTGTGTAAGGAGGCACTCTGCTGGCCTGGGGGACACCTGTGTAAGGAGGCACGCTGCTGGCCTGGGGGACACCTGTGTAAGGAGGCACTCTGCTGGCCTGGGGGACACCTGTGTAAGGAGGCACTCTGCTGGCCTTGGGGACACCTGTGTAAGGAGGCACCCTCCTGGCCTGGGGGACACCTGTGTAAGGAGGCACCCCGCTGGCCTGGGGGACACCTGTGTAAGGAGGCACTCTGCTGGCCTGGGGGACACCTGTGTAAGGAGGCACTCTACTGGCCTTGGGGACACCTGTGTAAGGAGGCACTCTGCTGGCCTTGGGGACACCTGTGTAAGGAGGCACTCTGCTGGCCTTGGGGACACCTGTGTAAGGAGGCACCCCGCGGGCCTGGGGGACACCTGTGTAAAGAGGCACCCCGCTGGCCTGGGGACACCTGTGTAAGGTAGGGTTGCCACCTTATCCCTTTAAGCCCCAACACATATGAATTACACAGGTTCTGTGGCTGACTAAGATAGTAATTAAACTCACTTGGTGCCTACCCTGTATTCATTTTCGCCTCAGAACCTGTGTACTTCATATGTGTTCGGGTTTAAAGGGATGAGGTGGCAACCCTACCTTACACAGGTGTCCCCAGGCCAGCGGGGTGCCTCCTTACACAAGTGTCCCCAGGCCAGCGGGGCGCCTCCTTACACAAGTGTCCCCAGGCCAGCGGGGTGTCTCCTTACACAAGTGTCCCCCAGGCCAGCAGAGTGCCTCTTTAGGGAGGGACTCCACTGGGGCACCTGATGGAAGGAGGGACTCCGCTGGGGACACCGGCATCTGGTAGCAGGCGACAGTGGCAAGTGACACGCTCAGGGTTCCCACTGATTCTGCATTATGGCAAATTGAATGATTTAATTTTATATTACAATGTAATCATAGAAATAATGTTCTTCAATCATCCTGACACCATACCAGCCATGGTGCCGGGATGATTGAAGTGCCAACACCTGGCGTATACAGTATCTTTATTTGCTGATTGTTAAACTTTCTGGAATACACATATTTCTATTGTGGTGTAGGATCTGGGCCTGCTGTCCCTCCATCCCTGTTTCTTTTCTTCCTTCCTTTTCTTCTCTTTCCTTCCCTCCCTATCTCTTACTTTCTTCCTTCCTCCACCCCTCATTCATCTCAGACGCGAGCCACAACCCCTTTAAGCCATGCACCCTTTAAGCTACACCCATGCTTCGTGCGCTGCATTTCTTTGGGCTAGAACCCCTGGTCTTTTTCCCACCTAGCAATGCCCCTGCTTGGGGGTCAGGAGGGCAAAATGTTGGGGGGGTGGGGCAGCAGGGCACAGGAGCTCAGCATATACTTAGCTCACAACCTCTTCCAGATGGGGTCTCTGAATACAAGAAAGAGAAGGGGAGGGAATGATTAACCCTTTCGCTGCTAAGCTCTGTGCTTGTAGGCAGGTGCAGTCTATTTTCTCCACTACAGGTGTCGCTCATCAGCAGCAGTAATGCAGGTGGAGGAGGAAGTAGAGAAGAACCTTGTTCCTCTATGATCCCCTCGGTCACAGGGAGGCAGCATCTGATTTGGATGCTGGTGTTCCATGTGAATGGAGGCCAGCGTGAGTCAGGCAGAGTCCTTTTAGGACCCTGTCTCCTGGGTTTGGCGCACATTTTGGGTGTTGTTAGAATAAAGACAGTTTACTATGCTTCAGTGATGAATAAATCCAGGAGTGATCGGTACTCATTGCTCACTGTGTTCATTCAGAAAGGGGCATGTCATGTTTACCAGCACCCCACCACTCTCAATCCTGAAAGTGATCTCCCGCCACCCCAGCAGCAGCCAGCGGGAAGGGGAGGAGGAGAAGCTGACCAGCAGCACTGGAGAAAGGGGATTGGTGCTGCTGGATGTTACAGAGTTCGATCCTCCTGAGGTTCCCATGCAGCAGCTGAAGCCAGCGGAGGGAGCCAGAAGGTATCAGTCCTGCAAGGGGGGAAAGGGCTTTGAATGTTAGAGGGGGTGCAAGGAGAGGCAGAGTGGTGGAGGATGATGCAGAGGCCAGGAGAGAGTAGACAGGGCTTTGCCCTTGGTTCTGGTTTCTGGGACAGGGCCATCTTGGGATAGCTTACTAAAAAACATGACTGTCCCAGCAAATCCGGGACAGTTGGCAAGTATACTATTGTATTCTGACAGGGGAAACTCCATTGGCCATTGGCTGCAAGTGCTGATCGAATGCTGGTTTTCCAGGAGGATTGTTCAACAGAAGCCAATCTAACAACGTGTTCTGTTGAACAGCAGGATTTTTGGTGCATGCATACCCAGCTTTTGTGCCGGAGCATGGACCGTTTTTTGTCTGCTGTAGTTAAGCAATGCAGGTCTCCTTTCAACCACCTTGTGAATGGACAATGAAAGAGAAGCAGAATACTGAAAAACAGACTGTTTAAGCTGTCTTAAGCTAAAGTATAATGCACAAGCACAAATGTTTCAATCAGATCTCGGATGCTGCCGCCACCATCTCGGGTAAGGAGATCCGGCAGTTCCCTACTGCACATGTGTGAAGCGTGCTGCGATTTGTGAATGGCCCAGCGACGGGGGAAGGAGGAGGGGGGCCAAACTTGCGGATGTGTTTTGCAGCGAAAAGTGGCAGTGGGTACCTGTCAAAAACGGGTACCCGCTACCCCCGAAAAGTGCCAACATGGCAGCGGGGGGGGGGGGAAGCAAATAAGCGGACCTTCCCCTTTTGGGTGGAGCTCCGCTTTAAACCCAAAAACAAAAATGTAATATATTGCAGCTTACCAATCTTTAGATGTAGTGGCTGCATCACTTTTCTTTACTTAGGCTTTTTCATCTGGTGATTTGGGCAGTAACAAACCACCTGTATTAGAGTGCCCCCGCTCTGGATGAAAGAGCACAGGGGCACCTTTGGACAGCAGTGTTATTAATCTGGAGGGGGAGGGGAGTGTTAAATGTACTTGCAGATTTAAATACACTAAGAAATTGTAGCCTAACTGCAGCTCACACTGTATAAGCAGTTACAACAGTTTTTTTTTCTTTTTGGAATGAAGAAAGGTTTTATATAAATGAAAGCTGACCATTGTAAGCACTCCCACTAGTGTTAAGTGCTTTGTCTTATCTCTTACATATATCTCTTATGTGACTGATGCATTCTGCTGGAGAGCTTGCTCTTTTGAAAAACAACAGACTTGCTGGTTGGATCACCAGTTGCAAATAGAAAGAAAGCCTAAAAAATAAAATGAATGCAACCATCACATCTAAGAAATGGTAAGCTGCAATATAATACATGTTTGCTTTTGAGTTTAATACCAATTTAACGGACAATAAGAGTCTATTAGGACTGTTGCCAGATAAAACTTAGGTTTATTTTTATGAAAGCCAACAACCTGGGTTTGAAATGGCATCCTCAAGAAAGACAAAAATTTCACTTGAAGTTTTAATGCATATTTATGATATCTAGGAAGGAAGAAGGTTTGGGAGCACCCCTCATGTGCCCCCCCAATCAAGAGGTGAATGGACTCAATGGATCTCGGTACTCAAGAATTACAATAGCATTCATAAAAAACATAACGTTTTATTTATCCATGATTAAAAACAGAGACATGAGACAGAGACATCCCCCCCTTCCTTTTTCCCTTTTCCTTCCCTTTCCTTTTCCCCTCCCCCCTTTCCCTTCCTTTCTACCTCCCCCCTTTCCTTTTTCCATCCCCCTTTTCCTTCCTTTCCTTTTTCCCCTTCCCCCTTTCCCTTCCTTTTTCCCTTCCTTTCTACCTCCCCCCTTTCCTCCCCCCTTTCCTTTTTCCCCTTCCCTTCTTTCCTTTTTCCCTTCCTTTCCTTTTTCCCTCCACTCTCCCCCTTTCCTTTCCACGCCCTCCCCCCCCCCCTTCCCTTGTTCCTCTTATTCCCCTCCTCCCCACCCTTTCCTTTCCTAACCCTCCCCTCCTTTTTTTTCTAGTGCAGTGGGGGGTTTAATACCATAATTATCTCTGTTAATAAATCATACATATACATATCTTACTTTATTATATTCATTTTTAGTACCTGGTTACGTGTGTCCACTTACTGCCCCCGTACCCTCCGTGGTGGAGGGGGAGTACCTCCGGGCACCCCTTATCCTCACTGTCCCTATTTGCCTCTTCTTTCTGGGTAAGCAACCATGATTCCCTACTTTCCTCACTTATGTTTTCATATACATTATTTGCATTATGGTGATTGAAAATTGTATCGTTGTAGATGAATTATGTTTTACTCCTCCTGAAGAAGCGATTTTCACCGCCAAACATGTAGAGGATTGAAAGGATACTACAACCTGACTTACAACAAGCTAATAATACTTTTCTACCGTTAAGGATGTGTTTCCTATATATTACTCCTATATTAACCGGTGGCGGCACTCTCCATTCCTCACACCCAGGCACACACTTACACACACAGCCACACACACACACACCCACACAGAGCTCTGCAGGGAGCAATGCAGACCAAAGTCAACACATGGACACAGAATAATGCATCACTCATCTTTTATTTCCTGGTTCAGTATCCTAAATACCACATATTATTATGAGATGATCAAGCAATATTTACACTACACCAACAGAATAATGTCCACCCATTGCTTGCCATCATGAACCACTTCAGCCCCAGAAAGATTTAACCCCTTCCTGACCAGAGCACTTTTTGCGATATGGCACTGTGACGCTTTAACTGACTATCGCGTGGGCATGCAACGTTGTACCCAATCGATATTGATGTCCTTTTTTTCCCACAAACAGAGCTTTCTTTTGGTGGTATTTGATCACCTCTGCGTTTTTTATTTTTTGTGCTATAAAAAAAAAACCAGCGACAATTTTGAAACAAAAAACAATATTGTTTACATTTTGCTATAATAAATATTTTTTTTACTAGTAATGGCGGCAATCTGTGATTTTTAGTGGGACTGCAATATTGCGACGGACAGATCAAACACTTTTTTGGGACCATTAACATTTATACAGCGATCAGAGACAAAAATAGCCACTGATTACTGTGTAAATGTCACTGGCAGGGAAGGGGTTAACACTAGGGGCGATCAAGGGGTTAAATGTGTTCCCTTTGTGGTGTTTCTAACTGTATGGGGGCTGGGCTGATTGGGGGAGGAGAGAGATCGTTGTTCCCTATCACTGGGAACAGACAATCACTCTCAACTCCCCTGTCAGAATGGGGATCTGCTTTGTTTACACTCGCAGATCCCCCTCCTGCCTGTCTTGGGAACGATCTCGGGTGACCGACGGACATCGAACCCGCCCCATCCACTGACTGGATCCCCCAGTAGCCAGTGAGTGCACGCCCACACCACACATTCCTGCGGCCACCGTACAGCTACGGCAATTTGGGGGAAGGAGCTGACCTGCCGCCGTATTATGACAGTGGCCGGTTGGCAAGTGGTTAAAGACAAACCCACTTTTAGAATTGTTAATATACATATTTGTCACTCTTAATAACACCTGTTAGTAATTAATACACATCTTCTTAAAGTATATACCTGTATGTGTGTGTGTTAGGCCTCATACACACACACAATTTTACAGCTGCGTTTTCGAGCTGTTTTTACAGCTTAAAATCACCCCTCCATTTTGTTCATTGACCTCATACACACACAGACATTTTTGAGCTGTAAGTGGCATAGGCGTTTGTTTTTAAGCTCCAAAAAATACACAAGGCCATCGCGTTCTGAGGCTCCAGCGCTAGAGCTGTAAAAACACAGATGCCGGTAAAAGCTCAAAAACGCGGCTTAACGTTGTATACACTTCGTTAAGCCTCATCAGGCATTTCTCTGTCTTTATTCAAAATCAACGGTTCCCTATGGGAGCCCATTGATTTGAATAGAAGTCGCACCAGAAGTCGGAACATGATGATCCGGCGTGTGCTGAGGATCTTGAAGGGGAACCCCCGCAAAAATGAGAAAAAAAATTGCGTGGGGTCCCCCCCCCAAGAGATACCAGACCCTTTGGTCTGGTATAGAGTTTGAGGAGAACCCCAAAGCACCTTGTCCCCATGTTGATGAGGACAAGGGACTCTTCCCGACAACCCTGGCCGGTGGTTGTTGGGGTCTGTGGGTGGGGGCTTATCGGAATTTGCAATTATGTGAATGAGTATTGGGTACATTGTACCCCTACCCATTCACCTAAAAAAAAAAGTGTAAAAAAAAAAAACACATTACATGGGATTTTAAAGTATTTTACTAAACCAGCCCCAGTGTCTTCTCCCTCTCCGACTCTTCTCCCTTCTCCAGCGTCTTCTTTCTTCTGCTCTCTTGCCAGGTCTTCACTCTTCTTCCCATGTTGACTTGACGTCACCACCCGAGGCATGAGGTCATGTCATAAGGGGTCGGGGTCTCTGGATGATGTGTTTTTAATGCAGCTTTTTTCCTGGCATCGGTACTAGCTTTACAGCTCGTTTTTCATAACGTCCATGTGTATGTAGCCTTATTGTACAATTTTAAATTGATTAACCATGTTAATCATATTAACCATGCTCTTTGGCCTAACCACTAGGGTGAGATAACAACACTTTGCATAAGAATAAATTAAATATATAAGTGCATATAGTGCATAAACTAATAATATATGGGTACATCAAACACTAAAGTGCTTAAATCAAAGTTAATATATGAATGTAAATAAGGTACATTAATAGGAATGGCCCCTAGGGGTCAGGATGACTCCAAATTTAACATGCATATCAATAAACTGTGCAATGTGATTCTTAATATGGTACAAAATTAGAGTAAATAAAAAGAACTGTGAATCAAAGTCCAGCTCTATGTGCAAATTTGCAAAACTGTGTCCGATGGATAACAAATTGTGGTCCTTAATGCCCTGTGCAATATGACAATGAACAATTAAAAGTCCAACTTCAATGTGCAAATTAGCAAAGTTTTGTCCAATAGATATATGAATGAATATCAAATGCAGAGTAAGGTGACTTCACAATCTCCATTAAATTGCCAAAGGTGCATCAATCCAGATCTTCAGATGAAATAAAGTGACTGTGCAATCCTCCACCAGTGAAAGATGACAGAAATGCCTACTTACCAGATCCCTGTGATCCCCATCACAGAGATCAGAAGCGCTTATGGTTAAGTAGGAGTTCCACGGTGTCAGCAGTCAAGGTCCACTCGGCTCATGTAAAAATCAAGGAGGCTTGCATTGTGAAGTAAGTCTTGGTGTTTATTAAAATAGATAAAAACTGACAGGCAAATTAAAAAATGCAGGGTTGACATTCGGTTGTCACGTTGCCCAACGGCGTTCCATCAGGTAAACTGACGTCATCAGGGGTCACATGATCTCTGAACGTCTCCTCCGTCTATATGTACACAAACCGCTCATAGGTGTCCGCCCATCCCAGGTGATCTCAATGGATCAGTATACGACCTATCGGTCTCCTGATCAAATTTTCGGTCCGCCCATCTAAAGACGGTGGGAGGGTACTGAGTAATGGTAAATCATTAATGGAGCTACTTTGTGCTTAAAGAACCCTCTAGTGTTGAAAATGTAAAATGTTCAGATTTGGTTTTTACAGCACTTCCAGTGAGACCTCTATATAATAGGGAGTGGACTAGCAGGTCAAAACTGAGAGGCGTGTAGAACTAATAAGGTTAAAACTAAGATTAAAAAATGTATTGGATAAAAATGGGATCAAACTAATTCAAAAACAGATAACATGAGATGGGTGTATCCCTTAGGTTGTTCCAATTACGTCCCAGACATATTTATCAGTATTTATAATTATATTTTGCAAACATTTTCTGGGCGTATGTCCAAACCGTCTACAACTATCTTTCTAGTTCTCACATTCCATATCATCTTTTCTATAATAACAATGTTGCTACATATGAGACTGTTCAGCTAAAAGCAAATGTTAAAGAGCCATTCTAAATTAAGTTATAGCAAAGGACAAACTGAATCCAATGTTTAAGGGACACATCCCTACAAGGATTAAGGATACATCCAAAGAGCTACTACATTACATCAGCGAATACCAGCTTGGAATGTTAAGGATCTTTGAAATGTCTTTGTAATTGATGCATTTTATTTTTATGGACATACAGTATGTCTGTTTTTAATCATGGATAAATAAAACTTTACATTGTATATATATATATTTTTAATGCTATTGTAATCCTTGGGTGCCGAGATAGTCCATTCACCCCTTGATTGGGGGCACATGAGGGGTGCTCCCAAATCTTCTTCCATATCTCTCTTGTAGGATGATGGTACCCCCATCCCATCTCAATTACCTATCTCCATTTGCCAGACCTAAACCATATTTAGCATATCTAGGAAGGAGTTATTTAGCCTTGTGGATTTACAATCTACAGAATATCCTTTGAACAAGTAGACTTATCAGTACCATTTGTGCACATTTGGATACATTTGTGGCTCTGGGATATCCTGAAGAATACAGTTGTATGCAAAAGTTTAGGAGCCCTGGCAATTTCCATGATTGTCATTTATAAATATTTGGGTGTTTGGATCAGCAATTTCATTTTGATCTATCAAATAACTGAAGGACACAGTAATATTTCAGTAGTGAAATGAGGTTAATTGGATTAAGAGAAAATGTGCAATATGTATCAAAACGGAATTAGACAGGTGCATAAATTTGGGCAGCCTTGTCATTTTGTTGATTTGAATACATGTAACAACTTAGCACTGACTAATTGGAAAGGGGGTTATGATCGGGCAATACCAACGTGACAGGGCTCCATTCCTAATATCATACTGTACTCAGAATTAGCGGTCATGGGACTTTATATGAGCCGAGTCACTAATGTCATTAACAAGTCATGGATAGATGAATATCTATAAATTAATTTATTACATATAAAAACATATAGGTAGTTCTTGATTCACAGATTACAGAGAATAAAAATCATGAAAAGCTGACAAAAATTCACAGTGTATAAATGCATAACAACAGATGCGTAGCTACAGTGAACTGTAACATCTGAGCTGATTTAGTATACAAAATACTCTACGCGTTTCGAGGATCCGTCCTCTCATCAGAAGTATTTTGTCATAATTGTCTATGTATACAAAAATTATGTATTAGTAATTTGGTCAGTGCCTTATGCAGAAACCAGGGAGGGGGATCTCGGGTAGAATAGGATATAATCGATTCCTTACATGTCAGCTGATTAGGCCCAACCAATAACGATGGGATAAAGGCATCCAGAGCAATGTCAGTCCCAGGGCTGAGGCAGGGAAATGCAAACCCAGACCATGAACAACAACCAGGCGGCGAGCCAAAGACCATGAGGGATGGATAAGGAGAGCCTATTGTTCTCACCACACTATAAAGGAGATAATAAAATGTGTATAATAATATATAGTTAAGTAAGGTCAATCGGAAAAGGTCAAGTGTGAGGTAGAATAAAAGGAGGTTAAAAATCAAAAACGTATCACATGCGAATTGCCCCGAAGGGTGCAACAGCCTGCATAAAGAGAACAGTGTACCCCAAATAAAACTCTAGCGTTGAGTAGAGTGAAAAGGTGTGGAAAGCATAGTCAAATGTGACCGGACCCCATGTGGGTCAATAAAGGACTAGTACACCATGAGAAGGGGTAAACCCATACGCAATAGCCCAGTGTAGACTTACATAAGGAATCATGAGGAGACTGAGGTGAAGTGCTTCGTGGTGGTGACCCAGCAGAGTGAAAGGCTCGCCGCTCATGGCTAGCACTGACTAATTGGAACACACAATTGGTTTGGTGAGCTCATTAAGCCTTTAACTTCATAGACAGGTCCAGACATAGAATGGACATAGACATCCAATGAGAAAAGGTATTTAAGGTGACCAATTGCAAGTTGTTGTTCTCTTTGACTCTCCTCTGAAGAGTGGCAACATGGGTGCCTCAAAACAACTCTCAAAATGACCTGAAAACAAAGATTGTTCTACATTATGGTTTAGGGGAAGGCTACAAAAAGTTATCACAGAGATATAAGAGGAACATAGTGAGGAAATGGAAGACCACAGGCACAGTTCTTGGACAGAAGTGGCAGGCCACATAAAATATTGGAGAGGCAAAGGCGAAGGATGGTGAGAACGGTCAAAAACAGCCCACAGACCACCTCCAAAGACCTACAACATCAACTTGCTGCAGATGGTGTCACTGCATTGTTCAACAATTCAGTGCACTTTGCACAGAGAGAAGCTGTATGGGAGAGTGATGCAAAGGAAGCCTTTTCTGCACACAGGCCACAAACAGAGTCGCTTGAGGTATGCAGACGCACATTTGGACAAAGATTGAGTTATTTGGTCATAACAAGGGGCTTTATGCATGGTGGCAAAAGAACACAGCGTTCCAAGAGAAACACTTGCTACCCACAGTAAAATTTGGTGGAGGTTCCATCATGCTGTGGGGCTGTGTGGCCAGTGCCAGTACTGGGAATCTGGTTAAAATTGAGGGTTGCATGGATTCCACTCAATATCAGCAGATTCATGAGAATAATGTTGAGGAATCAGTCACAGAGTTGAAGTTACGCTGGGGCTGGATATTTTAATAAGACAACGACCCAAAACACTGCTCAAAATCTACTCGGGCATTTATGCAGAGGAACAAGTACAATGTTCTGGAATGGCCATCCCAGTCCCCAGACCTGAATATCATTGAACATCTGTGGGGTGATTTGAAGCGGGCTGTCCATGCCATCAAACCTGACTGAACTGGAGATGTTTTATAAGGAGGAATGGTCCAAAAGACATTCATCCAGAATCCAGACACTCATTACAGGCTATAGGAAGCATCTAGAGGCTGTTATTTCTGCTAAAGGAGGCTCTACTAAATATTGATGTGATCTTTCTGTTGGGGTGCTCACATTTATGCACCTGTCTAATTTCGTTTTGATGCATATTGCACATTTTCTGTTAATCCAATAAACTTTTACTGTGTCCTTCAGTTATTTGATAGCTCAAAATGAAATTGCTGATCCAAACATCCAAATATTTATAAATGACAATCATGGAAATTGTCAGGGGTTCCTAAACTTTTGCATACAACTGTAAGTGGGCAATATAACTACCTTATTATGTTTGGTTTTAATTTGCATACAACTGTAAGTGGGCAATATAACTACCTTATTATGTTTGGTTTTAATTTGGTGAGTGAGACTTGAGAATAATTTTATATGCTTTATAAACAAAGTAACTTAGGAAATGTTTTACTATAACTTGGTAAGAGCCTGTTTCAATCTCATGTATATTGGAGCTCAACCTGGAAAAAGAAAAAGCAGCACAAGGAGCCAGTCAGTTGTGTTTCAGTATTCATGTTCTAACTAGGAACATACTGATAGGAGAAAATAGAAGATAACAGAGAATAGCTCACCACTATGCTGCCTCTCCTTCGCTGCCCAGCCACAAGGTATGGGTGGATTAGGGGACTTGAGTCGCTTAACTGCAGCAGAAAAAAATCAGGTCCCTTGCCCTAAATCTCAGAACTGGATAGACAGAAATACAACTCTTTTGGAAGGTAAATCAGTGTATTTATATGTTTTCACCTATGTATTTAGCAGTTTGCCTGGAGGTTACCTTTAAGGGTAATCTGTCATGAACAATAGCTAAAAGACTGCAGTGGTTTGTTCTAGATATTCTGTTAAGACATGCCAGTAGATATTTTGAGATTTAGCTGTGGACAACTGTAACGGTTCTTCCGAGTAAATAATGGATGGACAGAAATACAAATCCCTTGACGGGTAAATTGGCTCTCATATGTACTTAAAAGAGATTTTTTTTTTTTCAAATTCATACTTACCTAGGTGGATGCAGCATTGGTCTCTAACACTGAGAACCGAGTGATTGAACACCACCGATTGCTCGGTTCTCACAGCTCGCTGAGAGCTGGTGACTAAGTCACAGCTCTCTGCCCCCTCCTCGCTCACTGGCGCGCTGAGCTGTGGAGGGGCGGGAGCGGCCGGCTCAGGTTCTCGGCATCTTGCTGAGAGGCTGAGCCAAGTGTCGGTCCAGGGATCTGGGCAGATCCTGACTCCGTGGTCGTGATGATACTGAGCCTGGACAGACTCTGTGACATCGGCAGAGAGTGGACTTCAGCCCGCTCTCTGCTGAAAACGTGTCACAAGAGTGCAAAACGAGATGCACTCCTGTGATCCATAAAGTACAGCCAAATGAGTTTTGGCTATACTTCTCCTTTAACCTGTGTATTTAGCTGTGTCCCCAGAGTTTAGCTTTAGGCTGGGTTCACACTAGTCCGATTCTCGGACCTACATGAAGAGCACAAGTTGCATTACGTCACAAAAACAATGATTCCCTATGAGAGCCGTCTTAACTGGTCCGACATGTGTTTTTCAAAGTCGGAGCGACTTTGAAAAAGGTTCCTGTACTACTTTTGTCCGACTTTGATCCTACTTCAGCCCATTGAAAGGCATTGAAGTCGGATCAAAGTCGTATCAGTGTCTTCACTGATCCGACTTTGGCATGCGACTTGTCCTCTGGGGATCTTGAAGGGGAACTCCACACCATATTTTTAAAGAAAAAACTGGCATGGGGTCCCCCTGCAGGAGCATACCAGGCCCTTTGGTCTGGTACGGATTTTAAGGGGACCCCCATGCCGAAAAAAACGGCGTGGGGTCCCCCCAAAAATCCATACCAGACCCTTATCCGAGCACGCAACCCGGCAGGCCAGGAAAGGGGGTGGGGACGAGCGAGCGGCCCCCTCCCTCCTGGACCATACCAGGCCGCGTGCCCTCAACATGGGGAGTATGGGTGCTTTGGGGCAGGGGGGGCTCTGCGCCCCCCACCCCAAAGCACCTTGTCCCCATGTTGATGAGGACAAGGGCCTCTTCCCGACAACCCTGGCCGGTGGTTGTCGGGGTCTGCGGGCGGGGACTCATCGGAATCTGGAAGCCCCCTTTAACAAGGGGGCCCCCAGATGCCGGCCCCCCACCCTATGTAAATGAGTATGGGGTACATCGTACCCCTACCCATTTACCTGGGAAGAAATATGTACACAAAAAAAACCACACAGCTTTTTAAAATATTTTATTAAATCTGCTCCGGTGGTCTTCTCCCCTCTCCGGTGTCTTCTTTTCTTCGGCTCTTTTGCGGGGTCTGTCATCTTCTGAGGGGTCTTTTCTTCTCCTCTGCGGCGTCTTCTGCTCTTTTGCCGGTCC
>BLSH010528345.1:69579-85555 GCA_018402905.1 Glandirana rugosa
TCAAACGGTACTCCACGTTACAACTTGAAGTTCCCTGGTCATAGCCTCTCTCTCTCTCGTTATTATAGTTTAAATTTCAAATCAATTTTTATAGAAGGTACTGGAGGACGAAACAAAATACAAATACGATCTCCATATAATATCATTTTGAAGATTATGAAATTCTCGACGCACCTCCACTACCACCACCAGTGTTTACACTGAAAACCGATATGTGAACACCTTTCACACATTACGTATTTCACATATTTGTCCACGACCCTCGGACGGTAACTGTTATGTTTTCTGACGTCTCCGTTTCCGGAGAGTATTACTCGGCACCAAGTACTATTTAATCACAGACAAACGGTCCGACTTTGACCCTATGTAGGACCGCAAATCGTACAGCAAAGTAGGATCAAAGTCGGGCCGTTTTTTTGTCGGATAGTGTGAACCCAGCCTTAAGGGTAATTTATCATGAACCACGGCTCATTATGAGAGGCCTTTGCCTCTGCAGTCTTTTGTATTGTCAATGGCAGGCTCCCAGCACCTGTTTATACACTTTATGCATTACACACTTTCCACAAGTGTATAGCCAAAAGTCACATTTGTGACCACCACCATCACCTCCACGCAGCTCTTAAAGTATTAGAAGTTTTACTATAATATACCTCTAGCATAAACATAAAACAAAGCAGGAGGTCATGGAAGATATTTTTAACTAAACTTTAAATTTGATATTATTGCTCTCTCTCTCTCCGATACTGGTCCCTTGAAGTTCAACATTGCACCTCATGGCAAACTCTCTGAAGATCTGAAAAAAATAATTGTTGCTTTACATTAAGATGGCCTAGGCTATAAGAAGATTGCCAAGACCCTGAAACTGAGCTGCAGCATGGTGGCCAAAACTATACAATGGTTTAACAGGACAGGTTCCACTCAGAACAGGCCTCGCCATGATCAACCAAAGAAGTTGGGTGCATGTGCTCAGCGTCATATCCAGAGGTTGTCTTTGGGAAACAGACGTATGAGTGCTGCCAGCATTGCTGCAGAGGTTGAAGGGGTGGAGGGTCAGCCTGTCAGTGCTCAGACCATACGCGGCACACTGCATCAAATTGGTCTGCATGGCTGTCATCCCAGAAGAAAGCCTCCTCTAAAGACGATGCACAAGAAAGCCTGCAAACAGGTTGCTGAAGACAAGATGGTGTCAAGTGTGTGTGTCCGCAACCAGGTGAGGAGTATAAAGACAAGTGTGTCTTGCCTACTACAGCCAAGCATGGTGGTGGGAGCGTCATGGTCTGAGGCTGCATGAGTGCTGCCAGCATTGGGGAGCTACAGTTCATTGAGAGAACCATGAATACCAACATGTGCTATGACATACTGAAGTAGAGCATGATCCCCTCCCTTTGGAGACTGGGCTGCAGGGTAGAATTCCAACATAACGACCCCAAACACACCACCAAGATGACCACTGCCTTGCTGAAGAAGCTGAGGGTAAAGGTGATGGACTGGCCCAGCATGTCTCCAGACCTAAACCCTATTGAGCATCTGTGGGACATCCTCAAACGGAAGGTGGAGGAGTGCAAGGTCTCTAGCATCCACCAGCTCTGTGATGTCCTTATGGAGGAGTGGAAAAGGACTCCAGCGGCAACCTGTGAAGCTCTGGGGAACTCCATGACCAAGAGGGTTAAGGCAGTGCTGACACTTTGGGCCCAATTTGGACATTTCCACTTAGGGGTGTACTCACTTTTGTTGCCAGCGATTTAGACATTAATGGCTGTGTTTTGAGTTATTTTTAGGGGGCAGCAAATTTACACTGATATACAAGCTGTACACTCAGTACTTTACATTGTAGTAAAGTGTAATTTCTTTGGTTCTGTCACATGAAAAGATATAATAAAATATTTACAAAAATGTGAGGGTGTACTCACTTTTGTGAGATACTGTAGAGCTGATTTACTAAAATTGGAGAGTGCAAAATCTGGTGCAGTTCTGCATAGAAACAAATCAGCTTCCAGGTTTTATTGTCAACGCTTAATTAAACAAGCTGAAGTTAGAAGCTGATTGGGTACCATGCACAGCTGCACCAGATTTTGCACTTTCCAGTTTTAGTAAATCAACCCCTGTATGTTACTGCAAGTTGCTATAGTATTGCTAGTAAACAAATTAAATTTGCTTTTAGTTACACTATGGCAAACCCATGTATGATGATATTTGTCAACCTTAAAGTGGATATAAACCTGATTCATGAAATTTGGTGGAGGTTCCATCATGTTGTGGGGCTGTGTGGCCAGTGCCAGTATTGGGAATCTGGTTAAAATTGAGGGTTGCATGGATTCCACTCAATATCAGCAGAGGGTCATGTGACACATCAAACTTATTGGGAATTTCACAAGACAAACAATGGTGTGCTTGGTTTTAACGTAACTTTATTCTTTCATGAGTTATTTACAAGTTTCTGACCACTTATAAAATGTGTTCAATGTGCTGCCCATTGTGCTGGATTGTCAATGCAACCCTCTTCTCCCACTCTTCACACACTGATAGCAACACCGCAGGAGAAATGCTAGCACAGGCTTCCAGAATCTGTAGTTTCAGGTGCTGCACATCTCGTATCTCCACAGCATAGACAATTGCCTTCAGATGACCCCAAGGATAAAAGTCTAAGGGGGTCAGATCGGGAGACCTTGGGGGCCATTCAACTGGCCCACGACGACCAATCCACTTTCCGGGAAACTGTTCATCTAGGAATGCTCGGACCTGACACCCATAATGTGGTGGTGCACGTAAAGTTACGTTAAAACCAAGCACACAATTGTTTTTCTTGTGAAATTCCCAATAAGTTTGACGTGTCACATGACCCTCTTCCTATTGAAAAAACAAGTTAGATTCAAAATGGCCGCCATGGTCACCACCCATCTTGAAAAGTTTCCCCCCTGACATATACTAATGTGCCACAAACAGGAAGTTAATATCACCAACCATTCTCATTTTATTAAGGTGTATCCATATAAATGACCCACCCTGTAGATTAGCAGAGCCCTGAACAATACAACAGAGCTGAGAGTCTCTACCTATGAGGACAGGGGGTGTGTGCCTTTCCTCCAATCTCCTAACAGGATGTGCACTTTCTAAACAGTATATAAAGATGACGACAGCATGTAAAACTTATGTAGGAGGATTTGTTTAATCTCTGTGTATCTTCTGAGGCTGTTCACTTCACTGGGTATATGCAAGGCTGTACATCCACTTTAAAGTATGGTAAAGTACTAAAATCTACATATGTATAATTTTTTATAACTGTATAAATGCTATTGCCTTATATTATACTTATGCCTCTGGCTTGTAAACATGTTTAACGTTTTCTTGGACATCCATATTTATTTTTGTTTTAACAAAATGCCCATCACTAATTAGCCATACAATTCTCTAACTTATGTTTTGGGCCCTAAATAGCATTCCGTTATCATTGTTGCTTTTTTTTTTTTTAAGGATAAGAAACCCGAATAAAAAGGCAAAATGCAGCACTAAATTTTTTTTATTTTATATCACAGGTATGTGAATTCTGTTATGTCTTGTTATTCACGGGCATTTTCAGACAGTACAGTTGGACAGACCAGTGCACTCCAATAGTTGCTATTTCAATTGTACAGCTTTCCTTTCCACCTACCGTATATACTCGAGTATAAGCCGAGTTTTTCAGCACATTTTTTGTGCTGAAAAAGACCCCCCTCGGCTTATACTCGAGTCAGTGTCTGTGGGTGATCAGTAGATTCACATTAAACAGAGCCGTGCTGCTTCTAAGAGCCGTTCTGTGCTTTGTAAGTGTGATTAAACACATTGGAATGCAGAGAATGCTGAGAGAGGTGTCAGATTCTCAGCTTGATGTCGGGAGGTGGGCAGGACAAGCTGATGTTAGCTGTTCAGTCCCGCCTACCTCCTGATCTCAGTGAAGAGCTTCAGCTCTCTCTCTCTGCATTCTCTACATTCCAATGTGTTTAATCACACTTACAAAGCACAGAACGGCTCTTAGAAGCAGCACAGCTCTGTTTAATGTGAATCTACCTTACTCATCCCTTATGTGTTCTGGCTACAGTCTCTGTGTCCTGGATAAAATCCCTGTGTCCTGGCTACAATACCTGTGTTCTGGCTACAGTCTGTGTCCTGGCTAAAATCCCTGTGTCCTGGCTACAGTCTCTGTGTCCTGGATAAAATCCCTGTGTCCTGGCTACAATACCTGTGTTCTGGCTACAGTCTCTGTGTCTTGGCTACAATCCCTGAGTTCTGGCTCCCTGTCCCTGTGTTCTGGCTACAATTCCTGTGTTCTGGCTCCCTGTCCCTGTGTTCTGGCTACAATTCCTGTGTTCTGGCTACAATTCCTGTGTTCTGGCTGCTGCATTTGCCACCCTAGGCTTATACTCGGGTCAATAACTTTTCCCAGTTTTTTGTGGTAAAATTAGGTGCCTCGGCTTATATTCGAGACGGCTTATACTCGAGTATATACAGTACCTACTCACTGGACAGTGCATTAGTAGTGTGATGAAGCTACTTGGGGGTGGTGGCCAGGGACTGAACACAGGGACTGAGGCTTGTTTAACCCCCTCACTCCCAGAAATAATCACACGCTGAGCCCAGCACCTTCTTCCAGGACTCTGCTGATAGGTCTGCACAGATAACACACCTTCTGCAACACTTTCCAGGCCTAGGCTGTGGATACACTTCCCAATCACATATTCGCATGGAGGCCAGATCTTAATGAAAAACCTTCTTTACTGAAAAGCCTCAGTCAGCAATACATTATCCAGCAAATAGTAATACTGATTACAGTTCCCAGTTAATAGATAAGGTAGTTAATGGAGGGTCTTCACATGGGAGGCATTTGTACCTTTGTAGTGATCAAGTAAGTTGACTCTCCCTAGGCCCTCTAACCATCCATGGTCATACTATACTCCTCTTCCCTCCACTCATACCACCATACCATACCATACAGACCATCCACTGTAGGGGGACCACTCTACAGCCCCTCCCCCTTAGGGGGAAAGCAGGAAAAACCTCTGCAGCCCTTCCCAGGTCTTCCAGGCAGCCCAGCATACTGAGCCTCAACTCCACCCACCTTATCTATGGGCTCCCACAATGCTCCACAGAGTAGGAAAAGCCTCCCTTAAAGGGGAACTAACCCAACTCCACCTGCCTACAGGCAGTTGACACTCAAATCTACAAAGCCGAGCCACGAAACTTTGAGATGTAAAACATATAAAAGTATTGCACTCACCATAAAACCCTATTGTTGAAGTTCATCAATGGATAAAGGAACAGTAGAATTTATGAACTGTGGTTTATACTACTGCCTTTAGAAGGATATGGACACTGGCAAACTCCCATTCCCATGGTGCTCCAGTTTTTTGAAAAGCAGTATTAGAAATAGATCATAAATACAGAGAGGTGGGACTTGTGTACCTTGATCAAAAATCCTGTTTTCTTAACGTAAGAGAGTAATTAGAATACCTGTGAGGTTTTTTATTGATGTGCATGTGTCCATTAGGGAGATTTTCACCAAAAGAGGGAACATCTTTCAACTGGGCCGCAAGTTCTGAATTTCCTCTCGCTATGGGACAGGAAGTGAAGGGAAAATCTCCACAATAGGACACAGATGACAAACAAAAAAAAAAAAACTGCCAGGTGTTATAAACCCTCCCTTACTGTATCTTCACTCACTATGAAAAAAGCACTTTGCCTTTAGTTCTACTTTACTCTTTCACCAAGGGACACGGGAACAGTAGAATTCAGGAACACTGATATGTAATGTAGCACCCTGGTCCTAAACAGGGTTGCTATCAAATTTAGTTTTGCTAGGTGGTAACTAGCCTGACCAATTGTTAGGGAATCCCTTTGACTTTTCCCTAAATCTGGATGTGATGCACCTCTCTCTTCTGTCACTAGGTGGCATTGTTGTCTGTGGCATTACAATGACAAGGGTCAGCCAATTGGCAGGGGTTTTCTTCAGGCCCTTGGTCTTCTAGGAGAGCCTATTGTGAGTCAGGTGATCGGAGTTCTGTGCTACCTGGACGGCTGTCTAGGTGGACGTGTGTTGAATGCTCCTGGCCAGAACCCTGAGGCCTATCTGGGAGTACTTGGCTGCTAGGCGGTCTGAGGCCTCTCCAGGTTGGAAGCAGGCAGCGCAGGGTTGGGGCTTCAGGCTTGGAGCCCAACCAAGTTGCAGGGCTTCTGCCGGCGGGAGAACCCAGTAGTTGCCACGGGTGAAGGAAAGCAATTGCCATCTGAGACGACCACTCCTATCGCCAGAGGCAAGTGAGAACCAGAGTCAGAAGTAAAAGGGAACACAGTTTCCATTAAGGGACAATCTCTTCTGTTATCAGAGGCAAGTGTCTGGAGTCTGAAGAAATACCGGGGCAGCCTTCTCCATTAACCGGGGATGGTGAAGAAGTTGAGAAGGCTTCAGTGACCCAGTGAGACAGTGTGGGTGACACTTGGATTTAAACAGCGGGTTAGCTGTGGGGGAGCTCAAGGCATCTGAAGAGTTTGGTGATAGAATGGGAGCTCAGTGAGGAAATCTACAGTAGGAGACTGAGGTTGAGTGAAGATGTACACACCAGGGATACCGTAAGTGGTATGTGTACAGCTCCACAGTGAGGTGAAGTCGGAGTGTTTCAAGTTCTGTTGTTATAGGAGACAGCCTGTCTACAAGTACAGTTTGCTGCAATACAGCTTAGAGCAGTGGTTCTCAACTCCAGTCCTCAGGACCCACCAACAGGCCAGATTTTAAGTATTACCTTGGGGAGATGCAGACTAGAATACTGCAATCTGAGCAGCAAATGATATCACCTGTGATGTATTTCAGTTATCCTGCAAACCTGGCCTGTTAGTGGGTCCCGAGGACAGGAGTTGAGAACCACTGGCTTAGAGGCTCTTTGAACTGTATGGCTGTTCTGTTCTATTTTTTTCTCAGAGTCTGCCAAGTGTTTTTGCACCAGCCTAAGGGTGTCCATGCCCTAACCCTCTCTCCCCAGTTCTGTTAAGAAACAATAAATCTCTTTTTGCATTCTCAAAGTGTCTGGTGCCCAACTTAATCTATCTGCACTACGCCCACTATGCCTAGTAACCCACACTGTGAAGAGGGATGTCAGCTTTCCCTGACTCTGGAGGTCACCATTAGGCCTCTAGGGGTAGGGGACATGGCTACAGTACCAAAGCAATTCAACTGAGCGGTGGCAACACAAACACCAACAGCCCAAGAAACAGTGAAACAAAACACTACAGTGCCTGCAGTTTTAAAGCTGGCCTGTCCCACACCCCTTGCTGCAACAGAGAAAGTCACAGCCAGTGCTTCTGGATTATCTATGGGACCAGAGCATTCAGCACATTGGGTACCCTGGTTTCAAGGTCCTTTCAGCTGGGTAGATCGTGGATGCTAGGCACAAACCCCTTAAGTATTCATCAGAGACAGGGTCACACCAGTGGGTAGTGCTCCTACTCTGTTTAGAACCCTGTGGCATATGTATTGGATTGCATTTCCTAGGTGAGTGCCTAATGCAGGTGACATACTGTATTGGGCCCAAGGCAACATTACAGGTAGACCCCACATCTTTCTGGCGGGGTCTAGGTGCAGACCCCCCAAGGCTTAGCTGAAGAGTCAACCCATCCAGAAAGCTGCCAAATGGAAGCCACAGTGGCTTTAAGCATCTTGAAAACATGAAGGAAGAACTAGAATGCAAAAAATAGCAAATAGACGATAAAATAACAAATAAACAGTTTGCTTCTTTCAGAGCAGAGGGAAAGTGCATGTATTCTTGAGGGCACTAGCAAAAAAAATGGTGGCTTGCTAGGAGTGGGACAGGTTATGCTAGGGCTGCCATTACAAATGTGTCCAGTCATCTGAAGGTAGCTTCATAACCCAATAATCTAAAGATAACTTTCTGTATCCTGTAAAGTACGATAAAAAAATGTGTATTTATACTAGGCATTAGCAGCCTGCCTGGAGTCCTGATAGGAATTTCAGCTCTGCTCATTCACACATAAGCCACATACATACATATACAACTTGGAAACAACATTTTGATAAAAGAAAAAAAAAGTATTATTTTGATTTTTTTTTTTTATAAATGTAAACAGTACCCCTTTCCCAAGAAATGACAATTATTTGTTTTTAAAGGAATACAATTTATTCGATTTTTTTTCCATTACAAAATCTGCTACATGACTTTAGTAGTTATTTTTTTTAAAAGATATAGAACCTACATCTGTACACACATTTTGCATTGATGTGCTTACATACACTTCAAGTATTTTAAAAAAGTGCTAAAGAACATTAACAATAAATACAAAGTAAATCAGTGGAAATTACAGGCTTAAAAATCATTTTTAACAAGCGATTTACAAACATGAATGCATATTACAATGTGTATACTTAACTGTACAAGACAATCTGGACTTAAATTAAACCTAAGGCCTCTTTCACACGGGTGGTTGGAATTCAGCTTTTAGATGTGCATAGAAGCGACTTAGTGCAGACAATGCATTCCTATGGCCCCCTTTCACACACTGCGGTTAGCAACGATTACAAAACAAACGGTTTTGTATGTTTAGAAAAAGATAAAGTTGACAGGATCCAGGAGCGATGTATGACAACTTCCTGTACATAAACACAGTTAAATTGAAATAGACAGTTTCACTGCTATGGAAAAGGCAAGAATTGATTACCGCAGCTAAACACAGCTGTGTGTAAACACATGTAATCGCAGATAAGTGCAAGTTGCAAATGCAACTGATCACTGTGCCAGGAGTGCTTGAATTTCAAAATAAAAAAAAACATGCATTTCCAAGCAGCAGAACAACCGTCTGTGTGAAAGAGGCCTAAAATAAATACAATAAAAAGCCTTCGTTGTCAGAAACTGAAGGAAAATAGCTTAACTGATCAAAAACGGAGTTTAACTAAGGGCGAAACTTTTTATTTTTATTTTGAATAGAGTGAAGTGGGATTACAACATCTGTCCATTTTTATTGCTGTCTGTGCCCCCCATTAGGGAGGTTTACCCTCTCTAATTGTCCAGTTTTCTGTTACCATTGAAAGTGGAAGCTGCAAAAAATTCCAAATTTTGGGTTTTCCCCAGAAAACAGGGAAAATCTTCCAACTGGGAGGGGACACTAGTTCTGGTGACTTGATGGCCCCAAAGGATGCCCATTAATTTGCAGGGATTTCCTCCCACTTCCTGTTTTGGCTATGGGACAGTGAAGGGGAATCTCCACAATGTGACAAAAAAACTGACAGGGGTTATAACCCTCCCTTACTCTATCCAAAATTTTAAAAAAAGTTTGCCTATAGTTCGATTTTAAAATAAAAATATCACACACATTATATCTCTACTTTGATGAGCCAGTTAAGGATATTTCTAAAGGTTAGTGTGGCCTAATTCCTAAACAACTTATCATTAATATTCCAAAGGTGGAAACAGCAAGGTCTTTCCATACCAACCAGATCCCAGTTGTCAACATTTCAGCATTATACAAAACAGGGCCTGTTTTGTATAGAATGTGTGAACTAAAATAGATTCTTGGTTCACCAGTTTTGTCACTAAAAACTTACCCACCCATCAACTGATCAACAGACTGGTAAACTAGAAAAGCATTTTGACTATGTGATCCATCAGCTTGGGGGGATGCAGGGAAAAATAAGGTGTTCTATACACATATAAATGTTCCCTGATCTGTAACATTACTCATCAGTTTGGGTAAAAAAAAAATCAAATTCAGTTATAAGAACTGGATTCAAGAGCGAGACAGACTAATGGCAAGTTCCTTCATTATATTATATTTGACAAGGCAGGAAATGTGTATGAAGCGGTGTGAAAAGTAAAAAGAATGATTGCCTAGGGAGTGAGCTGATCCCATGTATTCTTTTGACTGAAGGAAACACGTGTTTGTATATATTTTGTAGTTCCGGAAATGTTGGGACGCCATCTGGAATTACAGAAAAACCTAGCACACTGTTTTCTGTAAGGTGCCCTAAAAAGTGTACCTGTAATGAGATTAATAAACCAAAGAGAACCTTGAAACCCAGGTGACTATTTTGCACGTACCCTCCCATGACTCATTATCAGGATATTAGTGTGATGGGCAGATGTTAGTACTATGCTTTGGGAATCCGTGAGCTAAAGACAAGACAACATTTTTACCTTTATGCATTCCTTGCATTAAAGTAAAAAATGTCCCGGTAGTTATATCACCATCTCCACCTCTATAAATACTTACCTGGGTTTTTTCTCGATCCAGCGCTGTTCCAATTTGTAGTGGTGCTCTCCCGGCTCTCATAGGACACAGAGGCAGCAGCAGGAGCCATTGGCACCTGCTGCTGTCAATCAAATCTTGTGAGTAGAGGGCGGGGGCCCAGCCACACAGTATGGGTCTATGGATTCATAAAGTCCAGCTCAGGAGCGTGCCTGCACAAGTGCCCCTACAGCTTACTATGGGGGCACTCATAGAAGAGGAGGAGCAGAGAGCGCTGGTGGGGGACCTCAGAAGAGGTAAAGGACCGCTCTGTGCAATATGATTGCACAAAGCAAGTAATTATAACAGGTTTACTATTTTAGGGGAAAAATTGTCTTTATAACTACTTTAGGGGCCAACTTCTTATATGAGGTCAGTATTTGTCAAAAAAAAAGAAAAAAGAAAAAAAAAAAAAAGGGCTCAGCAGGAATCAGGACTCCATAGGTGCTCTAATAAGGCTAAGTGAAGGCATCCACACGGTGATATATTATCATCATAGGTTTGCTTTAAAATTTTTAGCACCAAAATTTCAGTGACTTATGTAATATGCAGGACAGTTAATTGCACATGTATACAACACAAAATATAATCTGCTAAAAACACATGAGATATATTTACATTACACTGGGGAAAACAGATAAAACATAAGATTAAAAAAAAAAATATTTGTATATCAAAAACATTACTGGTTCTGCCAAACATAAGCTTTAATATAACTTATAATTAACTTTCTTTATACTGTCAAGATCATAAATCTAGTTAAGAAAAATGTTTGGCTGTATCTGTCAAGGTTTAAAGTGGTTTTAAAGGCACAAGGCTTTTTACCTTATGCATTCCATGCATGAATATACAAAACCTTCTTTGTGCAGCTCCCCCCTGATACTCATCTGAACTCCCTCTTAACCCAGCGATGTGCACGAGAGCAGAGCTTCTTCCAGGTCTCATATTCCTCATTGGCTGAGACAGCCATTGGCTCAGGCTACTGTTAATCACAGCCAGTGAGCCAATGAGGAGAGAGCAGGGGGTGGGGCTGAGCCATGGCTGTGTGTGTCTTATGGACACATAGAGTGGGGCTCAGGAGCGAGCATGCAACAGTGCCCCAAGAGCAAGGGGCTTTCTATTGGGCGCATTAGCTGAAGAGAAGGAGCCAGGAGCGTCAGCGAGGGACCGGAAAAGAGGAGGATCGGAGCTGCTCTATGCAAAACCACTGCACAGAGCAAGTAAGTACGATTCGTTATTTCGCTATTTTTTTTAAATTAACCTTTAATGAAGGAAGCTTCTTAAAGAATTCTTACAGTGAAGTGCACATTACAAACGAATACTTCCTTCAAATCAAACTTGTACTCAAGGAATTATGAGCTGCAATTGCTGACCTCTCCTCTTTTATGCTGATCTAATGGCTTCAATGACCCTTTATTACTGCCGTATTCCACATTGCACAACATTCAGTAAAGTGAGATCTCCTAATAGCAGAATCTCAGGGAGTTCCAGAAGTCTTTTATCCAAAAGTACATTTAATACATACAAAGATATCTAGTGTATACATTTCCTTGGCCAAATATGAGTCAACATGAAATAATGTTCGGAAAACCTTTAACTACCATTTCAAAATTCTCTTTATATGAAAAGCAGAGGAATCCATTAAAAATTGGTAGCATTTATTATAAGAATGGTAATATGACCGTAACTGAAAATAAAATTTTATGTGAAATAAGTTCTGTAATATTGTCCAGTGTAGTTAAAAAATTCATTTGTACAACTACTCACAAAGTTTTTTCAAAGCTAGAATTTGGGCAAAGCAAATATTGTCTAAACATAAGAGGGATGTGTAGTCTTAGGTGAGGTTCACACTGGTGCTCTACGGTTTGGGAGCAGTGCGATTGTATCCGTGTTTTACATGCGTTCACACTGACTTCTATTAGACTGTGCGTTTTCTGAAAGCGCATCAAAGATGCTGCATGCAGGACTTTGATGCGCTTTAATGGGAGCACACCTAAAACCACATGTAAAACGCGATACAATCACGCAGCACACAAACGGCAGTGCACTGGTATGAACCCAGTCGTAGCCGAATGTTTAGGGAAGTATGCACCCAGGGGATGAATGCCAGGAAAACAGGACTTCTTATATTACTATATACTTCCCTTATGTTAGTAATGCTAGGTGCACCATCCAGCTCTGTACAGCTACAGCAGCTGTCACACTGTCATAGCGTTTGACAGGCTGCCAGCAGCAGGGCTCGCAGCTAAATGTCAGAGTCCTATGCACCAGGACTTGCTTGAATGTTGGAGTCCTCTGTGTATTTCTTTTGGATCAACACAGTAATCCAAAATGAAAGAACCCCGGCACTTTCTCTTTGTGTAAAAGCTTTCTGTAACAAAGATTGGTCACTGCTGCGCTCTCTCCTTGTGCAGGGTGACTGGTATATCTGCCCTAAATTATCCATCTCCCCTTAGGTCTTACATATTTAAATGAAAGATTTTCTGCCCAGAGTTCAGCAGTAACTAAACAGCAGCCAATGTTACAAAAGAGCCTAACAGAAAAACAGGATACCAAATTGCCTGTTAAATTTCACCTCCATTTAGTGCACTGGAGAGCTAATATGGTGTCCAGTGCTTAACATTTTGGACATGTTACTGTCTGTACCTTTTCTATTATATGATGCTTAACTTGCATAACGTTTGACTTTCTGGTTCAGACTAGATCAGCTATGCCATCCTGAAAAACAGCATATCAGCTATGGCATCCTCTGAAAAACAACATAGGATCAGAAATGCAAATCTCTGAATTTGTGGATGGCAGTTAGAAGCATAAAGACACCACAGGATAAAGTATATTTTCACAGGAAGAATTGCAGTGTATATATTTGCCTGAATTAATTATGTTACAAATACAACTTCCTTCATGCTAGTTTAACGGGTAGAAGTCTTTTCTCCAGTTTTCTGCCATACTATAAAACTTTCTCAAGCAGTGGTTTATACAGGGAGTCAAATTATTAAGAAAGGCACTAAAAAAAAAAAAGCAAAAAAAAAAAAAAAAACGGTATATCCGTAGAGTGCAGATAGACTGGAGGTGCAGTATTTTTGCCAAAGTGTGCCGGAGTCACTTGGCAATTGGCTACTTCTAAGTTCTTCATAGAAATTAATGGAGGGAAATATATTCTGCCCCTCATAAAAGATCCCCCCCCCCCCTCGTATAATATACATATATTGTATATATAGATAAACATTTTAATCAAAGACAAAATATGTTTTTCACCATATAGAAACCACCTGACTTCACAATAATAAACCCTGAGTAATAGACTAGTGTTATTTGTTATTAGGTGAAAATCTTTTTTATTATCCAGTTTTGATTAAACTTTTAGGATAAGAAGTGAGTGGATACTTTAAATAGGATTTTGAAAAAAACACTTGGTTACACTAGTACAAATTGTACAAAGTCTTCACTTAATTAACAAAGCATTCTCTTAACTAGAAAGTGAATAGTTAGAATATAAATGACACATTTCTTGCCATTCATTATCCAGTGCAAAGTACCTGTACTAGGAAAATACTTATTACTGTTTGGGGAGACAAACTTCTTTATAGTGCATAAGTAAATGTAGTTCCAAGTGAATTTAGTGCAAATCACCAGACTTATTTAAAAAGTAGTATGGGACATGCTTGGACCTTGAAGAAGGGGGTACATCCGAAAGCTTGTCCTGAAAATTTGGATGTTAGTGCAAATTAAGTATCGTTGACTCAATTGTTCTTGTTGCAATTGCACTAATACGGCTACAATCACTCCAAGCATTAGAACAACAAAAATATTGAACAAAAATACAACCAAAATACATGGTCATGTGCATATTTTTAACTGGGAGACCACATCTTCTCCATTAGGAGACTATAGAACAGAGCTGAAAACTCTTGGAAGTCACTCACGTGATGAGCTTTTGCATCGTGTTTGCACTAGAAGGGATGTAACATCACACAGAGGCTTGGACACAGCTGAAACACCTCTCCCTGCAGCAACAGATCACTTCCATTCCATTGTAGTCTATTCCTGGTTGCAATCAGCCAGGAATAGATTACTATTAGATGTGTACTGTAACTGCATGGCTGAATGAGGGGCCTAGTTAGGTCATGTCAGGTGAGACCCAATTCAGAATAATCCCCAGGTCCAACCAATCATAATGGACTATCTGGATTACTCTTATGCATACTGCACAAGTGTCAAATGCTTGTATAAGTGAAAGCAAAGCCATTCAGATTTTCAGCAAGCACAAACCGGTGAAAAGGGTGTCAACATGCTAATGTAACTTCGCCAATCCAACTTTATCTTATCTTAACATGATGCTACCCATTTAACCAAGCCAATTTTTTCTTCCTGTGTGTGTGCCATTGTTACATCAAAAGGGGAATACGCTATCCTAAAGTAAAAGGCCAATGTTTACTTTGGCTTTTACCAGTCCGCTGCGTTACATAAAAATAAAACTGATGTGATATTTTAATTGGCAAACGTTGTTGGTTATATTTTAACATACATATCTGGAACAGATCCATCCTAACAAAAAAAAGTTAGGAAAGTGCAGAAATGCAATTATCACATTTTTCATTATTTCTTTTGAATGAGAGCCTAGGAAAAAATATATGCATCCAAAATTGCTACCAAATTAAAGTTCTGTTTCTCCCGAAAAATTATCTACAATACAATACAATACATTAGGGTGAACTACACATTTTTAAAGGGATAAGGTGCAGAACCAAGACATTTCCGAAATTAAAAAAATACTCTGGGATTTGGGGAGAAAAAAACCCCTGGGACTCAAGTGCTCATGCCAGATGGTTTAACTTGATAATTGGTCAAGCAGTTTCTTTACAGAATGAGCACTGCTTGAAATCAACAGTACAAGATGTCCTTACAGTTACTAACACAGGGATCAAACATCCAGGTGGATGCTTATTCCCGCTAAAAATCCCAGATACCCACACTGAAACCAGAACTCCAATAAGTTAATGGCGTGTACAAATCATTTCACACATACTAATCATAGAAAATAAAATACTTTCCAACACAATGAAAATGTAGTCATTGAAATACATTCATTGTACATTCATCAGTTTGAAGCAGTCATCCCCTGTTGATTAAATCAATTATGTTCCTCATGGTTGACTGTGTGGGCCTGCTTTTTCCCAGGTGCAATAGGAACATAATGGACATTACTGAACTGATCATGGAAGTAGAACTACTGATAGCTTAGCCCTAGCAGCTTTTCATTCATATTCTTAATGACAAGACGGCCAAATAAATAGGTCCAAATCTTGACTTTTATACAGGACTTATGAAAACAATCCAAACCATAAACCTTCTGGAAGAGTTGAAGGCACTGTCAACAGCGTTGGTTTCTTACAGTTTTTGTTGGATAACAGTCAACAGAAAGCTCTGCAGATCCATAGAGAAACTAATCAAATGAACAATCCCCATTCACGTAAGACTGCTTGAAATGTTATAATGCAGTGTTTGAAAGGACTTTCATATTTCCATTATGCTGCTTTGAAACAGGGATTCCTCTTTTGTACTTAAACCTGGAAAAAACATATTTTATTCATAAACATGATTCTGCACTGTTTTGCAATATTCCACAATGAATGCATTGCCTATCTTATAAAGTTTTACTGAATTATAAAAATAGCTGCTTTTCCATAAAGAAGAGTTAACATTTTGCATTTAG